>JAXQQM020079009.1:0-161086 GCA_034641835.2 Pinus albicaulis | reverse complement strand
TCGCCTTCACTAAGTGGGCCCGCAGGCAAATTCTGGCGCAAAGTCTATTTTTAGACTATGTCTATTTTTAGACATACGGAGCATAATTTGGGAATTCTACTTGGAGATTCTTGATGAATGCGACATGTCGGTAAAAATAGATGAGACCCTAATTTTTAGGACCCAGGCTATTTTTAGACTGATCTCCTAAAAATATGGAAGTCAAATATTATTTACCCTTAATAATATTTTGACTATAAACAGCAGTTTACTCTCTTGGCGCACTTCAGTTTGAGTCATGGAGGTGGCTCATACAACTGACACAAGGAATCACGTGGTTCCTAGGGTTTGATGGCATCTTGCATGGTTTACTTCAGTTAGACTTCAGTGGCAGAAGTTTTGGAGGAGTTAACGGGACAAATAATGGAGTTGTGTTCTATTTATTTCAGTTGAACTAGTTGAGATTAGTTAACTAGCTAATCAATTAGATATGAGTGGAGTAAATTAAATAATATTTAATTTACTAAATATTAACTCATTAGTCAACTCAAGAACACTTCAGTTCACTACAGTGCATGATCAGTTCAGTGAAGACCAGTGAAAGAGATAGATGAAAAGGTAGAGTTAGCTATCAGTTGTAACTATACTGTTGCTATTTGCAACACATAGATAGGTGGAGTAAGCTATGAGTATTGCAAAGTTTAGGCTGGTGGTTTATCTATATAAAGAGGCCATCCCATAGCTTTGAAATACTAAACAAGGTTGGCTATCAAGTGGGAAGGATTGGAGCAAAGTGATCTGCTAGATCATGACAATAATTATTAGCATGGGAGGCTAGTGCATGAGAGCTTGTGAAGAGTTTTTTTGTGCAGTTTGTTATGATTTCTCCATTATAATATACACAATAGTGAGGGGTTTTTCCCTATAGAAACTCCCCCATACTCAGTTAATGTGTGATTGAATTGATGTGAGATTGCTTCTGTTATTTCCGCATGTGACAATTAATTGTAGAAGAAGGTTATGTGTTATGTATGCAATTCGAAATTGATATATGACCAGGTTAATCTTCAGTGAATAAGTGATTTATTCGGCTAATTTCTACATGGTATCGGAGCGAGATTAATTGTCGAGATCTATTACGGTGATTGCAAACTTATTTCCTCGGACAGAGTCTGCATGCGGGCCAGGTAGCCTCCGGAATATTCATCCTTCTTTGTAAGGTGAAAGATCTGGTGAATGCCCTTGCAGTCAATCTCTGATTTGGAAATAATTTTTTTTCAAGTATAGATCGGAAGCGATAGAGCTTGGAGTTTGGAATTCGAATTTTGCAGAAGGTTGGTTTTCTTGGTGCCGGTGTTGAAGATGTCTTCTTTCAACGGTTTGCGACTCGAATATGCTCTTGAAGGCAGTTCGAATTATGTTGCATGGAAGGATCGCATGGAAGCAGTGTTAGAAGATAATGGTCTGAAGGAGTTCGTGGATACGGATGTCCCAAAGCCCACTGATGCAGCTTTGGTCGATGTATGGCAAAAGAAGATCGCGAAATGTCGAAGGATCCTGTTGGAGGGCGTCAAGGATCATATTGTATCCAGCCTTCATGGAAAGGCTACTCCATATTTAATGTGGAAAGCTTTGACGGATCTATTCCAGAGTAAGAGTGACCAAAGGAAGCTGGCGCTCAAAGATAAGCTCAGGAACATCAAGATGGAGAAGGGCGACAGCATCGCCGAATACCTCACGAAGTTCACTCAGTGCAGAGATGAGCTGGGAAGTGTGGGGGTGGCTGTCAAAGTTTCACTGATTGCATGCTTAGTTTCGAGTATGCTGGGATCGGTGTGGTTCTTGGACAGCGGTGCGTCATTTCATATGACGGGAGATCGGGAGTTGTTCTCAGATCTGGAGGACAAGGATTTTGGTATGCACATCGAGATGGGCGATGACGGTAGATACAGTGCGACTGGTATCGGTACCGTATCCTTTCAGAGGGAGTCTGGTAAACCCTTTGTCTTAAAGGATGTCATGCATGTACCTGGATTGAAGAAGAACCTGATTTCAGTAGCGATTTTGGAGGATAAGGGTTATGATGTGGTCTTCAGCGAAGGAAAAGCTTTCCTGCGCAGTAAGACTACTGGAGAGACCCGGAAGATAGGGGTTCGAACTCAGAACCTTTATCAGTTGCAGGTAGATGACTGCGCAGCTATGGCATGCAAGGCTGGAGATGTGGTGAGCCGGGATGATGAGGGCGAACTATGGCACAGGAGATTGGGGCATCTTCACCATGGAGCTTTGAAGATTCTGCAGCAGATTTCTACTGGACTTCCTAAGGGCACCCTTGCGCAGTCAGATCAGTGCAAGGGGTGTACTTTCGGGAAGTATGTGAAAGCCACCTTTCACGAGAAGGATAGTCGCGCCACGACGATCCTTGAGAGAGTTCACACAGACGTGTGTGGTCCTTTCTCTGTTGCTTCGACAGCAAAGCACAAGTATTATGTGATCTTTGTTGATGATTTCTCTCGAAAGTGCTGGATCTTCTTCATGCAGAAGAAGAGCGATACATTCGCGAAGTTCTGTGAGTTTAAAGCACTGGTCGAGAAGGAGTCGGGGAAGAAAGTGATTGCTCTAAGGAGTGATAACGGTGGTGAATTCATCTCGGCTAAATTCAAGGAGTTCTGCAGTGCAGAAGGGATTCGGAGAGAGCTCATCGCACCCCATAACCCACAGCAGAACGGGGTGGCTGAGCGGAAGAACAGAACGATCGTGGGTGCTGCACGGGCGATGTTGCATGATCAGAGCCTACCCCTTCACTTGGCGGTACAGAGAACGCCATCTGACGCCTGTGCGAACGAACGATATACGAGTTCTTGGCGCCGTGCACCGGAAGGAGCATGCAGCGAGGGCTGGTGTTTTCCATTTGCGGTTCGGATCTCACCATGCATGTGACGAA
Organism: Pinus albicaulis; assembly: GCA_034641835.2. NCBI lineage: Eukaryota > Viridiplantae > Streptophyta > Pinopsida > Pinales > Pinaceae > Pinus > Pinus albicaulis. The sequence goes on along the minus strand of JAXQQM020079009.1, from coordinate 158,163 downwards.
AGGATGAAAAGAAGGAAGAAGCTGGATCCAGCTATTTCGAAGTTGGAATATTCTTCAGGGTACAACGATACACCTCACAACTATCGGGTGTATGTGCCCGAGACGATCGCAAAGGCGTGTGCGACGGGATATAAAATTTCAGGAGGAGAAAGCCATGCGGTGTTCGCTTGAGAGGGAGCTACACTTGCATGCAGATGAGGAGCTGTTAGTTCCTAAGGAGGAGCTTCCGGATGTGGATCAGCCACAAGAGGAAGTTCAGGAGGTGGAAGAAACCACCCATGCAGCGCCAACCATCGGAGGGCGCATGCGCACTACAGAAGCTGAGCGACTGGCTCGAGATGCAGAGAAGGTTGTAGGACCACCTACAGCACAGCGCAGACAGAGACAGTCACCGGATCGGTACACTGGATACATGGCTCTTGTGAGTCAATGTGTTGTGACGGAGCCATCCTCTTTTGAGGAAGCTGTGGAGGAGCCCGCATGGGTTGATGCCATGATCGAAGAATATGATTCGATCGTCAGGAACAGTGCATGGGAGATTGTCCCAAGACCGGAGGGGAAATCAGTGGTGGGTTCGCGATGGATCTACAAAGTGAAGCAGGCGGCTGACGGGAGTGTGGAGAAGTACAAGGCGAGATTTGTCGCCGTGGCTTCTCACAGATCGAGGGGATCGATTATGAGGAGACCTTTGCACCTGTCGCAAGGTACTCTTCCATACGGACGATCCTTGCTCTCTCAGCGCAGATGGGGTGGCACATTCATCGGATGGATGTGAAGACTGCATTCCTCAACAGAGTCATTGAGGAGGAGGTGTACATAGAGCAGCCTAAAGGTTTCGAGATCTTCAGCAGTGAGTCGCATGTGTGCCAACTCAAGAGAGCACTGTACGGGCTGAAGCAAGCACCTCGTGCTTGGTACACTCGGATAGACAGCTACTTCACCGGGCTTGGATTCTCCAAGAGTGAGGTGGATCCAAACCTGTACCAGATTGTGGTGGAGGGGAAGATGTTGATCATCGTACTGTATGTAGATGATCTGATTTTGACTGGCGACGAGCAGTTGATACTTTCATGCAAGGAGGATCTTGCACGAGAGTTTGAGATGAAGGACCTGGGCATCCTTCATTATTTCCTGGGATTGGAGATTTGGCGGCGCAGCGGAGGACTGTTTGTTTCTCAGGGCAAGTATGCCCGGGAGATTCTGGAGAGGTTCAACATGCAAGGCTGCAAGCCTGTTGATACCCCTCTTCCTGGTGGATGGAGGAAGGGAGATGCTACTTCGGAGGAGGTAGTGGATGCCACTGTCTATCGACGGTTGGTGGGGTCGTTGATGTATCTGGTCAATACTCGACCCGATATATGCTATGCAGTTAACCAGCTTTCGCAAGCTATGGTTAAGCCTACCAAGCTCTTTTGGAAGGCGGGCAAGCATGTATTGCGCTATATCGGAGGCACATCGGGATATGGTCTATGGTACAGACAGGAGGATGGAGTGAAGCTTTCTAGTTTCCTTTGATGCGGTTGACGGTCAACGGAGGCCGGAAGAGCACTTGCGGAAGGAGTTTTCGACGACGGGTCGGCGGCGATTTCTGGTACGGCGAGAGCGAAAGGTCCGTGGCACTCGGTTCAACGGAGGCGAGTACATGGCGGCTAGCTTGGGCGCCTTGGGCCTATTTGGATGAGGAAGATCCTCGCGGTTGTTCAGGTTGCATTTGGAGCCTACGGTGATTTCTTGTGATTAACGAGAGGCACGCATCAAGCTCTCGGTTAATCCGAGTTTTTCATGATTGGTCCAGTGTTTCAGACATCGGTACCATCACATCAGAGATTGTGTTCAGCGGAGGATCATGATGCTTTCATATGTTCCCACGGAGGATCAGGATGCCGACATCCTGACGAAGGCGCTCACCAGGAGCAAGTTCGAATTCCACAGAGGCAGGATAGGGATTGCGGATAATCCATATCTTGCTGAGAGGGAGTGTTGAGAATGCAGCAAGATGATGGAGCTTAGTGAAATGAAGTCGCCTTCACTAAGTGGGCCCGCAGGCAAATTCTGGCGCAAAGTCTATTTTTAGACTATGTCTATTTTTAGACATACGGAGCATAATTTGGGAATTCTACTTGGAGATTCTTGATGGATGCGACATGTCGATAAAAATAGATGAGACCCTATTTTTTAGGACCCAGGCTATTTTTAGACTGATCTCCTAAAAATATGGAAGTCAAATATTATTTACCCTTAATAATATTTTGACTATAAGCAGCAGTTTACTCTCTTGGCGCACTTCAGTTTGAGTCATGGAGGTGGCTCATGCAACTGACACAAGGAATCACGTGGTTCCTAGGGTTTGATGGCATCTTGCATAGTTGGCTTCAGTTAGACTTCAGTGGCAGAAGTTTTGGAGGAGTTAACGGGACAAATAGTGGAGTTGTGTTCTGTTTGTTTTAGTTGAACTAGTTGGGATTAGTTAACTAGCTAATCAACTAGATATGAGTGGAGTAAATTAAATATTATTTAATTCATTAAATATTAACTCATTAGTCAACTCAAGAACACTTCAGTTCACTACAGTGCATGATCAGTTCAGTGGAGACCAGTGAAAGAGATAGATGAAAGGGTGAGTAAAGCTATCAGTTGTGACTATACTGTTGCTATTTTCAACACATAGATAGGTGGAGTAAGCTATGAGTATTGCAAAGTTTAGGCTGGTGGTTTATCTATATAAGGAGGCCATCACCTAGCATTAAAATACGCAATCAAGGTTGGCTATCAAGTGGCTAAGGATTGGAGCAAGTGATTTACTAGATCTAGCTTGATAGTGTGTAGCATGGGAGGTAGTGCATGAGAGCTTGTGAAGAGTTTTTGTACTATGATTGTTACATGATTTCTCCATTATAATACACACAATAGCTGCGGGGTTTTCAGCTATAAGCTTTCCCCATACATACTGTGTTAATGTGTATGATGATTTGATGTGTTATCGCTTGATTTTATTTCCGCATGTGACGATTAATTGTAGAAGAGGGTTATGTGTTATGCATGCAATTCGAAATTGATGTATGATCGGGTTAATCTTCATTGAATAAGTGATTTATTCAGCTAATTTCTACGGCATCAACGTGAACATGAAATACCTTCGCCCAATCAGGAAAAATAAGGATGGGCGTAGATACCATATTTTCCTTAAGTAGCTCAAAGCTCTTCTGGCACTCATCATCCCAAAAAAATGAAACGTCCTTCTTAATCAGCTTTTCCAGAGGTGTCGTGATCAGTGCGTATCCTTGAATGAATTTTCGATAGTAGCTTGTATGTTCAAGGATCAAACGTAGTTGTTTCTCGGTTGTAGGTACTACTAGAGCGATGATAACTGCAACTTTCATAGGGTCAACCATTAGTCCCTGTCGGCACACTATATGTCCAAGCAGGATTCTGAAAGGTACGCATAAGATACATTTCTTTATGTTCAAGGAGATTTGGCACTTTCTAGAGGCATCCAACATCATGCACAGGTTCGAAACATGTGTCTTTGCTAAGCCGAAGATAGTCCAATCATCAAAGTACACCTCCAAAAATTTGTGGATGAACTCTTTGAACACTACAACAACCACATGTGAGAGGATACCAGGGGCATTCTTGAGTCCAAACGACATGACTGTATACTGGAATGATCCCCATTCAGTGCAAACATGGTTTTGCTGTGATCTTCAGGTGCGATTCTGATCTGATGGTATCCTGAGAACCCGTCAGTGAATGAGTACATTTCATAGCCTCCTACACTATCCAGGATCTCATTTGAGAATGGTGTTGGAAAGGGATCATGTACGCAGGCGTCATTCAAATTGCGTAAGTCCACATAGATTCGGATTCCCCCCTTCATCTTCTTTTCCTGAACCACCATCGGACTTAACCAATCTGATTGCTCGTCTGGTTCGATAATACCTATGGCGAGAATTTTATCAATTTCTTCCTTAACCTTCTGCCTATACTTACGGTTTAGCTGATAAGGCCACTTCTTTACTGGGTGTGCATTTTTTTTTGGCATGATGCGCATAACCCCTAGATCTCCTGTGATCCCCTTGAGCTCTGAAAACTTCATTGGGAATAAGTCTTGATATTCTGTGAGCAATTAAACAACTTTTCTTACAGTGTCATCATCCCAGTAGTCCCCAATTTTAGCCAACTTAGGCTTCTCTATCATGCCACTCTTGACTTCCCATAGTTTCAGGGGATTTTTCACATCCACCCTCTATAGTTGAGGTCCCACAACTGCGTGCTCTCCCTCTGACTCTGGGATAGATACATTGCATGGATCCTCCTTGCACTCTTCCATAGTTATATTGCAAAAATTGACAATATCCTGCATCTGTGCTTCCCACATTGGTGCCCCAAATGATTCACAGAATACAAAGGTATCTATATCATGTAGAGCTTCGTCAAGCACCTCTAAGCCCCCTGTTAATCTGAATGTTCCTATGAACTCCGTGTCTAAGTACCATGCAGTGGGGATTGGTCCCAACGCATGAATAAACAAGTGAACCCATTCCTCTGTAGTATGGTAGTACCACTTTTCCGTCCAAGCGAACAAGTGTTCACGCAGATCCCTTGGGCCAAGGAACGTATTGATGCGCATATCAACCGGAGGCTCAAATCACAGGATCATCATGTCCCTACATTCCTCCTAGTCCTGGAATGCCACTTTATGTGTGTCCAACCACCTTGCAGGTGTTGCGCGCATGGCTATATTAAGGGCCCATAACCTTCATTCTCTTGGAACCTCAGCTTAAAATGTTCGCAAAATCTCTTTTATACTACTGAAACCATCAAATTAGGGTAGTTCTCTTACCTCTGAGGATGTGCAGTGGAATTCCCTTGTGATTCGTAGGCAACGCAGCATAGAGACATCATGTAGCCGGTTTTGCCAAATTTCTATTTCTCCATCAGAGTCAGAGAAGCATTCGCTATCCTTTTCCCAGCAAAGCACACCATCGGTTGTAGGATTGATCCAATCTTCATCTCGTGTGGTTAACTTATAGATGTGGTCCACATCCTCTTCCTCACACACCCGCTCTGTATACCTTTCTCCTTCTACGGGGTCTAGTGGTACTATCACCCGTGTTCCTTCACTTTCAAACACCATGTTTCTCTTCTTCAAATTGATATTACCGCCCATATCTATGGCCCAGTCCAATCCTAGGAGTACATGATAGGGGTCTGTGTTATAGGTCAATTTGGGCACCATTCCCAATGACCTAGTTAACTGGGCAGCATCTCCAGGACTGATGATCGAAGGGTCTATCATTCCCTATCATCTTAGTTGCTATATGCTCTAAGACAGGAAACATTCATGAATCAAACAATATTTTCATCAAAGCAAGGCTTTTCCATGGTTTGAAGCTTATTATTAAACATGTGGGAGCTCACCAACGTAGGCTCTAAAGGGCCTAAGTGCATTGCATATGCAAGTAGCTCCATTCTGGGCTGCTTTGCAAAGCACTTCCCGACATTCAAAGGTGCGTTGGTCAGATTGGGAGCGAAATTCTCATTGTTCCGGAATCTCCACTTGGCTAGTGTCTTCTAGAAGGGTTCACATGTGTCATGCTTCGAATCCAAGTGTCCATTAACATCTACATGACTGGAAAACATGTCTTGCCTATTTTTGAGATGCAATTTATTGCAAAACAACCTACAGTTCATCTATAAAGTGAACACAAAGCTAAGTGTTCAAGGAGGAATATTTTGAGTAGAGAAATGCTGGAGAATTTTCAATAGAGAGTTTGATTTTTGGAGCTACTGGTGGAGAGAATTATGCTGTGATGAGACTAAGGAACTCTGCTGGAAGGTCATGATGAATCAGTCACTAGGTTGTAACCTCTCCTTCTATCATCAATAAAGAGTACTTCTTATTTTTCCCTACATGCATCCATGTTTACTTTGATTTTCCATGTTGTAAGATCTTTTTTGATGAATGTAGTTTATGCTTAACTGATTTGGCTAATTAACTTGAATAGATATCTATATTATTGTATCTTCTGCTGTTTCAGTGCTCTTTCTTGCAGGAAGCAATCAGCTATTTGAAACCACTTGAAGTTGAGGCTGTAGTGGAAGCGACAGAAATGAGCCATTTGGAAGCGACTGAAACAAGTAGCATCCAATCCTCTCTGTATATCTGTTCTGAGTTAGGAAAAAGGGTAGTGCAGTCTTTCACCTATTGGTCTAGACTAGACACCAGTCTAGGGAAGCGTAGTTTATCCATAGATTACAATTCTGGCCCAAAAAACTGGTGACTTCGCCGGGAAAATTTCTCTTAAATATTGGTGTTTTAGTCTCTGATATGCTTTCTAAATCCACCCAGTAGTTATTTCACATAAAGATTAGACATTTTCAGAGGTTAATTTGCAAAGTTAGTGAGCCAAAACATAGCTTTTTCTTTGTTTACTGCGCTCAATGCACCCTTGTTCAGGGCACAGTGCTTTGCAGAGCACTGTCTCCCTTGTCAACCTACATTACAGAGCACTGTCTCCCTTTGGAGACTGCGTTGGCTCTTGAAAGAAACAAATCCCCTTGAATCTGACTTTGTATTTTGCTTCAGTTTTGTTTGCTGACTTGTTCTGAAAAGTTTAATGCTCTATTTGACCAGTAACTCTATATATTTCTTCTCCTTTGACTGAAAATTTGTTCAATGTTGTTTTAAAACATTTTTCATTATCATTGACAAGTTGATTTCAAAGTACTTTTTATAGTCACATTAAGAATCATTTTCTTTCGAAATAGGAAATTGTCATAAAGTCTTCATTTCCTTGATAGGAGAAATTGTTGCTGAAATCTTCGTTTTTCCTTCAAAAGAGAAATTTTTGTTTGTATTCTTTGTTTCTCAAAAGTAAAAATCATTTCGATTATTGATCTAGTGCACCTATTTTTCTTTCTACATTCATAACATTAAGAAAAATAAAAAGAAAAACTTGCATTTGCTTGTAGGATTATGTGTTTTTTGCAAAAGCAACATTAGGAAATCTGCATTTAGTTTGAGATTCATTGATTTTGCTTTTGTTCATTGATTTGTTTGCTCTCAAATTAATTGCTCTCTTCCCTTAGTAGCTAGGTCTTTCATTGAAAAAGCTGAAAGTGAAATTTTGTTTATCATTCTTAGCTTTCATTTTTAGGAATTTCATATACATCATCATGGTGAACCTGAAAGGAAAACTGTTAAGCAAGATCAACTTTAAATAAATCTTAATTTACTTAACAACACTTTGGAACATTAACGATAACATTTAGAGGTCTAGGCTAGAGACGTGTTCCGGCGTCGTAAAACATAGCAGCTATCGTTAACTTGTCTGCGATACATTCCGAGTGTGATACCTCACTCCACGTACATAAGTATATCGTAGCTCATCCACGTATTCTCGGGTATATCGGGTGGTGTTACAGTACGATAAGTATAAAGGGGTGCTCTCACTGTGCGGTTTCACATCAGACAGCTCTAATATGGACTTGGGCCTCCAAGTACCTTCGGGTATATTTGGGAGGACAAATTTTAGGTGCTATCCATCCATAGTGAACTGAGTCGGCCACCTTGAAATTGTGATACACCGAACACATCATTCGGGGAGATTACCTGCCTGTAATTTTTGGTTTGCCAAGAGGTATTCTGTAGTTCACAGTTTCCTGGTAAACCTTTTTGCCTAGCATTACCCTCTTTTTGTTTTTTTTTTTTGGATAAAATAAATCAGTAATCGTGGAAAAACATAATCCTACCTCGCATCATTCGCGTAGATTAGCTTTAAAACCACCTTTAGCACCGGAAGTTATTTCTGGTAGGCGAAGGCGATCATGATCTGTCAAATCAAGTACAATTCGTACCTCTGGCGAAACATCATCTTTTAATCTAGAGTTAGCTCAAATTGTTTCCACACATCCTGGTTCATTTACTGTTGTCAAAACAGAGTCTTCACAGTTACCCGTGTTCACGATCCATTCAGTTGTTGAGACCATACCTCCTAGACCCAATGTTGTTCAATCACATATTGATCCAGATCCTGTCTCTTCTTTTCCAGAATATCTAAATCCTGAATCTGAACAGCCGAAAGTTGTTCCTACCTTGGTCATCCCACAAATTTCTGTAACCACTGAAACTCCTATTTCACACAGTCAACCATCTGAAATATATTTTGGGCCTAACGGTGAAGTTCTTCCTCCTGGTTTAGTCGCAATTGAAGAAATCCCTCAACCTGATACACCTTTAAGTCAAACCCACTTTGGGGGAGACCTTTTCCTGTACCAGTCATTTCCTCAATCATTTCCATCTGCTTTTGTTGATCCTATTTCCATTCAATCACCCATCGATTTTCAAGGGTATACACTTGGTCAAACTACCATGTATGAACCAACATATTCAGTTGGGTTTTCTGTTCCAATTACGTCAGCTCCTACCCTTGCTACTCTGTCGATGTTCACAACATCACCAAAGTCATATTTGCACGGTGGCCCTTTGGTCCCAACAGGTTACAAATCATTATCTAGCATTTTCTCTGGTGCACCTTCACGTTCATGGTCTTTACCAATGTCATCATCTGGTGTTTTAACTGGTAGTCCTATAGTTAGTACTGAACGACTTGATTCATTAAATCCATCATCAGGGCAATCTCAAGCTGGTTATTATGGGTCAATTCCTTTATCAATGGACTCCCAACATTCGGTGAACAATATTTTCCGTCTTATTATCCTCCTTACGCTAGGGGAAAACCTTTGGTTACCCAATATGACAGTACTCTATCACATTTTGGTCATACTAATATTGATTTAAATGTTTGTCAATGGTAGCCCACTCTGCCCATCCAACTTGTTAGCCACCTATGAATTTTTTGTTAAGCAAACAGGTGGCTAAATATTTTTCTGAGCCTTCAAGAAATAAATTTCCTCTAAAAACATATCATTCTTGAAGCCTCTATGTGCCCTTTTCCTTAGGAAAAATCTTCACTGCTATTTCCATCCAAAAAGCCTCACTATCTGTGAAAAAATCATGCTCAGAAAAGCCTCCATTTTCCCCTTTGTATCCCTGCAAAATTCCTCATTTTAAACCTTTTTTCCCCTTCTCAAATTTCCCCTTTGACCCCAAAAATCCCTTCCTAAGTCTTCTAAAACATCCCATCTCCCCATTAAACCTTACAAACACCCTTTTTTTGGCTTAATAAATCCCCTTTTCCCTTTACCGAAAACCTCTTTTAAGCCTCAAAAACCTTCTTTTTGGCTTAGAAATCATCCATTTTACATATAACAGGCTTAGCCCATTTTTGGCCAGCACCTTAACCACTTCCCCTCCATGAAACTAAGCGCTGAGACCAAGCACTAAGGCATAAAGTGCTTATCGCATTGGAAGGTTGGAGCGGAGCGCGTCTTCTTTGTTAAAGTGAAAATCCCCGATGCGATGGTGTTTTAGTCTGTTGGACTCGGGAGCAATATCAACCATAGATCTATACAGATCTGACAGTCCGCAAAAAACCTACCGCACCCCACCTCCTCCCTTTTTAAACCCTCCCGATGAAGATCTCCACCGTTGATCTTAAAGCAATCCAACGGTCTAGCGCCAATCGCTATGTCGCCAATCAGAAGTTCTTAATACACCTCCCTTTGCATTCCCCGATTGCGATCCTCCGATGCAATCCTGGCCGTTGAATTCACAAGAACCAACAGCCAAGATTTTCTCTCACTCCACCCTGTGTTCCCCGATTGGTCACCCCCGATCCAATCACAGTCGTTGATCTGTTGCCGATCTGACGGTCCAGATGCAATCGCTCCTTCTCCCCATCAGAGTTTTGACCCCTCCCTCCTCTAGTTCCGATTAGATCCTGATCATTCATTCCTTTTGATCCAACGGCCAAGATTAATCCCGCTCATTTATATGGCCCATTTACCTCCACCTTATTGTTCAATCTCCGCCGTCCAATCCCCTGGATCCAACGGCCAAGATTACTCCCAACCACTAACCAACTCCTCCGCCTTTGTTTCTCCTCTGCAAATCTCAGTCGTCCATCGCACTGATCGAACGGTTCACAATAAAACCACCTTTGATTGGCCCCCACCTTGCGAACCGCACATCTCCTCATATCGCGCTCCATCTCCCACCATCGGATCTCACAGTCCCAGATCCAACAGCCAGCATCCATATCGCATTCATTCTGTGTCTGAAGTTTAACAGTTTGAACTCACGCGATATAGGTGGTTTCAAAATGCCACGTGTCAGCCAGAGACCTATATCACGTTTGAAATGCTCAAACTGCCTTCCTCCCTTTTCATTGCATGAAAAAAATGATTTTTATCCTAAAAACCACTTCCCCACTTCTTTTCCCGAAAGTCTATTTAACGATCTCGACCATTGATCTGTTCAGATCAACGGCCCACACTGCATTGTGTTCTCCATTCATATTCTTCCATCTAGAAACCATATAACTTCATCGGATCATCGTAGCCATTGATCTTCTCCTGAGATCTAATGGTCCTTATTAAATCGCCCTCCGCCATACCAATCCTTGGCCATTTCTCCACCAAACCTCCATCAGAGCAGATTTTCACCATTACACTGCATTTTTCCACCGTTTTCCATTGCATCCGTCGCATTCATCACTACTGCGCTGCCATCCTCATAGCCTCCCACTGCATCATCTTCCACTCCCGTATGGATTTCTTAACATTTTGTGTGTTTTTGCAGGGAATATAGACGGTGAAAATCGTTCTGTTCTACACAGTCACTGTTAGTGACACAATAGCGCCGATGATGTTTTATCAAAGCCAGAGACTGCAGGAAGACTCCTGAGAGGGTTTTAAACACATATTTTATCCAAATAAGGTGTATTAACTTCGTTTAAACCTCCAGCACCATAAGCTCTGCAAATTCACAGACAGAGATAGTCAATGAAGGGGCAAAGAGTATCAGTAAAATATTAAAGAGTTTTAAAGCCCATAAGTGAAGATTTTAAGCTTTAATTCAGTTTTTAAAGGGAAAATGTACCAGATTGAAGACCTCTTGATTAACACAGAAGGCCTAATAAGGCCTAAAGCACAAAAAAAAAAATATTGTCAGTGTCTCACATCAGCAGAAGTTTCCCTCCCGAGAAAGGACAAAGTACCCATATTGTTTTTATTCTACATTGTGTTCCTGCGAAGATTTGCACCCTGACAGAAGTCCTAATGCTACCAGAGCATTTGTTATGCAGTATGGAAGACCTCAAAGTCATTTATCTGCATTTCCTATAAACCAGAGTACTGCAGAGTACTACAACCGAAAGTACATCAAAGAAACATATGTGGAGTTAATTTCAACTTGTCGAAGACCACTCTTTCTTCCAAAGAGTACCAAAAATAAATGCATAGATATTAAGAAAGAATGGGCCTCAAGCCCTCTTCTTCTTCTTCTATTTTTGTTTCATTCAATGTTTCCTCTACCTCCTCTGCCTCTCTTTCAGCTATAAAACTCACGAAAAAACACATTGTAAAGGTTTTTGATCGGATATCTGTGAATTGTAAGCTATTTATCTTGAGATATAGTTCTATGTGTAAAGTTGTAAGATAGGCTGAGGAAAATGTTTTTAGGCTAAATATCAAGCTGTTGAACAATGTTGTACATGACTGGTGTTGCTCTTTAATATGAAAATCACATTTATTTGGATCCTGATTTAAAGCAGCGGTGATGTTTTCTACCTTTGTCTCTGTCTCCTTTTGTAATTCATTACATTTCGTTTCTCTGGTAAGAATCAGAAATCTGGCTTAGGATATGCCCTTACTTGGTACCCTAATGCCCCTGCTCTTCTTATCTTTAATTTTTTATACTGATTGTGTTATCTGAGAACTTATTCAAAATAATTTAACCAGTGTAGTAGTTGTTATTCACTGCTAACTGATGTATGAATTTATGAATCTGTTCTTAGATGTTCTGGTTGGGTTTTAATTGAAAGAATTGGGATACTGGGAGTTTAGAATGATGATTCTATCTCACTAGGGTCTTTTTCAATCAATTGAACCTTTCTAAGTTCCCTTAAGTTGGATGCCGAAGCATTGAAAGTTCGAAGCCTTTCTCTAATCTCAGGTTTTCAACTTTGTGTTTAAATCTTAAGTGTTTCTTTTTGTCTCAAGAGTCAGCCTTTTAGGAGATTGGATCATAGGTGTTTAATGGCATGCCCTGTCCCTAGATCTGATTCTGAATTGGTCACCTTGGAGGTTTCCTTGTCATTCACCTTCATTCCTTAACCATTTCATACCACACTATCATATTTAAGATCATATGCTTTAAATGACTAGCCCAATTGAAAGCCTTGAATATTGAATAACAAGTAAACCCTTTCTTGAATCCATTGCCTAATGGTCTTGAGTGTTCTCTGAATTATCTCTCCTTTGCCTAAAATCCTCTTTTCTCACCCTTTGTCTTATATTGGACCCTTCCTTCATGATTCCCAACAACCAAAGAATCAACAAACCTTCTGCTTATAACTAGCCTAATATCTTCAAATCAAGTTTCAAATACATATACCTTTGCCTTTATAGAGAGATCCCTCTCTGGACCCAGGAGGGCTAGATCTTGAGGTCCTAAAGTGGTTTTGATGTTGTCTTATATTTTGGTAGAGCTAAACCTGCCAAAAAATAGGAACCCCAACATAATGGTGACTCCGTTGGGGAAAAATCTTTGAGTGACCTTAACTGCTATATCTGGTCTATGTCCCATTGTTGTCACCAACATAATGGTGACTCCACTGGGGACTTTGAGTAAAACACACCTTTAAACACTTCTAAGAAACTCAAAGAAGACCATAGTAGCCTTATTTTGGTGGTTAATCACTGTGGTGGACAGTAACCTTTTTGAAGCATTCTAAACCTTCCACTTGGTGACTCCATAGTTCCTTAATGATAAAAGACTCCACTGGTGATCAGTAGGCCTGCTAATTATCTTGGTTTTCATAAGACTCCACTGGGAGACCAGAGTTGCATTACAACATCATCCATATTAGAAGTAACAAGTAGGATTGAGCTTCCTTGTTTGAAGACAAACATACTGGCTTCAAGAACCATTCATACAAGAGCTTATCATAACCCAAACCTACTTGAAATAGTTGAAAACCCTGAGAGCATTCTTAGGAAATATCCTACACCTAGAAGGCCAACTATTTCCAGACACATCCATAGAGCTAACTCTGCACCAGAAAAATTTACAGCTCTATCAGACAATCATTTTGACTTAGACCTACAAAGAAGTTTACCAAGAACTAGGTCATTCAGTGTTCTAGACCAATCAGACCTTGAGTTTCCTGGTTCACCATCTCATAGTGGTGAACACATTAGGGATAGAGAGACTCCTCCATCCACACCTCCGGATATTCATTTCATTCAAAAATTGGGGCTCTATCACCCTAAATCAGCTTAGCAGAGTGTTGCTAGTCCTAATATTTCTGTCATCCACATACCTGCTGCTCAAGCCAACCCTTTACCTCCTCAGAACATCATCATGGAATCCTGGTATGCACCTTTGGTGTTACCACAGCCTATAGTGCCTCTACCAAATGATTATTAGTCAAAAATCCCACATTTCACTGCAAAAGAGTCTACCAATGCTCAACACCATGTGGATAGGATGGAAGATTCCTTTGACTATATGGAGATAGATGATGAGATAGTCAAGATGAGAATATTTGCCCAGAGTTTAGGAGGAAATGTGAAGAAGTGGTGCAAGAGCCTACCTCCTAATAGTATCCCTGATCTTCCCTCTTTATATCAATCCTTCATAAACAAATGGGAAGTCAAGACCAACCCTCTCCAAACCTTAGCAGAATACAAGAACCTTAAAAGAAATGTAGGAGAGAGTGTCCATGACTATTCTACAAGGTTTAACAGTGTTTATAATGCTCTTCCTCCACATATGAAACCTCCCCCAGGTATGGCTTTAGTGAAATATCCTGAGGGCTTTGATGCTGACATGGCCTACTAGCTTAGGGAGAGAGATTACAACACATTGGAATATATGCAAAATGGAGCAGTGAATGTAGAGGCTAACCTGATTGAGAAGAAATCCAGAATGAGGGCTGAGAAAAAGGTAACATATAGGGATGACACATCAGCTTCCACATCCGATCCCAAGTATGATAGTCTAGCCAAAAACATGGAAAGGCTAGAGAAAATGATGGAAAAAATGGTTGTCATAGTCATTAATCAGAATAGAAAACAAAACCAGAACCAGAACTTTAGGGGAAACAACCCTCCTAACAGACAAAGAGACTTTGATCAGTAATTCATACCCCCATTTCAAGAGAACTTCCTTGATGAAGATGAGGGGATAATAGAGGAGTCCGAGGGAACCACAATAAACATGGTGGAAATAGACAACTCAATCCACAACTATTCTGCAGAAGAAAATCAGTCTGCATACTCACATTGGGATGAGGAAAGGTTAGAATCTAAGGATTATAGGCTAGGATTTGAAAATTCCATCATGCAGGTCAGAGAACAGTATGAACTTAGGAGCAAAAAGAGCTTAGACACTTCCAAACCAAAATCTTCTTAGATTACCATTAAGAAAAGGCCTAAGAAAACTCCTAAAGTGACAGCTGAAAGTAGCAAATCAACAGCTGAAAGTTCTGGGAAGAACAAAGAGAAGAACAGCCAAAATAATGATAAACAAAGTCAAAAAAGCAACAACATTAGCACTGCAGCTAGTGTTCCTGATAAAACAGCTACAAACACTGTACATAGTGAGAATCAGCATCCTGATTCTGCCACTAAAGTAGTGCCTAACAAAACATAGTTGAGTCTTACAAAGAGTCAATCCCCCTTCAATTTGGAAAGTGAGATTGCTAAAATTAAAATCTCTGTCCCACTCGCTGAGCTGGCCACTCGGGATGTATATAAAGGAAAAATTTTGAAAGCTTTAAATCTAGGTGAAAACGGTGACACTGTCAATCTAAGTGATGATCAAACAACCCTTCTGTTTGGTCCAAATATAGAAGGGAAGTTTCAGGAAGGGGTAGTACCTCCTTTTTATATCAGCCTCAATATCCATGACAAGATCCTTCACAATGCAATGCATGACTCTGGGGCATCACACAACCTAATGCCTAAGGTAGTTATGGAGAGGTTAGGCCTAGAGATAACCCGTCCTTATAAAGATTTATATTCATTCGAATCTAGCAGAGTAAAATGCCTTGGCCTAATCAAAGATCTGTGCGTAAAATTGACCCAGATTCCAGCCAAATGTATGGTTATGGATGTTGTAGTGGCAGATGTGCCACCTAAGTATGGCATGTTACTATCGAGGTCACGGGAAGCCAAGCTGAAAGGTACAATGCAGATGAATGGGTCATATGCCACAATCCCTATCTTTAGCCAGCTTAGAAGACTGTATAGAGAGGCACAAATGAATTTCATGGTCAACAGCCCTGAAAAACCTGAAAATTCACCTCTATACTCTGTACATATAGATCTGGACTCTTTTATCCTTTGCAATGATGAATCCATGGATGAGCTAGAGCTGGAAGACAGAGATGCAAGCAATAGAGTAGAGCCCGCTGATTTTAACATAATGGCCACTCTAGACATGGAAGGAAATGAAGAAGAAACCTTTGGACAGTGCACTGAATCTGAATCTCAGAGAAAACAAGAACAAGACTGCAAACATCCAATTAGTCATCTCCCTGAACTTCATATACATCATGAATAACAGAACACTCCACACCACGATGCAGACCCCATATTACAACATAACAGTGAAAACAATGTTAGGGAGGAAAATGATAATAAACCTGAAAACGATCCCTTATGGAGAATGAATTTCTATGGGTCTTGCACTAAAAAGACCGCTGGAGCGGGAGTGTGGTTACATAACACTGAGAGTGACTATGCTGAGAGTCATGCCTTCAATCTAAAATTCAAATGTACAAACAATATCGTGGAATATGAGGCTCTCATCCTAGGCTTGAATCTATTGAGAAAACTAGGAGCCCGTAGGATAGCTGTACATGGAGACTCTGAGTTAATCATAAAACAAGTGAACGGTGAGTATATAGCTAAACACCCTAGATTGAGAGCATACAAGAACAATGCTATGGATTTACTGAAAACCTTTGTAGAGTATGAACTGGTGTTTGTTCCTAAGAGTCAGAACATAATTTCAAATGGATTAGCCTACATAGCTAGTTCATATCATAAGTCTCCTAGTGACAAACAAATCATCATTCAGACAAAATATAGACCTGCAGTGCTTGATAATGAGAAATATTGGAAATTTTTTGAGGGAAAAAAGCAGATAGAGGATTTCATGATTAGAAGGAATGAGTTTGAATTATCTGATTTAGACTCTAAATCCGATGAAAGCTGCCTGAGTGAAGAGCCCCCCGATGAAGAAAAATCACCACATAACGTAGAAATAAACACTTTAACTGAACAACTCGGAAATCAAACCGAAGAATATAGGAACGCGGAAAAATAGGAAATAGAGGTGCTGCAGTCGAAAGATAAGAATATACCCCGAGGATTGGCACCTTTAGAGGACCCTTTTGATTTTGACGACGTAGCGAAGAAACCCACTATAGAACACTTAGAATCTAATGTCGAGGAATGGAACATTGGCACTGAGGATAAGCCTAAGATGATTAAATTGGCTAATTCCTTGCCTGCAGACATGAAGAAGAAATATATTGACTTATTCAAAGAGTTCATCGATGTGTTTTCTTGGAGCTACAAAGACTTAAAGGCCTACAATACAGAAATTATACAACACAAAATCCCTTTGAAAGAGAACCAAAAACCCTTCAGATAGAAACTTCGCAGAATTAACTCGAAACAACTGCCTCTAGTTGAAAAGGAAATCAAAAAGATGTACGAGGCAGGAATCATAGTTCCTGTGAGGTTTTCCGATTGGGTTTCCAACCTTGTAGCTGTGAGGAAGAAAACAGGTGGGATCAGACTGTGCATCGATTTCAGAAACCTTAACAGAGCTTCACTTTGTTAAACACCATGTTAAACACATACATGGTGTATGAGAAGGATGAACACACACACACAAGAGACTCAACACACAATGAAAGATAAGCGTGAGGCTTTCTTATTTTCCATTATACAAAGATGTACATTTATAGTACAATGGTGTGACTCTTGGTTTCACATTCCAAGGTCACTTGGACTCCATTGTGACTTTTCGCATTCCACACCTACCCATGTAGGATTAGGTGTTCAACATCCCCCCTTAATCCGAAGGGGTATGTGTGAGTCCAAGAAAAGAGTTGTAATACAAATCTGCAAAGTATACATGGCAGCACTTGGGCTGAATCAACTCTCTGAAATGTTGGAAAAAAAAGATGGTTTAAGGATGACCACCAACACTGGAACGCAACACTTGTTGCAATTCCCGGAACTCTTCCAAAACTGGCAAGAAGCTGAAAGCTTTTGCTAGAGGAATTGTCCCTCATAAAAAAAGGGAGACCTTCAACCTAAAATAAGGGAGGTCTACTACCTGTGATGGTTTTAGGATTACCAACAACTATGGAATGCTTGAAGCATTTCCTGGAACTCAACCAAAGCTGGCAAGAAGCTGAAGGCTTCTGCTAGAGGAAGTGTTCCTCATATATGAAAGGGAGACCTTCGACCTAAAAGAAGGGAGGTCTACTACCTGTGATGGTTTTAGGTTGTCCATCAACCAAAGATGGTGGTTTAAGGTTGTCCACCAACCGAAGGCATGCTCATGGGCTTCCGTGTCTCTGGATACATCTCTGAATCCGGAATGACTAATTGTCGGGCTAAGCAGGCACATTGTGTCTGCGGCACCACAAATGCGAACATGGAATGAGAGATTGTGGCTCAGGCTCGCTTGATCTGACGTCGAAGCTTGTACATGACCACCATTTTCCCCCCTGTTAGGGACAAGGTGAGATGATGGCGAAAACTCAACTGCAATTTTGTTCAATATCCGTGAACATTTTCTGACATGCGTCTTAAACATCTTCTTGGCTGCTGATGCCCATTGCCAAGAAGCGATCCATCCAAGATGAATCTTAGTTCTTGTAGGAGGATTGTGTCTGAAGCATATTTCTGAAGAATGAGTGTGCCGACCACAGTGCTTGCATGGATGAAGATCAAAATAGTGATCTTTCATATGACAAACTCGATCACAGTGTTGGCATTTTACAATCTGTTGTGGAAGCGGAGCAGGATTTGGAACAGCTACAGGTGAACTGTCATACAAGAATCCGGCACTCTGAAATATGATGGGCTTGGTGTAGTCTGGAATATGAAAGGACACATCCTTGTCATATCCAAGACCAGTTCGGTGCTTGTTGTGGACAAGCTCTTCCCAAGGTACGATGATGGGCTTAGGAAAGTGTAGGTTGAAGCTATATGCATCTGCATGTACATACGCTCTAGTGCAATGAAGCTGAATGTGAATCATGTTGCAACTTTATCTTCTTTCTTGATAAAAGAGTCCTTCACAATCTTGAATAAACTTGAGTTCAGAATGGTGACTCTTCTACTGAAGTTCATCTTGTTGAAGTTGAGTTTCCAACTACAAAAACTCAATATTTTCTTGTGCATCCTGCAAACAACTTTGAATGTTACAAAGAGAATCCTTGCTCATTTTTATCATGTCATCAACATTTGAATGAATGAGGTTATTCAACAAAACTAATGCCTCATTGATTTTAGCCATTTTCAACAATTTAGGATCAAAAAATGAAAGGGTGTCGGCTTCAACCGAAAATGCACCCGTTTACAATGTGATTCAACAACAAATAAAAATGATTCCAAAGAATTTCCAACTATGGAAATCTCAAAGCACAAAATCTTCTCCTCAAATGATGGAGGGAAATCAACAATTTTTCACTCAAATACACTTCAAGTCTTGAATGAAGATGCAAATCAATGTCAGTTCAATACAATATTTCTGCAAATTTTTGTATGAGTGTGCAGCAAAAGACTTGTGCAAGAGGCCTTTAAGGCAGCTGAATTCTTTCTTCAAAGAGTTGTTTTCAAAATGATGGCAAACTTGTCTTCTTATGTAAAATTCTTCAAAAAAATCACCCTCTTATATATGCCACAAATCATTAAATGTCAAATCTGCAATTTCCTCTATGCGATTTCTTCAATTTTGCTGTTCATTTTCTCTCCTTCCTCTCTCTCTCTGCTGTTTTTTTTTTTTTAATTAATTAAAAAAAAAAATTAATTAAAAAAAATGGGGAAAGGGATTATAATAAAAATGAAAGGGAATTTAATAAATTAAAAAAGGGAGGGGTGTGGGAAAACTAATGGAAATGTTAATAAAAAAGGGATTATTAAAAAAGGGAAGGGGGGTGATTTAATTTAAAATTAGGGGAATGCGAATTTTAAAATGGGAGAGGGAAATTATGGGAGAGAAGAAGGTATTATATGAAAGGGGGGTGGATATAAAAATTTTAAAAATGAATTATGAAAAAAGAGAGCCGTATTGTAATGGAGAAGGGGGGCTATTGCCGTGGGGAGGAATAGCAAAGGGGGAGGAAGTGTATGCGTTTAAAAATGTGGAGCGTTTGCAAGAATACGCTGGTAGGCGCCATATGGAGTGAGGGGGTATGGAGGAACAGAGTTGGGGAGTGCTGTTGAGTGTGCGGAGGGTGTGGGCGTTTGAGAGGGTGGGGTAGGTAGGAGGAAGGGCGGAAAGGAGAAGCGAAGGGTGAGCGGTGGGAGGTTGTAGCAGTCAGGCGTAGGGCCGAGAGGGAGGGGGCTGTGTTACCATGGGCAGAGGAGATGTTAAGCCGCAAATGAGGGAGTGCAAGTTGAGTGGGAAAGGAGGAGCGATAAGGGTGAGCGTGGAGCCGAAAGGCCGCGAGGGATGAGAGTGTTGAGTGTAGTTGAGTCGCTGAGTGCGTGAGAGCCATAGGGAAAGGAGGGCGTGTGTATGCGCAGAAAGGGAGGGCGTGGAGTAAGGTAGGCAGGTGAGGGAGCCGTAAGGTAGAAGGCCGAGGGGTGTAGTGAGGGTTGGGAACGAAAAGCAGGTGTGAGCGTAGGGTATTCTGGGGTGGTATAAAAATTTTAAAATCGAAATATGGAAAGTGTAATAGCCCGTGAGGTCGATGCAGAGAGGCCGAGTAGGAAGGTCGATGGGGAGATTATTTTTTTTATTATTTATTTATTTTTATTTTGTTAGGTCCCTATATCACTAGTATAGCCCCTTATTATTGTTATTGTAAACCCCTTATTGTTATTATTGTACCCTTGTAACCCCCATTTTGTTATTATTGTGCCTTTAAATTATTATTGTTAGGTCGGCTAGGATTACATTGTGGCCCACTAGGATTACATTATGGCCCCATGGACTCCTATATATAGAAAGGAGGTTTTGTAAATTGTAACATCCAAGAATTGTTCATTTATGTAATGTATTGGAGGTTGCCCCCTCGAAGTGGCTCATTTCTAAGGCGTTTATATCTCTTTTCTTCTCTTTTTGGAGCTGGTTACACAACATTTGGTATCGGAGCTTTGGATTCTAGGGTTTCGCTGCTCCAAACAGGTCATCGTGGAATTTTCGCTATAACTTTTTTTCTACGAAGTTTCAGAAGCTGAAATTTTTAGGGTGCGAAGCTGAAATCCTGAGGAAGATCGTCTAAAAATTTCAGAGCTTGGTTCGCAATATTTTCGGAGATATCATCTGTGGAAGTTAGGCCTTTTTTCAAGCTCCTAAACAGGTCATCGTGGCATTTTCGCTATAAAAATTTTTCTACGAAGGTTCAGAATCGGAAATTCGTATGGTACGAAGCTGAAAGCCTAAGGAAAGTTGTCAAAAAATTTCAGAGATTGGTTCACAACATTTTTGGAGATATGATCTGTGGAAGGTAGTGCGTTTTCAGGCTCCTGAATTTCATCTCAAAGAGGTGATCGTGGGAAAAGTTCAATAACTCTCTCTCTGGAGATTGGATTGGAGTGCCGTCAAAATTGGTCACAAGTACACAGCCTGTAGTTTCTTGGATATCAATTTTAGAGACAAAGAACAAAACAGTGACACGTGGCAAGTCGTACAAGTTCACTCTACTGAACCAGTCCAAAATTAGGTCATTGTGGGAGATTGGACACAAATTTGTCTTGGAGAATCCAAATCAGGTCAGACTTGTGGCATTTGAAAGAAGATTCAGAGGGCTACTACAGGGCTGAATTTGAGATATCGAAGATTTTCAATTACGGAGATAATTCAATTTCAATATCGAGCTCCTAAAAGCTAGTAAAAGGTGTGTATTTTTTTTTCCGAATTACATAAGTCTTGTTTGAAGAATCAAGTTGAATTGATTCCAAGGGCAACTTGTAGAATATATATCAATATTGGATTTTAAAATGGCCCCTAAAAAGAATTCAACACCCATTAAGCCTTCAGAAGGCTCTACTATGACTCATGAAGATGAAGAATTGCAACATGATCTATCAAAATTACAAGAGAAAATGCAACAGTTTTCACTCTCGCAAAGAGCAACAAAAAATGAAATGGAAGTTGTGGGAAAGTGTTACACGATGGTTCGGTTAGGTTCTACCATTCCCCGAGTCACGCGCAATGGGACATTATGTGACTGTGAACAACTGTCATGCCTTGAAAACATCATCAATGCATCCCTGCGAGTATGAGCTTCATTTCCCCTTGAGACATCTCCCTTTCAAATCCCATGGCTTGACTCTTTGCATTGGCGCGGGTAGACAGTTCAGTGCTCGCGCCAATCGGGGAAATCCTGTAAAGAGGTCGCGCCACTTGGCGCTCTGTCATAGAGCAGCAATCGCGCCACCCATTTTAGGGACTGTTTTTTAAATATGGATGGCGGAAGTTGAGTTGAAACAAACTCACAACCATTGCCTATCTTGAGTTGGGAGGTTTGGCTGCGGGAGTTCTATGGAAGGGAAGTAGTTTTGCCACCTTCTATGGAACCTTCCTTGTTGATAGGGCCAATCCCATAATAATAGGGATCCCAACTCCCTCCTTCCCCATCTATAAAAGCTTGCTCGGATCCATGGCAAGCTAGTCTGGAAGTGCTGAAGCTTTGCATCTCCCTATTCCCAAGTGCCTTTGTGCTGTAAAGAATCCCTTCTTTCCCTTAAGGCCCATTCAAGCGAGGAGACCATTGTTACGAGACTCGGGAGAGGTTTCCCTTTCCCTTGGCGAGCTTTGCGAGACGTGGACGACCGGAGACCCGTTCGAAGGAAGCTGCGACGTCAGAACTTGGTTGTAACTTCTATTCGTTTATCATTTTAATAGATGACTATGATTATGGTTCCACTCCTTTTGCCATCATGTTAATGCGAGTAATATCTTTTCTGACCGATGTTTAGTTACGTATGCTGGTTCCTATGCATGTATCTGTTCGTTTCTTCTGTGTGCAGGTGTTCATCCGCGGAGATCGCGGAAGGATTGTGATCTGCCAGGGCTGAAGGACGGGGACATCTCTCCTTCAGATCTAGCGTTGGCCTTGTTCGATTTTCCTTGTGATGAACCTTCTGGGTTGGATTCTTTCATTGTTTTAGCTTCTTGGTTTGCTTAGCTTGTATTGGTCTGCTTCTGGAATAGCTTATTTTTTATTTTTTATTGAGGAACTCGACTGGCGCGGTTTTTAACCCGACAGTCGCGCCACTTGGCGCTTGTTTCTTTTGTCTGTCTCGCGCCAATTGGCATCTGGCGCCAGTTTCAAGCCCACAGTCGCGCCACCCCTGTGACTTTTTTGAGTTTCTTCATTTTTTAGCTTTCTGGACTTGACCAGTGCTTCTCTTCTTGATTTCCCGACTGTCTGAGTGTGTTGGAGTCTTGTTTGGCTAGAATTCACCTCTGTCCTTTGGTTGTTTGCTTCTTTCTACCGATTTCACGTTTTGAGCCCTAGGGCATCTAGTGGCTTAGTGTATCGAGCCCTCCTTGGGAGTTTAGGTGTCTTGATTGTCTTGTCAACTTGTTGATTGGTTCTCCGCACTCTCTTAACAGTCTTTGATTGTTTTGCTGCGTCTTTTGAGTGATTGTTTGTTCCTTCATTCGGAATTCGTTTGCCCTTGCTTTGGACCTAGATCACACGGTCCATCGGAAGCTTTTGAGTCTTTCTTCGATTTGAGAGACTTTGGGTCGATTTAGAGATCTGATTGATTGCATTGTTGAGTGAATTTTGTTTGTTTCGCTCTCTTGGATATCATTTCTCAAATTGTTCCTTTTGTTTTCAGTGCACATTAGCCATTAAACATTGAAAATAAAAAAAAAAATCTCTCTTGCTTTTGTTAATTAGTGCAAATTGTGATCTTTTTCCATATCGCTAGTGATTAGTGTTTGAATGAAAAGTGTGCAATTGCATTAGTTGCATTAGAGACATTGTTGTTTGTATTCCGTTCATTTCGTCTGTATAAAAGCTCTCAACTCTTATTTAACTAGTTTTCATCGAACGAAATGTTGCACTGTGGCATATAGCTTGCATTTAGGAGTCTTTCGAGACACTACATACGATAGGGCCTGGAAATTGAAACTTAATTGAAGATCAATTGTAAAATCTATTCAATTAACCTAAGGCAACATTGGAACTTAACGAGACATATTTAGAAGGTCTAGGCTAGAGACGTGTTCCGGCGTCGTTAAACCTAGCAGCTGTCGTTCGCCTGTTGGCTTTAGACAGCGCTAGTACGGACTTGCGCTCCCCGTACCGTCGCGTATATAAAGGGAGACCCCCATAGGTTTTCAATCCTTTATCCATAGGAAGCCGAGTCTGCCGCCCTATACCCGTGATACACCGAACACAGCATTCGGGGAGACTACCTGCACGTACGGAAAGTCCTTGGTCGATTTCTGTTTCATTTTTGAAACCAAGGTGTATATTGCGGTTCACGGATATTTGGTACACCCTTTGTGCCTAGTTTTTCCTGAGCAGTCATTTGGTCTTTTCTGACTCCCTAAACTTGAAAAGACCGTCAAGCGCTTGTCCTTTCACGCTTGTGTCAACTCCGAAAGAGATAGAGTCATCTTTTTATCGTTTCTTGACTCTTAAAACATGAAACGGTAGGATTTGTTTATTTTCCAATGTCGTAAAATCAATCTCCCACGATTACACACCCAGTTAGATATTGCTTGTGACTGTTTGATCGTGTGTCTTAACTCGTTTTCAGCCCGTGTGTGGTTTTGAGTTTGATGGCAACTTTTTCAGAGTTCACCAACCAAGGAATCCCCTCAGAAGGGAATCCTGGTCATTTTCCTCCTTTTGGAAATGTTGGTGCTCCTTACATGGCGACGCTGTCCCTTCCTGGGTTAACTGTTGGGTTGCCTGTTTGGTTGTTCTCAACCTCTGTTGTCCCGAATGTCTCCACTACTGTTCAATCAGTTCCTCCACCTGAACAACCTCATATTGATTCCAAGGTGGACCTCTCCCCTTCTTTGCCTGTTTCTGCATCCTCCTCTTCTACTTCGCCTGGTGAAATTCTGGATTCAAGTAACCAGGTGGCTAAGAAGAAGAAGAAGAACACAAAGAAGAAGAAGTCTGATAATCGAGAGGCTAAATGTACAGCTACTGTCCATGAGAAATCTCATCTTGATAGGCCCTCCGACCCTCCGCGGAAAGTCAAGTTCCCATGCATGTTGTGCGCGGGAGACCATTTGCTTCGAGACTGCCTTGGCATTCCCAAGGTGCTCGAAACATGGTCCGACGGCCGACCGCCGTTGCCTTTGACTTCCGGGAGCCAGGTTGGGGGCACGTATTCATCTGGCACTGATAAGACTCCTAAGAAGCAGAGTAAGATCACCAATCCCTGCAAGTTGTGTGAAGGGCACCATGCCATTCACCTTTGTCCTTATATGGATGAAGCCAAACTAGTTTTGGACAACCCGACCGGTTCTGCACCACGCCTTCCACCTGGTTATAATCGGCTTTCTTCGAGTCCTCTACCAGTCGATCCTATGGTTGGAGTCGATCCTATGATTGGTCGAGAGTCACGGTCGAGAGTCATCCTTCGTCGATCCCGCTCCCCGGCAATTCAAATTCACGGATCGAGTCACAGACCAACCATTGGTCGTTGCATCGGTTGAACTGGCTCACTTCGGTGCACCGGGTGCTTTTACGTAGTGGATCTCACACCCCTCATGTCCTTCTGGTCTCTTCAGATTCTTCAGACTTGGAGAAAGATTCTCCTGTCCCTGTACTTCAAGAATTTACTCCTCCGCCTCCCAAGATGGAGGCTACGGAGGATATTCCTCCCGCCTTCGAGATGGAGGTCATGGAGGAGAGCACGCCCGCGTGGCATCGGGGGGAAGACCTTCGCACACATCTCGATGGTGGCCTCAAGGTAGTTTGGTCGCTTCCTTTGATTGGAATCGATTTACAGGATACCGCCTTCCGTCTTATGTGCCTTTCGAGATAACAGTACGGAGCTCTTGAGTACCCGGTTGTACCCGGCCTGCATTATGAACGAAGGTCTCTACATTGGTATTCGTCTTCAACTGCAGCGAGCTTTTCGGGTTCGCCGCCGCTTCTTTGTTACGCGAAATTTGCTCACTTTAACGAGAAGAACGAGTCAACCGTCGGGGATCCTTCCAAGGTTACCTGCTACTTTGGGAGGCAAAACCGTCCATATGGACGTGATGGTCATTCCAGGCCCCTTGGATTTCAATATGCTTTTGGGGCGTGATTACACCTATGCCATGGGAGCGCTTGTCTCCTCCCTCTTTTGCGTGATGTGCTTTCCGCATGCAGGAAGGATCGTGACCATTGATCAGCTGTCATTCTTTGGTCCTAATGTGGCAACTGGTCCACCATCACCCCCTCCTGGTTTCTATCCACCCGTTGTATCTGCTCCACCGCAGGTCAACTATGTGGCTACTTACCCCGTGCCTGTGCTCAATGATGATTCCGTTGTGCATAATGTGCTGGGGGCATTGGGTCCTGACTTCCAGGATGTTTCCCTTCCATCAGGAGTGGAACTCTTGGAAGCACCGCCTTCTTGTTCTTTTTTATGTAAGTCGGTTGGAGCACGGTTTCCTCCCTGGGTCAAGCTTGTTGCTCCCAAAACAAGGTTGTCGGAGCGAGTTTCACTTGTCTTGTGTCAAGCTCCTTAAACCATGAAATGTGAGTGTCCACGAGGATAGTTCTTTTAATGTGTCAACCTCGTTAAAATAATGAAACACATTCTGTTCAGTTCGAGTCATTGTTTAGAATTCGAGTATTTGATAAGATCTCGTAAAATCCCAGTCGAGTCTTTCTCTTGATCTCGTAACTTGAACCTTCACTCCATCTTCCTTTCATATGGATTGAAGCTTGGGGGGCATGTACCTCGAATTGAGTCACCATGCTGGGGGCATGCTTACTTTTTCAAGCATAGTTTGTTTCCGTTTCAATCTTGTGTAAAAATGAAACCGGTTTCAAGCATAGTTTATCTTTGTTTCAAGCTTGTGTAAAAATGAAACCAACTTCAAGCAGAGTTTCCTGATTTCAAGCTTGTGTAAAAATGAAACCATCCCCATTTTACCCCTTGTGATTGCCATTTTATTAGCCTGTTTTTGCCAGATGAGCCTTGGTTTTCTCGCTCCATCGTCACTATCTGCTTGGCCGATCATATGCCTTCACTTGGTTGTTTTACCCGTTCCTGAGGAACCGCTGCTATGAGTGGTCTTGTTAGCCAGCCTCTCGACCTTTATTTGTTCAGAGTAGTTCCACCATTACCGGAACCAGTTGCTACCCTTTATACCACTCGTTCCTCCGGGAGGAGTCATCTTTCAGCTCTTTTCTGACTCTCTAAATATGAAAAGATTGCCGAGGCCTTTGTCGTTTCGATCTCGTTAAAATGGACACGAATCGACATTCACCCGGTATAAGTTTAACCCTTTTTCGGGCCGGGATGGATTGATTACGAAAAAGGAATACCCTAGCCTATCACGACTAGGAGGTTTTCCCGGATATTGTTTTCTACCTTTTCGGATTTGGGGAACTATTTACGAAAAGGGACCTGTGGAGTTTTCTTTTCCGCTGTCTTTTCAAACTCTCTAAACATGAAAAGACGCCGAGTTCTTCCTTTGTCAGACTCGTTAAAACCTGATGACATTGGATTCCGTCGAAATGACGTTCTCCGAGTTTCTCCTTCCTAGGACTCGTTAAATGCACTAGGATGGATTCGCCCGAAGGGCGGACTTATATCACAAGCATATGCTATCCCCTTCAAGCTTGTTGTCAAAAATAATTGGGGTACTCGCCAGAAATGGTGGGGAAAAAAATGGAACCATCGTCGTTGTCGTCGGCAGTATGTCGCTCTTGAACATGGCACTTGTCTGCATTCGTGTTGGGTTGGGGACATCTCATCTCGTTGCTTCACTTTGCCTCCATGGGTTTGGGTAATCTCTTTTGACCTCTCATGCAATTCCAGCACCGTCACCACGACCTCGATCTGATTGATGTCGAAATCTTCAAGTCCCTTTGTCGTCTTAGTCGATATGTTCAAGAAAGTTGACCTGCGCATTACAGCAGCTTCCTCGATTCTCATACGATCTTTGATTCACAACAAAAACATCATGTTTCTACGTCTCGTGTATCGATGATGTGGGAAACATTATGGCCCACCTTCGATCGAGATCACTTCCTGTCGACTTCAACTCATTATCCAGGAAGTTGGTCTAGAGACTCCTGATGGTACCTTGGGGCCTGCATGCCTTAATGGCAGGTTCGTCGCATTCGACGAGAGGTTTTCATTATTGACCTCCGATCGAGTGATTCTACGGGTGTTCGACATCAACTCATTTATTCGCACGCCGTAGATTGTACCTGTAGTACCTTGAGGACCATTGTCATTATTGGTGGTTTCTCTCGCGTCTGTTAACAGCTTTCATCATTGGCTGGTAATCAGACGATGTTCTTACATGTTCGACTTCAGCTCACATATTCACATGCTTGAACTTGTACTCTGTTGGGTCGAGATGGAGCGCAAGACCCTGGATTGTGTCTGTTGTAATCCAGGCTGCGATTGTGGATTATTATCATTATGTACATGACTCACTGATTGGATGGCTGCGACCATACATGAGTCTATTTGTTTGATCTTAGTTGGATGGCTGCGCCCATACCCTGGATCCGGATTATAGCATACTCTGTTCGGATGGCTGCGTCCATACCATATATATACATCATGTACTTGAGATATCAGTTGTATCTTTCTGCGCAGGTTTTCCGACGGCGGGCCCTCAGTTGGACATGTTCTCGTAAAGCATTTCACCCCTCTCTCTCTCGGGCCTCATGCTTTAGGGGGCATCTGTTACACAGTAATTTGTCACCGTCCCTGCAATCCCCATCTCGCCCATTGGAGGGTCGTTTCTGTGACCAATAAGCAGTGTCATGCCTTGCAAACACCATCATTGCATCCCTTTCCATGAGAAAAACATTTCTCCTGTTGATCATTTCCTGAGAAGACCCCTAAAAACACATGTTTTTGCATTGGCGCTGGTAGCCCTTTATGTACTCGCGCCAATGGGGGAAAATTAACACTGAGCCCGCGCCACTTGGCGCTCTGTCCCAGTGTTGCACCCGCGCCACTCTGTTTATGGAAAGTTTTTTTAAAAAAAGAGGCGAAGTTTCGATTACAACAACTTCGTGGATGAGTCATCAGGAGTGGTTTCGCCTGAATAACCACGGCCTTCCTCCTTTGGCCTCTTGTTTCCACCATATGGGGAACCTCCCAAAGGATAAGGCCTCCCTTCCACTATTGTAGGGATCCCAACCTCATCCTCTCCTCTATAAATATAACCTTCATCCATTGATGAAGGGGCTGAAGGGCTGATAGTCTTGAAGTGTTGAAGCTTTGCATCTCCCTATTCCCAAGTGCCTTTGTGTTGTAAAGAATCCCTTCTTTCCCTTAAGGCCCATTCAAGCGAGGAGACCATTGTTACGAGACTCTGGAGAGGTTTCCCTTTCCCTTGGCGAGCTTTGCGAGACGTGGACGACCGGAGACCCGCTCGAAGGAGGCTGCAACGTCAGAACTTGGTTGTAACTTCTATTCGCTTATTATTTTAATAGATGACTATGATTATGGTTCCACTCCGTTTTTCATTATGTTAATGCGAGTAATATCTTTTCTGACCGATGTTTAGTTACGCATGCTGGTTCCTATGCTTGTATCTGTTCGTTTCTTCTATGTGCAGGTGTTCATCCGCGGAGATCGTGGAAGGATTGTGATCTGCCAGGGCTGAAGGACGGGGACGCTTCTTCTCCAGATCATAGCGTTGGAATCCAGGTAGGTTTCTATCCCAAATCTTTCAT
The DNA here is from genome assembly GCA_034641835.2 of Pinus albicaulis. Lineage (NCBI taxonomy): Eukaryota > Viridiplantae > Streptophyta > Pinopsida > Pinales > Pinaceae > Pinus > Pinus albicaulis. The sequence continues at coordinate 128,932 of JAXQQM020079009.1, read as the reverse complement.
TCGTAATTAGGAGCTTGCGTCATAGCATTGTTTGTTTGTTGCTAGACCCCTGCTGGGCTAGTATGGATCGCCTCTGTCCGCAGAGGGGATTTACCTCCTCAACACAGCCACATCTGAGACGTCATAAAAAATATAAGGAAACAAAACAGAGAAACCATAGGAGAAGCCTGAAATTTGATCACATAAATTTATGTACAATTCTAAAAACACACAAATATCTCATGTATAGAATAATTTAAGAGAGACATTTACCCTTTGAAACAGCTGCATCCTTAGCATATTATTCCGTGGTATTCCATATGCTAAATATGCCTGCAATGACAACAAACAAAGAGCATTACCTATTTAGAACAACTGATATTTTTAGCTGCATTTTCTGAGCTATTATCTACATACTCAAATGATATGATTACAAACAAATCAAAAGGGTTCAACATATTTTTTCCCACAATATGCTTAGGGGCATTTACTTCATTGAGAATTATGCCTCATCCGGAATGTTTAAATCCTAACATCACATCCCTCCTAAATTCAATGGATTCATGCTCAGAGGAGTTCAACATGATCTGTACGATTAGGAACGGTGACGGTAATGCCTCGCACACACTCCAACTCACATGCTGCTAGATTCAGTTCTACAAGTTATCATATGCTTATGCCCATGGTTGCCTTGAAGCAAGCAGTGTCAGGTGCATCCTTGGCAGCCCTCGTTATCTCCATCCTTGTTGTTAATATTTTGTCAAAAATACCAGCTCCTGGACAACATTTCATCCCATTTGCACCCATGTTGATGATCAATAGGAGAAAATATGTAGATATATGGAATGTGGAGCAGCGTATTGTGGACTGGAAGCCCTGCAAATGGTGGAAAACCAAGCCTTTAACACCTCTACCAGAGAAGAGAAATGGATACATCAAAGTGGAATGCTACGATGGTCTCAATCAGATACGACGAGATTTATGTGATGGCGTTGGCATTGCTCGTTTATTAAATGCAACATTTGTTCTGCCAAACTTTGAAGTAGTTGCATAGTGGAATGATACAAGTGGTTTTCCAGATATATTTGATGTAGAGTATTTTATTCAACAAATGGAAGGTTTTGTACATGTTGTGATTCGTGAAAGAGCTACCAGAGGACTTGGCAAGAAGGAAACCAGTGAGGGCTGATTGCCATAAACTGCAAGGACATTTTGACTATGTTGAATCCGTTCTTCCTGCTTTGCTTGACCAGATTTTCATTTCTATTACCCTAGCAATGAGCCAAAGCTCAGATCGTTACCCAATTTATGCCAAGGTAGTTCGCTGTTTCACCTTGGGGTAAGCCCACCAAAACTGGACTTCGAAACAAGGTAGCCTGTTGTTTCACATTGGGGTAAGCCCACCAAAATTGGATTTCGAACAGTAGTGGGGATAAGCAAAAATCATTTTGCGCCACGGTCGGCCTCCCTGCACATAATCCGACACATTTCATGATGCAAACCCAGAAGAATCCAACTTCCAAGCCCTAACCCAGTAAAAGATGGAGACGAATGTCAGCCCCAACCCAATGAAAATGGGGGCGAATGTCACTCGAATTCCCTCCAACCAGTAAATCTCGGGTGAATGCAAATCAAATCCGCTCCACACCAGAAAATCGGGAGGCGAATTTCAAGTTTTAATGTTTATCGGCATTTATGTTTCTGGGCTAACACTTAATAATTAATTATTTTTAAAATAATTATAGGGCTAACTTTATAAAACTATAGATAATGGGTTTTATATAAAAAATTCTCCCTACCAAAATTTAAAACCCCTTAAAATTCACCCCTAAAATTTTCACTGGATGAAGGTCTATAATAAGAATTAATTTCAGGCTTTCCTTTCCAAGAGGGAGAGGTTTTGGCCCTACTTGAAGAGCCTAAACTTTGTGTCTCCTGTGTTTTGGTAATTGACTTGATGAAAGACATAATAAGCTATCAAAGATAAGATCTAAGTAAAAGAAGCATACCAAGTATAACAAAAGTAATTATCAAGTAAGAGAATTGAATTAAACGTTGGCCTACTAAATTCTCAACACCACTTGGGCCCCCACCATTGTTTCTTTCATTTTTCTTAATTGTAGCATAATCTACTATTTTTGACAATTTTTCGAGCCTTGAAATTTTAGAGCTGGTTTGAGGCCATAAACGACGTTTTTTTGGAAAATGGGCAGTCTGAAGTTGTAGTCCTTAGACATATCTTTATAATGACATATTATGCATGTCAAACAGAGATTGTATGCCAAAGTTACGACCCCGGGAAGTTGAAGTACTAGTTTACCCCAACGGGGCCCACATGCTCTTGGTGCTTCATCTCTTAGGGTTATATTTTTGGATGTTTAGGATTTTCCACTATTTCTCAATAATAAAGAAGCCTTTGAGCCTCATTGGAACATAGTTCAGAAGGCATGTAGCTGCCACATCTCTTCTCAGAGATAAGCTACCATTGCCTGAGCTAGTTTATTTCCATTCTGCATGTAAACAATTTTCAGTACTTTGCTATTAATGAATTAAAGTTCCGTTTTCACGGTATCTCCGTGTTTATGTTCACATCTATATTTTATTTTGTTCCTTCATAAATCTGGATCAGTGATATCAGAGCGATATGCTCTTTCTATGTTTTTCTATGCTTTTCCACAACGAGGTTGGGGTACAACGAGTCAGGGCACAAACTAGTTGAACCTTTGGAAGACCGACCTTGTCGAATCCTATGACCTCCCACGACAGAAGAAAAGAAAGAAAAGGGAGCAGGAGATCCTTTCAAAATATTTCTCAAAGAAGCCCTCGAGCGACAAAGGAATGCAATGATGGACAAATTTGCCCAGATCTTGTGGCGAATGCCCACCGACGACGCATCTTCATCCAACAGTCACTTCAGAGGCACCGCCCCCTTCAAGGTACAAGTAAACTTTGATATCTCCATATTCGAAGGTCAAATAGATGCTGATGCTGTAGATAAATGGTTGAATATGTTGGAAGGTTGCTTTTTAGTCCATAGTTTCTCTGATAGGTAGAAGATTACTTTTTCATTGCTTAAGGTTTCTCCCCATGTCAAGTATTGGTGGGAAACTTACTGTGAGAAAAGGGTTGAGGAACCCTCTCTATTTACAACCGCCTGCTCTTGGAACTCTTTTCGAGACGCTATCAAGGAACAATATTACCCCGTGGGGAGCTATGAGGAAAAGTACATACAATGGACCACACTACGACACAAAGGGACCAAGATGTGCATGAGCTCACAAATGTTTTTCATACTCTACGCACAAAGTTGGGTATCAAAGACTTTGAGAAACATTTGGTGCTTAAGTACTGTAACTCTCTACACAAATACATTAAGGAAGAAATGGAGTTTTTGGACAACTCCTCACTTGGTGCAACATACCGATATGTCGCCAAGATTGAGAAAAAATTTAAACAAAAGAAGTGCGATTTTAGATTTGCGAATCAGAAGCAGGGAAAGAGTGCCCCCAAACCACAGAACAAAGGAAAAAGCCATGGTAGAGTGACCCAGGACAACCTGCTAAAGCTGCAAGAAAATAACAACACCACGAAGAAAAAGAAAGACACATGAAATTTGTGTGAATTCCATATGAGCCACTCACAACATAAGTAAGTGTTGATCCAAGTAGTCACTTGTGGCAGAATTGAAGGCGTTGAAGTCAGATGCATGTTTCGACTCTGAGTTAGAACCCGAACAGAATGGCAAAGGGAAGAAAATTATGGATGTGGAGCCCAATGCCACCGTTGCCACCACCAAGATCCAGAAGATTGAGCTCGAATATCCAGAGAAGGGGGAACATATCTTCCACTCACAAATGTGGGTGAAGGGTTCTTTGCTGCAGTTCATTGTTGACAACAAGAGCCAAAAGAACCTCATTCAACAAAGGTTGTGAAGTGGTTGGGCCTACTGATGACACAACACTCGCATCCGTACACCATCGGGTGGCTTCACCAAGGATGAGATCTCCGCGTCAGCAAACAGTGCCGCCTTCCCTACAACATCAAGCCCTTCACAGATGAGCTACTGTGTGATGTTGCTCCTCTTGAATTTTTTGATGTGTTATTAGGCCAACCATACTTGTGGAAGCATCATGCTGTGTATGGGTCTAGGCCTCACACTGTTATTATTAATTTGGGCAATAAGTTATACAAGATATTGGAAGTAGTCCTGCCTATCACCATCTCTATGATTTCTGCGAAGCAATGCAGTAAGATAATCTCTCAGGCAGGGAAATTTGTTTTATTTCTGATTCGATTTCAATGTAAGGAGAAGATCATGGCCACATCCATAGCCCCCGAGTGTTGAAATATGTAACTAGGTTCGGTCTTCATAATGACATATATAATCATGATTTTATGTAATTGATGTAAAGAAGAAAAATAAATTTATTTTGTTATGCTTGAGGCATGGGTTTCATCCTCAAGGAATTTTATTTTTATATGTCAAGATCCCATTGAGAGCTGTTAGGGTTTTTTATTGAGTCATCAAATCATTAGAGTCATTTTCATGTATGAAAGACCCATTTGGGGCATGTTACATATTGTAATAAAATTAATTGTGTCAAAGAAAGAGTCAAAATGACCCTTCAAGACCTTGTCAATGTGCTACAATCACATCGACCTATCAAATGCACAAGTTGGCCTAGAAGCAATTGCAAGTCGGCCTCAAATCATGGAAAAAAAGCTTATGTAAGGGAGCACTCAGCCTCTTTCAAGGACACACTTCTCACTCTTGACACTTGATCACAAGAAAGAGAAAAAGGAGAAACGAAGAGAAGGATGAGGGAAGAGAAGAAGGAACGAATTTTTGAAGTGGTTTTGGGTTATTTTTCTCCACACGTGCGAGGAAACTAGGGTACATTTTGTTGTTTCAAATCAGACATCTTGTCAACTCAAGAAGATCGAATTAAGGCAAGGAAATGATCTATCTTGTTGGTTGAAATCACTAAGAAACTAGCCTAAGTCTAGCGAAGAAGAAGAAGGGTTAAAAGAGCCCTAATCTCATCACACGTGTGAAAAAGACAATCAATTGTAGTGGGGCAAGAATTGCAGGAAGGAAGGCCGAAAGTTTCAGACCAAGATTGTAGGACCAAGGATTAAGGACGAAGCAAAGATTGCAACAATATCAAAGAAGTTCTCATGAATACAATACAATTGTCCTCATTACTCGTATAAAAATTAGAAACATCAAAAGGAATATATGACAAACTTGTAGCATTATTCTCTGTAAGCACTGTAGGAGAAGTGATATTGTTAAGACAAGAACTCTACAAGATGAAGTTATCAAAAGAAGAAGGAAGAGCCTCATACTTTATGAGTATGTCTGAAATAAGGGACCAACTACAAGATTTGGGAGAAATAATGTCTGACAAAGAAATGACTGCTATAGTACTCAATGCACTGCCAAAGGAATGGGGTAAATTTGCATCAATCAGCTATGGGAAGAAGGAAGCTACTCCATTCAATGAACATGGTCACTATGCGAAATTGAAGAAACTAGGTTGAAGGAAAAAAGTGATGTAGGATCAAACATGCAAACTCAAGCATATGCTGCCATGGTGAAGAGGAAATGGAAGTTTGGGAAGTTTGGCCATTAGAAAAGGAAGAAGAATGTGACAAAGGTTCAATGTTATGGATGTCAAGAATGTGGGCACTACAAGAGAGATTGTCCCAAAATGAAGAAGGGCAAAAAAAAATAGGAAGAGAAGAAGCCCATGTCACCGAAAAAGTGGAAGAAGCTGAAAATAAGAAATCTAAGAAGGAATAAGTAAAAGATCTCTTCTATGATTGAGATGAGTCTTGTCCACCTAGCTCTTTTAAGTTTTTGTAAAATATGACTATCATGGTAGGAATCATTAGAAGCATAATAAGATGGATAATTTTAGGAGATGGCATCATAGGATCATACGACTGAAGCAACAGCTCAAGATATCATCATAAGAAGCTTGAAATATAGTTGAAGTATAATTCTATGACGATCATCAATAGAAGGAAGTAGCTCTTGATAACCTCACTAGAAGCATAAGTAGTAATCATCTAGTATATGAAGCTCATCATACATCATTGGGAAGGAGCATTTGCAAGATGAGGATAATCAGGATCCTCTGCTGGAATCTTCATTTAGAACGTTTATTTCTTGGAAGAAGAAAATGTTGCACCGAGAATTCCTCATTGGATGGAATTCATTGTTTAAAAGAATGATGGTATGATGACGAAGGAAGACAACATGTCTAGATGATTGAAATACTTTCAATCAATGAAAGGAAACTATAGAAGGAAGTCTAGATGACCAAAAAGAAGGAAAGAGGCATGTATGCATATGTTTGATAAGATAAGTCATGTCATTATATAGTTGCAAATAACAGGGATAGATACTCCAACCTCATGAATATGATCAAAGGAAAGGGATCTCTTTTGTTGGAAGAATGCATAAAGGCATGGGTCACATATTTTCTAGACGAAAACAGCATAATATTTCCTCATATGGAATATGAGGTGGTTGAAAAGGATGAATCAACTATAGATGAAAGTTCCTGGGAAGCAATATGTGAATAAAGAAAGAAGAAATCATGAAAGATGCAACTATGATCACTTGGAAAAAGGAAATAAACATCCGATGACTAGAAGATTTGACTATAATATCTCCATGAGAAAGATATGAAGACCTCAGAAAAGTTTGAAAAGAAAGAATACCCTTGAAAATTTAATTTCTTGGAGATATGTCAATATGTATGCAAGATACTGATGGTGCAACAAGCATATGTCATGAATCATGATGAAGGGCTATCACAAAAGGTAATTTATGATGTTCATTTTTGTTTTTGAACAATTTCTGGATGGGCTAATATAGGGCTATCAAAAGGGAGTTGTAGATGTCACCTACAACTAGTACTGATGTGGAGGATGAAAGATCCTAAAGGAAACATGATAGGGAAGAGGTAGTAGTATGAAGAAAAGCTAGATATGGTTTAGTAGAACAATTTCCAATGAAAAGAAGGATGACATGACTGACGTGGTTTGAGAAAGAAAGTGATGGATGGCCAATTCAATATGAATAAGTCCCAAAAGATGAAGGCTCAATAATATTAGAATGAAATTCATGACATCGAATGGAGGAGCGCTACAAGCAACTGATGGTCCCATGATCTCCGCTAATAAAAGAGCTGCTACTGGAAATAGGTCCCTAGTTAAGAGGGAGCTTGGAAGCAAGTTTCTGATTAAGGAGAAACTTGGAAACAAGTACTTGATTAAGAAGGAGCTTGGATACATTCCTTTTATAGGAATGGGTACATTCCTTCATAGGAATGGGTATATCCTCCCTAGTTGAAAGGTAGAGATAAACACATCATTCTTGTCTTCACTTGGGAAGAAAGAATGGAGGATTGGGTAAGCATCCAACATCCGATACTGTGAGGATGTGGTAGGGCATCCAACATAATAGTAGTTGTAGATGATCAATATTCTTTGAGGACTGGGAATCCAAGATAAGAATACCTTGTGAACAACCATCAAGGGTATGCTCCTTGAGAGACAATGATGACGCTGTCTATAAATCATTGGTTTCACCAACATTGTGCTCTGATCTTGTGGATAGATAGAGCTGTTAGTCAAGGCCTTGCTATGTGACAATTCTAGATAATATGATGCTATACAGATGGGTTACCAATCTGACTCTTCTCATGAGAATTCTTCAGATTGAAAATGTCCAAGTACTTTTGTATGGATTATGAATACCTCCCTAGTTAAGAGGGAGTGTTGAAATATGTAACTAGGTTCGGTCTTCATAATGACATATGTAATCATGATTTTATGTAATTGATGTAAAAAAGAAAAAGAAAAATATTTTTTTTATGGTTGAGGCATGGGTTTCATGCTCAAGGAATTTTATTTATATAGGTCAAGCTCCCATTAGGAGCTCTTAGGGTTTGTTATTGAGTCATCAAATCATTAGAGTCATTGTCATGTATGAAAGACCCATTTGGGGCATGTTACATATTATAAGAAAATTAATTGAGTCAAAGAAAGAGTCAAAATGACCCTCCAAGACCTTTTCAATGTGCCACAATCAAGTTGGCCTAGAAGCAATTGTAAGTCGGCCTCAAATCATGGACAAGAAGCCTATATAAGGGAGCACTCGACCTATTTCAACGACACACTTCTCACTCTTCACATTCAATCACGAGAAAGAGAAAAAACAGCGAAGATAAGGACGAAGGAAGAGAAGAAGGAACAAATTTATTAAGTGGTTTTGGGTTATTTTTGTCCACACATGTGAGGAATCTAGGGCACATTATGCTGCTGCAAGTCAGAAATCTAGTCAACTCAAGAAGATTGAATTAAGGCAAGGAAATGATCTATATTGTTGGATGAAATCACTAAGAAACTAGCTTAAGTGTGACGAAGGAGAGGAAGGGTTAAAAGAGCCCTAATCTCGTCACATGTGCGAAAAATATAGTCAATTGCAGGGGGTCGAGAATTGCAGGAAGGAAGGCTGAAAGTTTCAGACCAAGATTGCAGGATCGAGGATTAAGGACGAAGCAAAGATTTCAGCAATATCAAAGAAGAAATTGACTTTGAATTGAAGAAAGGATTGACTTGGTCTTGGAGGGGTTATTAGTCAAGTGTCTATGTATTAGAATTCATCAATTGAAGATACTATAAGAAGAAGAATTATGTGGGTTTTCCTCTCAAGATTATAGAGGTTTTGGTCCTGGATGATCGCTTATATCTTGTGTCCTTTGTCTATGTTTTTGGTAGATGTTTGATGAAAAAGAACACTAATAATAATCAAGCACAAGAAGAAGCTAATGAAGTAAAGTAAAAATACATCACAAATAATTATCAAGTAAGAGAAATCTCCTACTCTTGTTGCCCCTAGATTTCTCAACACCGGGAAGGGTTCCTCCACGTAGCAGAAGCAGATGGATAAGGTCGTGGAAGAATACATGGACATTTTATCCTCACCCACAGGGGTACCCTTGCACTATCAGGTCAAACATTCAATTGATTTGACTCTCAAAGCACCCCTACCCTATGGGCCAATATACCGCCACTCCATTTTGGAAAATGAAGAGATCAAGGCTCTCCATTGATTATCGGGCACTAAACAAAATCACTCTCAAGAACAGGTAACCAATCCCACAGATTGATGACCTTTTGGACTAGCTCAAGGGGGCCAAGGATTTCAGCAAGATCGATATGAAGTTTGACTATCACCAAGTTCCAATAGAGCCCATAGATGTATGGAAGACTGCCTTCAAATCCAAGGAAGGCCATTTTGAATGGTTGGTCATGCCCTTCAGATTGACAAATGCCCTTGCTACTTTTATGAGGCTGATAGATGACATTTGCGACCCTTCAACAACTTTTTCATGGTTGTTTATCTGGACGACATCCTCATCTTCAGCAAGAGTTGGGAAGAGCACTTGCAACACATTCGACAAGTCCTTCAAACCTTGCAGCAACAAAAACTGTGTGCAAACTTGGAGAATGCACCTTTGGCATGAGCCAGGTCCAATATCTGTGTTACATCATAGATGAGAAAGGCGTGCATGTGGATTCGACTAAGATCCAAGTCATCTAGGATTGGCCAGCCCCGACCACTCTAATAGAGCTTCACAACTTTTTGGGCCTCAAAAATTTTCATCGGAGGTTTGTGTTGGGATTTTCCCAAATCACTTGGCCTTTGAGTCAGATTACCAAGGGTGGAGTGAAAGAAAAGTTTTTTTGGTTTGAGTCTCAAGATAAGGTGTTCATTGAGTTGAAGCACTGCCTTTGCTCTGCACTTGTACTCACATTGCTAGACTTGCAACAACCATTTGAAATTGAGACAAATGCCTTTGACTATGCTATTGGTGCAGTCCTCACCCAAAAATGGCATCCAGTGGCCTATCATAGTGACACTTTCCGATACAATTCAGAAGTACCCCACCTATGATAAATAGATTCATTTTATCGTGCATGATTTCTGACAATGGGAACATTACATTATGAGGAAGGAGACAATCATCCACATAGATCACTAACCTCTTTAGTTTATATAGAGAAGGGAAGTCGTAGAACGATTACCATTAGAACTGGTCTACGTATCTACAAAAATTCCACTTGAACATTAAATATAAAAAGGCAACATCAATCATGTTGCAGATTGCCTCAGTTGACCCCTAGTGGTAGCACTGACTACTGTTCTCAACTCTTGTGGCCACGAGACCTCTGGATAGTAGCTATTGTAAAAAAATGATCCAAAGTTCGCCACCACATACTAGATCCTAGTGAATGGAAAGAAAGTTCCCGATTTCCACCTTGAGGATGCATTATTATGCTACCTGGGTCACCTTTGTGTTCCTTCAAGTGAGCGTGCCAAGCTGATTTGGGAGGCGGTGCACTGTAGTTGGGTCACAAGACACTTTGGTGTGGAGAAAAATGTGGCTGTACTACATAAGTACTTTTATTGGCCAAAACTCTCACAGGATGTTGGAAAATATATCAGATTTTGCACTTCTTGTGCCATCACCAAGCCAACCATTAAGAAGCAAGGCTTGTATACTCCTCTGCCTAGTCATGACCGACCCTAGGAATCCATCTCCATGGAATATATGTATGTCCTTCTACAAAGTATGGCAATGACTATTAATTTGCGGTCGTCGACAAATTTTCTAAGATGGCCATATTGGCCGCTTGTAAGAAGAGTATCACAATAGAGGCCATTGCTACACTCTTCTTTGAACGAGTGTGGGTACATTCTGGGATACTGCAAACCATTATATCAGATCGGGATAAAAGTTCCTAAGCACATTTTGGTCAAGCCTTTGGTAATTGTTGGACTCCAAGCTCACCAAGTCGATTGCATTCCACCCCTAGATGGATGGCCAGAAAAAGGTCGTCACCAGGATGATTGTGCACATACTATGCATGTACAACTCTAAGAATCCACGAACATGAGATGAGAGTCATCCCTATGTACAACACAACTACAACAGAGCTCTCCATAGCTCGATTGGCCACAAACCCTTTGAAGTGGGAATGGAATTTCAACCATTATGTCCTTGTACTAAATGTGGACTGCCTTTGGCCATACTTTCCACCACTGTTGGATACATCAGACATTGCTGAGCAGTTGACACCAACAAAGCTCAACCCAGACTGCATTGAACATGTCATAACTAATCGAATCATGGACACAGATCAATAACAATCATAAACAGAGGATCCAACTATATTGAGTTGTCAAAGTTGGCCAACTCTCGCACTAGGACAAGTGGCTCACCATGGCCTCTGGTAATTGTTGGACACCAAGCTCACCAAGTCAACTGCATTCCACCCCCAAACTGATGGCCAAATAAAGGTCGTCAATAGGATGATTGTGCACATACTATGCATGTACAACTCTAAGCATCCGCGAACAGTGGATGAGTGTCTATCCTATGTACAACACAACTACAACAGAGCTCTCCATAGCTTGATTTGACACAACCCCTTTGAAGTGGGTCTGAGATTTCAACCATTATGTCCTTGTGTTGAATGTGGACCGCCTTTGGCCATGCTTTCCACCACTTTTGGACACATCAGACATTGCTGAGCAGTTGACACCAACATAGCTCAACCCAGACTGCATTGAAAAGGTCACAATTAATCAAATAATGGACACGGATCAGGAACACTCACAAACATGGGATCCAGTTGTATTGAGTTGTCAAAGCTGGCCAAATCTTGCACTAGGGCAAGTGGCTCACCAGGGACTAAGTTCAACAAAAGTTTCCCCATCTCATGGAGGCACCCAATGCAATGGGGACCATTGCTTCCTTAGGGGGTAGGAATGATCCAGGTTGAAATTGGTGGCCACTCGCCTATTCCACTTGGATCCCCACCATTGTTTCTTTTAGTTTCCTTAATTATAGCACAATTTACTTTTTTTGGCAATTTTTTGGGTCCTAAACTTTTAGAGCCGTTTTAAGGCCATAAATGACAGTTTTTGGAAAACATGAAAACACGTAGCTTATGGTAGGGGTTTGCTATCGAAATTTTTAGTTGGATAGATCTTTCTTACGAGGTATCATACGCGTCAAATGAAGATTGTATGCCAAAGTTACGACCTTGGGAAGTTATTGTACCAATTTACCCCAACGGAGCCCACAAACTTTTGGCACTTCATCTCCTAGGGTTAGGTATTTGGATGTTTAGGGTTTCCCATTGTTTCTCAATAATAAATAGGCCTTTGAGCCTCATTGTGACAAATTTAGAAGGCATGAAGCCGCCACATCTTTTCTCAGAGATAAGCTAACATCGCCTGAGCTAGTTTATTTCCATTTTGCATGTAAATAGTTTTCAGTACTTTGTTATTAATGAATTGAAGTTTTGTTTTGCTATATCTCTATGGTTTTGTTCACAACTGTATTTAATTTCGTTCCTTCATAAATCTGGATCATGCACCTTAGGTTGGAATATATGTTTTTTTGTTGTCATGGTGGAGTTTTGCTAGGGAGAATATTTTTTATTTACATGGTACAAACATTTTATTATAGTGCATCCCTCATTGGCACACATGTTCATGGTGATTTAATTTGTTATTTACTAATTTGGATGGGGGCTATGGTTGTATTTGAGCACTAACCTTTGTGCACACATGTTGAGATTTTTTATTTAATCAATGGTTAAATTTATCCATATTAAGTTTAATAGTTTGGGTGTCCTACCTCGTTAGCCTACTTTTCACAATCTTTAGTTGAAGTTGGTTGAGGCCTTCTAGTGGTGCACCCTCCCCCTTGGGCACAAATACCAAGGCATTCATTAATTTATTATTTCTCAGAGAGATTGGCACACTTCTATAGGGCTCAGTTTTTTGCATTGGTTAGACATATTTTTGACATGGTATGGGTTAGGCAAGTAAGGCATCGGTTAACCATAAATTTTTCATTGCTAAAAATTCATGTAAAAACAACAAACACCTAGACGTCAACCCTATTTTAGTGGTAAAATATGCAAATAAATGATATATTTTTCCTATTGAACATTAATGAATGCAATTCCTACCTAAGGAAAATAACATATAGGTGCAAAACTGCTATTGAATACATATTTTGAGCAAATATTAACCCTAGCTACCTTGAAATAGAGAAAAGAGAAAATTTAGGGTGATGGACACAATAAGATTAGTGCCTTAATTCAATTGGGCAATGGAGTCAATTAGGGCGAGGTTAAGATAGGAGGACCTCAGATGAAGAAGGGTGTAAGGCTTATTTTCTTCACTTGGAAACCCTAGTGAATTTCATTCATGGGAGATTTAAGGTCAAAGGATGCATGAATGTAATATTCCCAAATGGGAAAATCAACAATACATGCATGAAAAACACATTTTTCAAAATTCTATGCATTAATAGATGAATGCAGCCCATGGATCCTTTAGATCTGACATTATAGCAACAAAATGTAAAAAGGAAATCAGAAAAAAATCACTTTTGCATAGTTAAACATGCCTCCTATGCCCAAAACAGCCCAAAAACACTGAAACCCCAAGACTACTGCAACACAGAAATTACTGCTGAAAGTGACATCGTAGTTATTTGAAGGTTTATACTCAAAAATATAGAGAGAGCATAGATGTGATGATTTATTAATCAATAGAGCACACAAACATAGATCTAGTCTCTTTTACATAGATCCAAGATGACCCGGCAAGGGTTTCTTGACAAACATGATATGCATGAAGTATTTGCTGTAGATATATGGATGAATCAATATGTATGGCTGAAGCTCTACATAAAAATGGCTGATCATACAAAGAAATTTCTATAGCTCCTCCTACTAGCTTTTCGGGAAAAAGGGTGATCCTCCTCTTAGGAAACTAGCTCATAAAACAAGGGATTAAACTCCTCCACTGCAATACCTTAAGAAATAATGCAGTTTCTGCAAGGGACTACACTATTGATGAAGGTGAATGCTTGGCCTAAAAACAGATAGTGGAAAATGTAGCACAGGATTCTCCTCTCAGATTTCGTAAACAAGATCTCCAAGCAAGAGTGGGGAATTCCCACATGAGAAAATACTTGCACTAAAAAGTGCATCAAACTTAGCTAAACAACCAAAGAATGAAAAAAGTATAAAAAAACCACACAAAAAATATAATCTTCAATCATGCCCCATATGGCTGCCATTCCCTCCATTATATAGTTGAAGAGCTTCCTCACCATGGGTCCCACCCAATTATGAGGTTGCTTCCATGCAAAGGCTCCTCCACCAAAATTACGCTGTCTCCATTAGTCCCACTCATCTATTTACAACACTGTTTGATTTAGTCAATCATGACTTAGTCTCCATGCATTGTCTCCATTCACATCCAAGGTGTCTTTATTCTGACTAGCTAGATTGATCTTCATTCACATTGAGCTGTCTTTATTTATGCTCCACTCCTCACATATTAATGTTGTTGACTTGGTCAAACTTGACCTTGTCCACATATTTTAGAATTTGTTCACACATGAAGATTCTTGATCTGGTTTATTAACATGATCCCTTTTTTTAATTAAGATGGATTTTATGCCTACTTAAGCAACTTATGGGCCTCCTTACCCATTTATTCATCTAACTATATGTTAAGAACACAAATCCAGTAAATGCCCCTACAATCAATCTCTGGAACATATCTAAATAAATTTTTTTCATTTTAATATCCATAAACCACTACCACTTTAAGGAAAACCATGTACATGTGTCATTTATCCCATAAAATTTTAGGAAAACTTTAAGCCATGTGTTATTTCTATGTCATTTCTCCCATAAAATATAAGGCAATGTAATTTCTCCCACAAACTAAAGTCTTTCTCCCATTAATTCAAGGCAAACTTTAAGGCCTTAAAAATGAACCTAAAGTGGCTAAACTCTCATATGATTTTGAACTTCCATAGGATTATAGTCTGTTTGTTGAGTGTTAACTTCTACAAGTTCTAAAGGTAGAGTTTGTAAAGGGCCAGGTAGCCTTTGGATCTCATATTTTCTCAAAGGTGACATATCCAGTAAATTCCCCTACAGTGAATCTCTGGAACATATCTAAATAGAAGTTTTTCATTTTAATATCCATAAACTACTACCACTTTAAGGCAAACCATGTACATGTGTCATTTCTCCCATAAAATTTTAGGCAAACTTTAAGGAATGTGTCATTTCTATGTCATTTCTCCCATAAACTATAAGGCAATGTCATTTCTCCCACAAACTCATAAAGGTGTGACTTTTGACATAACTTCATCAACCACTACCAATATTTGTTTTAGTAATTGTATAAAATAACTTTGCAAACCATGTACATGTCATTTATCCCACATACTAAAGGCTTTCTCCCATTAATTCAAGGCAACATTTAAGGCCTAAAAATTGAACTTAAAGTGGCTGAAATCTCATAGGATTTTGAATTTCCATAGGATTTTAGTTTTTCTGTTGAGTGTTAACTTCTACAAGTTATAAAGCTAGAGTCTATAAAGAGCCAGGTAGCCTCTGTATCTCATCTTTTCTCGAAGGTGACATATCCAATAAATGCCCCTACAGTCATTCTCTGGAATAGATCTAAATAGAAGTTCTCCATTTTAATATCCATAAACCACTACCACTTTAAGGCAAACCATGTACATGTGTCATTTATTCCTACTCCATAAAATTTTAGGAAAACTTTAAGGCACGTGTCATTTCTATTTCATTTCTCCCATAAACTATAATGCAATTTGTCATTTCTCCCACAAACTCATAAAGGTGTGACTTTTGAAATAACTTCATCAACCACTACCACTAGTTGTTTTAGTAAGTGCATAAAATAATTTTGCAAACCATGTCAATGTCATTTCTCCCACAAACTAAAGGCTTTCTCCCATTAATTCAAGGCAAACTTTAAGGCCTGAAAATTGAACCTAAAGTGGCCGAACTCTCATAGGATTTTGAACTTCAATAGGATTTTAGTCTATCTGTTGAGTGTTAAATTCTACAAGTTCTAAAGGCAGAGTCTGTAAAGGGCCAGGTAGCCTTTGGATCTCATATTTTATCAAATGTGACATATCCAGTAAATGCCCCTACAGTCAATCTCTGGAACATATCTAAATAGAAGTTCTTAATTTTAATATCCATAGAACACTACCACTTTAAATAGAAGTTATTCATTTAATATCCATAAACGACTACCACTTTAAGGCAAACAATGTACATGTATCATTTCTCCCATACATGTGTCATTTGTCCCATAAAATTTTAGGAAAAATTTAAGGCATGTGTCATTTCTATGTCATTTCTTTGTCATTTTTATGTCATTTCTACCATAATCTATAAGGCAATGTCATTTCTCTCATATACTATAAGGAAAACTTTAAGGAAAACCATGTACATGTCATTTCTCTCTTAAACTCTACACAAGGAAAACTTTAAGACATGTCATTTCTAGATGTGATTTTTCCCATAAACCTAAGGCAAACTTTAAGGAAAACCATGCACATGCCATTTCTCCCAGGCAAACTTTAAGGCCTAAAAACTGAACCTAAAGTGGCTGAAATTCCATAGGATTTTAGTCGGTTTGTTGAGTGTTAACTTCTACAAGTTCTAAAGGCAGAGTCTGTAAAGGGCCAAGTAGCCTCTAGATCTCATCATTTCTTGAAGGTGACATATCCAGTAAACTCATGGAACCATGTACATATCATTTCTCCCTTAAACTCTAGGCAAGCCAATATTTAAGGCATGTCATTTCTAGATGTGATTTCTCCCATAAACTTTTACGGCAAATCATGCACGAACCATGCATATGCCATTTCTCTCTTAAACTCTAGGTAAGGCAATCTTTAAGGCATGACATTTCTAGATGTGATTTCTGCCATAACCTTTAAGGAAAAATTTAAGGCAAACCATGCATGAACCATGTACATGTCATAAATCTCCCTTAAAATCTAGGGAATCAAATCTTCAAGGCATCTCATTTATAGATGTGAATTCTCCCATAAAATTTAAGTCAAACTTTAAGGTAAACCATGCACATGTCATTTCTCCCATGCATTTGCAATAAATGTTAATTTAATATATTTTATTGAATTTGTTTTTTTTCAGGGATAAGAAAAATCCACTAAATATGGTTGAAAAATGGACATTATGCATAGATGTTTCTTGCTATCCAAATCCAAGGAAAGTAGTGATTACATATGGGCTTTGCAATATTGCAACTAGCAAGGTCCTCCAAAGGAAAATGAATATACCGGGGAGAACAACAAACAACGAAGCATATTATATTGCATTGATAGAAGGCTTGGGAACAGCTAGGGAGTATGGAACAAATGGAATTGTAGTTTTCACCAATTCTGAACTTGTGTGCAACCAGATGAAAGACGTGTACCAAGTCAAGAAGGAGAGGCTAAAACAACTGCATGGAAAAGCAAACAATATTGTTAGCCAATTTCATTTTTTTAGTGTAAGATGTTGTACAAATGTTAATAAGATGTCTGCTGATATATTGCAATGCCAATTCAAGATTCATCTATCAAAGGTGAATTAATATATGAATTAGTATTATACGGGGCAATTCCAATTCAAGATTCATCTCTCAAAGATGAATTAGTTTTGAGACACTCTTCTTCAAAAATTCAAGATTCATCTCTCAAAGATGAATTAGTGTTGAGACGCTCTCCTTCAAAATTTATTGATGGACATTGTAACATATCTTTGATATGTGTGTGTTTTGTACTTATAAAGGCGTCTTTTTTAATGACCATGTGTTTTTTTCAATTATATAGCAAGTGTGCTCCCACCAAGTAAAGTACAACTTGGTGAACTTCACATTTTTATAAAATTAAAATGTGAGGACTTCAACAATGTTTTGTTTGAATGGAGTTCCACGCTTCTTTTCTAATGAACATGTGTTTTTTTCAACTATATACCAAGTGTGCTTCCATCATGTAAAGCACAATTTGGTGAACTTAACATATTTATAAATTTTTTGCTTAAATTGTGTTTCACACATCAATTAGTGCTTTGAAAGTTGTGTTTTACATAATTTGTGTACACCAAAGTACATTAATTTTTTGAAATTTATTTTGAATTTATTTTAAATAGTAATTTAAAAATAATTGTAAATGTCCACCGGAGATATATATATATATATATATATATATATATATATATCATGATGAAAGGCAAAGATCAACATAATCTCATATATCTACGAGAGAGGGGGATCAAGGATCAAGGGATGTTCATGGTATTTAAATATAATCTTATCTCCATACATATACATACATGTGTGTACATATGGAATTGATTTTTTAATTAATTTTGTGAGTTAAATTAGTTTTTAATAAGTTAGATTTTTTATTTTTTAAGAGGTAGGAGGACAAGGGTGTCTACTCCATCAATGGATCATGGTCATGGTTCATGCAATTTAATCAATGAATATGCACATGTATTTATATGTATGAATCTATTTTTGAATTGATTATAAATTCATAATTTTTTATGAAGCTTCCCTCTCGTCTTGTGAGGTTGATGGTGGTACACATTCCCTTGGAGGGCCATCAATAGGTGTTGGCGAATTACATGAAGGTGGTGATATGCATTCCCCCAGAGGTCAATCAATAGATGGTAGTGTTGGTTCTCAACCAATCGGTAGTCGTTCTGGTTCTCAATAGTCTCAGGGTGGGCAAGATGCTAGCCAACCATATCGAGGTGGCCATCAATATGAACATTATTTTCATTCAATTTGTACAAATTTGTTTACATGCTTTTTTAATATAAAATTTTTATATATTGATGCAGAGGGTGAAAATGTTGCTCGAAAAAGATGTAGGATAGAACACGTCATTCAAGAAGAAGGTTGTACACCAACCATGACTTATCCGTCTGACATTTCTGATATACTTTGGGAATCAAATATGCAGCAATGCACCTTACAAAGGTGTCAAAATATTCATACAAAATTAAAGAGAGATCTCGTGGCTTTGAATCTCCTTGCTGAGAGTCGACAAAGCTGGAAATAGTTACTCACTCTTTAAGTGAACTAGTAGATGTATACCTAAAGCTTGGGCCAACCACTGATACTTTTGTAGAAGTGATGAGAAAAATAAAGGAAACAATGATGGGTCCCGATACATGGGAGGTTGTTAAAGAAATATGTACAACAGAAACGGCCAAGTCTATGTTTAATTTCAAAGAAGGGTTGAAAAGAAATATGCTAAAGGTGCAATATTTCAAGCACCCTCATATAGCTCGCTATTTGTATGATAGACACCTTGCTGCCTATGGAATACTCCCATGGAATGACAAGGTTCCGCTTTATTTTGCAAAATTATTTTATGTAGAATTCCTTTTGGGAATGAAACCCAACTATAATGACCTTCCCTCTGAATTTTTTGGTCTTGGGAAAGGTCGATTGTGTGACCGTAGGGGCACCATGCATGATGTTGAGTTGCTTTACCCTGAGCCACCATTGGTTAGTCGACCTTTTCATGTCGAGAATTTGCGGTCAGAGATGGATGTCACTCCTCAAATTAGTCGAGAAGCAAGGGATTCCATCATTGAAAATGTTCAGAGTGGATTGGGTGGAGTTGATGTTTGTCTGAATCGACAAAGAGCACATGAGAATGGACGCGCTAATTTTTTGTATTATACAGATGAAGAGATAGACAACATGAGTGTTGAAGATCTCAGAACATATGCAAAGAATTTTCGCAATGGTTGGCAGGATATAATTATTCATGAGCAAGAAGGCATGGGAACAATATGTGTTAATGGTTAGGGTGATTATTTTAACATATGTACAATTTGTAATAAATACATATATACATACATTTATTTGTATACATTAATCTAGAAAAAATGTATCATTATATGTTAACACCATTTGCAGTTGTCACACTTGATGAATGAAGAAGATGTTAATATCACGGTCGGAGCCTCCAGTTCAAACAATCAAGATGGGTCTCACCATCAATCACACAATCAAGATGGTTCTCACCATCAAGATATGTTGGCAAATGTTAGTGTTTTTTAAGTGAACATGATTATGTACAATTATTTTTTATCTATTATTATATATATATCAAAACATGATGACATAATTTTAAAATAAATAATTGTGCACACATGTACATGTATATATATAATAAAATGTTAACAGAGTCTGATTTCGTTTGATGTTTTTGGGATGGCAGTACCTTATTATTCCTTGGGATATATGCCAAATCTACCATCACAAGTATGAACAATTTTTCAATTTTAAATATGTTTTTAAGTTATATATTCCAACTCAAAAAGTTCCATTAAAAAATGGGATCTCTAGATCTTGAGTTATTTTAAATTTTTTAAATTTTGGGTTTTTGGAGATTTTCTTTCGGAGCCACTCTTAGGAGATGTGCCAAATCCACCAGCACAAGTATTCAATTTTTCACTTAAATATATGTTTTTAAGTTATAAACTTTATAAATTGAAGTTCAAAAGTTTTATTATAAATTGAGATCTAGATCTTGAGTTATTTTATACTATTATTTTTTTTGAATTTTAGGTTCCTAGAGAGGATTTATTTTCTCCATGGACTCTAACGATGGAGTGTATGATGGAGATAGGAACATCCACACTATTTGAACCATTTGAACAAGTTGTCTAACTTTTTTTTTTAATATTATTGAAAATTAGTTTATATATGAATTTTCATTTGAAATTTTTTAATATATATATATATATATATATATATATATATATATATATATATATATATATACTTGTACATGTATATTGTACAGTTTACTGTCGAATATATTCCTCTGGAGGAAGTTTTAATTGATGAGCAACAAAACACAATGGAGAGGGAACCTCATGAGGTATTGCGTGATTTTTTTTTTCATTTTGTTTTTTTACATGAAGTTCTATATTCTTGTACAAGTTCCCCACGCTTCAAAGGATAGCTCGAGGATCATGACTTTTTTGGGAGAGGCACTACATCCATCTGTATTTGATGAATGATGCACATGTGTGCAACATTATATTTGATAGAGCTAGTCTTAAATTTATTTTTTAATATATAGTCTTATCTAGATGGAGTCATATATTTACTTTTCTATATAACATACTTGTAACACTATACATTGAACTATATATATATATATATATATATATATATATAGTTTTAAACTATGTATTTACTCTTGTCTTGGATAGTTACATTTGGCATGTGATCACAAAATGAATCTCTAGATGGAAATTTCAAATTATATTTTCACAATGTGTATATTTTGGGTGGTTGAACTACATTTGGCACATGTGATTGTGATATAATGATTTGTTTTGAAAATTCAAGTTGTCATTTTAGAAACTTGTTAAAAATATAAAAATGAATATCTCTAGATGGAAATATCGAATTACAAACCATATTTTGGATAGTTGAACTACATTTTGGCATGTGATTACATGTTGTGATATAATGTTTTGTTTTTAAAACTCAAGTTTTGGATGGTTGAACTACATTTGGCATGTGAAGTAATTTTGTGATATAATGTTTTGTTTTTAAAACTCAAGTTTTGGATGATTGAACTACATTTGATATGTTATTGTGACATAATGCTTTGTTTTTATTGGATAGTTGAACTACATTTGGCATGTGAAGTAATGTTGTGATATAATGTTTTGTTTTTAAAACTCAAGTTTTGGATGGTTGAACTACATTTGGCATGTGATTGTGATATAATGTTTTGTTTTTATTGGATGGTTGAAATACATTTGGCATGTGAAGTAATGTTGTGATATAATGTAAATTGTTTTCAAAACTCAAGTTTTGGATGATTTAACTACATTTGGCATGTGATTGTGATATAATGTTTTGTTTTTATTGGATAGTTGAACTACATTTGGCATGTAAAGTAATGTTGTGATATAATTTGTTTTGTTTTTAAAACTCAAGTTTTGGATGGTTGAACTACAAATTTGGCATGTGATTGTGATATAATGTTTTGTTTTTATTGGATAGTTGAAATACATTTGGCATGTGAAGTAATGTTGTGATATAATTTTTTGTTTTTAAAACTCAAGTTTTGGATCTATTGAACTACATTTGGCATGTTATTGTGATATAATGTTTTTTTTTTAAATCAAGTTGTCATTTTACAAACAAAAAACAATTCACATGAATATATGTACATAGAAATGATTTAAGTACATGTTTGAATATATATATATATATATATATATATATATATATATATATATATATATATAAATTACTTCCATATAAGATTCTAGGTCATCTTAGATGTGTCAAACAACCAGAAAATTTTAAAATTTCATTCTAGAACATATATATCCAGTATGTGCAACATTTTTCATCAATACACATAGAAAAGATACTTTCAATTGATAGTAAACTGGAAATTATAAAACACGTACCACACATTTTTCATTCAAGAATGAATATTATAATTTACTTTTAATAGACACGCATGTCTAAAACAAAATCGTGCAACTTCAAATTTGCATTATATCAACTATGCTAGATACACAGATATGTACATTTTTCAATAATGACATTATGACAAACTATACCAGAGAATGTATGAAATCGTTTAGACCAGATAATCTTGAAATTTGTATGTGTACACGTGTATAAATTAATAGTGTGCATGTACCAAAACAATGTACATGTGCAAACACTTGCACAAATAACATAACAAGGCAGTTCAATTTTTAGTTGAGTTTTGGAAGTTCTAAAACATGAATCCAAAGAGAAGAAATTGTTGGGCAGTTCAATCAAAAAAATTCTAATGGAATGCCATCTTCAATGATCTGTTCATGATCGGATTTCGACATTTTCCATTTCTTAATTTCCATTTTTTTCTTTTATTGAACCTCCATCAACTTTATGCGTGCTACACACACCAAGTAACTATATTGACAGCTTATGACATCAGGTTCATAGTCTTGAAAGTAAAAAAAATCCCCACTTTGATTAGTTTTTTCTGAAAAAATAACCTTTCAGTATAATAGACCCTTTGTCATATGGAAACCCGTGATCATTACAGTTTTCTAATAATTTCATCTTTAGTTCAGTGCAACGCATCAAATAATATACTGCTATTCTACTATTGATAGAAAAATTACAACAAAAAATTCCCCACAACAGTACAAACTATGTATTTAAATTTAGATCATAATTAACATGCAAAATTAACTTTAAAATTAACATACATTTACTTGATTTTATTATCTATTTCTAGATCTTTATCATTCTAAAGCAAATCAAATGTTACCTTCCTCTAATTATGATTATAAACTTCAATTACAGACATATTTGTCTCTCTGATTACTTTCCAAACACGTAATGGACATTACCCAAAGAGTCTTTGTATGCTTGCTAATATTTTATATTTTTTATCTGTTTTCACAAAATATCATTGACTCAGGTGCCTATACAAACATGACAAAAACAAGAATATTTTCTTTTATCCAATGCAAACACATTTGTGGACAACTTTGTTTCAATTGAATGCAATTTTTGAGTCTCTTTTACTGTTTCAACGTCATTTCCAATCGATTTATCTACATCTTCGAACCCAATATGCCAAAAAAACCTATATATGGAAAATTCAAATAAGAATGTAAATATGATATCAAAATACCATCAAAGACAATCATTGTGATAAGTGTACACTATTTAAAATTGGATATCCAATAAAAATTAAATTGAATGTACCTTCGCACTTCCCTTGATCGGTTAGTCTCATGGCTTAGTGCAGCGGTGCACCATTTAACAACTTCTTTAGCATCCACAAGTCATTTTGTAGAGGGGTTCATTTGATATCTTTGAAGTGCTTATTTTATGCATGCCCCTGCACTGTCATGTTCTCCTTTTCCATGGCCAGTCTCAAATAAATTCCAACAAGGTTTAATGCAGGTTTTCTTATGAAGAAAACACAACCAAAAGAATGATTGTGAATATTTGAATTGACCTGCGCATCCATTTGACCATATCCAATGTTCATTGAATTTTATTCCATGAATTTTCAAGGAGTCATAAATCTTTCAAAAACAGTGTTGTACAAAATATGTATCATGTGTACGATCGTAACTGATATAAAAGTGATATTCTTTAATAACATGTCGATTTTCACTAGTGCTTTCTATATGATCAACGTTTTGTTCAGCATGTCTATATAGAATATGGACAAGCATGGAGACTTGGTCAGAATGATAGTATTCACTCTGAAATTATTTTTGTCTAACAAATGTGTAGCTTTTTGCAAAATCAATTACTGAAAAAATGGTCCTTGGTGGAAAAAATTCATAGGATTTTTTGAATTGCAAGTCCTGCCATCGAGCTCTATGGGAATATTTGGTGTATTTATAAATTTTTGCCTCAAACTTTCTCAAAAAATCTATCACAAAAATTTATTCTTCTTGTAATTCAATTCTTTTAGCACTATTTGAACCTTGAATCAATGTATCGATATATTCATATCTCTTCCATTTCACTTTCATGTTGGACAATGATTGATCATTTATATCAGTACAATATTTGTTTTGAAATTTAGTCAAATTTCCACAATCATCGTATTTTTTACCACCAACACATTTCTTTTCGTAAAATAATTCATCTCTTTCTCTTCCACATAGAATTTGAGATATAAAATCATGGATAGTGGAAGGAGGATGTGAATATTTCAAAAAATTTCTACCAAAATTAAGGAATGTGTCATAATATAACTGAAATTCCACATGATAACGACAACAACAAGTGTCACGTACGGTGATAGGTTTTATATACCATGGTTTTTGTTGCAATAAAGTCTCTCTCTCTTTCAATCGATTTGAGGTGTCAATTTCACGGTTCTCTTCTTTGTCTGTTTTGAATAAATTCATTCATGGTGTCCATGAAATGTTTTGGATGTATCTCTGCATCATTTTTATGTGTTATTCTTGATTACGACTTACATCCTAGTCTTGGAAAAGTCACGTGATTTTTTCATCCAATATTCATATATTGTTTTTATAACATTTTATCCAAGTCTATCTTTGGATGGTTGCCTACAAATAGCTCTCCAACA
The DNA here is from genome assembly GCA_034641835.2 of Pinus albicaulis. Lineage (NCBI taxonomy): Eukaryota > Viridiplantae > Streptophyta > Pinopsida > Pinales > Pinaceae > Pinus > Pinus albicaulis. Next base: position 103,874 of record JAXQQM020079009.1, on the reverse strand, counting down.
AGCGAAAATTTATGATGTTTTTGCAAATTTTTTCGTGAGGTTCCTAATGCTCGTGCCATAGATTTTACCAAGCGATTCTCTTTAGTACTTGATGAAACCACTGCCATATGTATTGCTCTACATACAACTGAAACATTTTTTTGTCTAGATCTTCTAATTGAATTTATAGCACTATTTATATTTTGTATCACATTTTCCTTCATTTTTTTAATCTTTTGTTGATTTTCGAATACCCAATAAAGTCGTAGCTTCTTTTAATTTCCTTAATGATAGGAGACCTTTCAACATTTGGGCTTGAACTGTCACATTTTCCTTTATGAAGTACGTATCAAAAATGCGGTTAACACGATATCGTATAACATGGTCAGCTCTTTTATCTCCATATGTGTGAGTGTCAACATTTTCTAACATCTCATCATCGACATTGATTTCATCTGTACATATTCGAATGGATAGTACATAATAAGTTTACATATTCAATAAATAACTAAGTTAATAAATATGTATAATTTCAATAATACGTGCATGTGTTCAATATATATATATATATATATATATACACACACTTGGTGATTCAATTTCTTCACTTGAATTTCTTTCAACATTTTCACCATCTTCAATCATTGGTTAAATATTTCTTTCACTTTTTCTTTCAAAATTTTGTATCTCATCATCAATGTTTTGAGGAATATCTCTGTCTGTTTACATTGAAAAATATTTTTCAAATTAGTTCATCAAAAAATTAAGCTTCACTTTTTACATTAGGAAAATTTCAAATATCAAATTTATAATATTTACATTTACATTCCTGCTTCAACTTCTAGTTGAAGTTGATTTTCCATTTCAATTTTTGAGCGTTCTTCTCTCTTTTTTTTGCGAGATTCTATCCCTTGTTCTCTACGTTCCTCAGGGTCTCTTGTTCGATCATATTTTCTCTTGCAATTCCTTTGATTTCTCATGATAATTGAGTATGAAGTTCAAAAAATTTCCTTAAAAAATTTAGACAAAAACTCAATTAAAAAAAACATCACAAAAGATTTAATTGAAAAAAAAACTCATTTTAAAAATTTTGCAAAAAATACATACTTCAATCCAAAACACACTTTAAAAAATCCGAGAAAAAAATGTCTTATAAAAATGAAATGAAGCTCAAAATATTTCCTTCCAAGTTCTGCAAAAAAATTTCATTTAAAAAAGTTAGACAAAAACTCATTTTAAAAAATCATTATAAAATATTTACTTCAACCTAAAACACGTTTTCTAAAAAAATGTCACTTCAAAAAATACCTCCAAAAAATGTTCATTGAAAATTAAGCCCAACTTCTTAAAAAATGGCACTTTAAAAAAATACCTCCAAAAAATGTCCTTTGAAAATTAAGCCCAAAAATAATTTAAAAAAATATCACTTTAAAAAATACCTCCAAAAAATGTCCTTCGAATATTAAGCCTAAAAAGAGTTCTTTCAAAATTAAGCCCAAAAAAAGTCAAAAAAATGTCTTTTGGAAATTAAGCCCAAAAACCTCTAAAAACAAAATACCTTAAAAAAATGACACCCAAAAAACATCCAAAAAATGTATTACATACCTCCAAGAAATGTCCTTTGAATGTTATGCCAAAAAGAGTCCTTAAGCCCAAAAAATCCTTTGCAAAATCAAACCAAATGAAGAAATGTGCAAAATTATGTGAAAATAATGTATATGTTTACGTCAATTTATATTGTCACAAAACATTTTTTTGGAGGGGCTTCGTTAAATTTTCCAGCCGACGTAAAGTCAATTAAAATTTTGGCCAAACTTTTGTAAAAAATTCAGCCGAAATTTTGTGTCGTTAGACTTGACGAGCCATCGGGGCAAAAAACAATTGGCCGAACTAACACGTATGCAATTATGCAGAGCCGAGCTCTGAACACATTTCTTCAAATTTGGACTGATTAAACTCCATGAAACTTTGTGAATTAACTGTCGGAACCATGACAAGCATTTGCAGAATTCAATCTACTTTCAGGAAATATAACTTTTATGGAATTTCATAACTATTTACTAATTTTAATTAATTTTGTAATAAAACGAGTGCAAACAATTTTTGAAGGTCATTATGATTCAGTGAAATCAATATTCTGAATCTTTCAAAATACACTTTAAAAAAATTGAAAAAATTATGGTGCATTACATTGGTCCGTCGTCTGTAATGGGTAGTTTTTAGATTTTTAGTTTATAACTTATATGTGGAGAAATTTTGTGCGCGTCGAAACATATTCAAAATATGCAGTTTTTTCATATTGAATCAGTTCAAAAAATTATAGTAATTATGATATGCATCAGTTGATTTCGTAAATATAATAAAACCGAAGTAGACTCTGTCTAGATTGTTGTAACACATTTTGTTTCTCAAAAACAAAAAGTTTTCAAAGAATACACCAGCACGTATTAACTTGACTTTTTATGAATCACTTGATTGTTAAAAAACACACACTCAAAGAAACGCTAAGTTGACATATCAAATGTGTATAAAAAAATTCCAAAAAATAAGTAATAAAAAGCTAATAAAATTTCTGACAACTTTTATTTTTATCGAAAAATGGAATTTTAAACAGAAAAATTGTTTTGGCTTGCAGAAAGTTGAAGAACAGAAAAAAAATGAATTTTTTTTCTCAAAAAAAGGCAAAAAGTGTAACCCAACTTCACATTTTCACCGTGAAAAATACATGAAAAACGTCATTGCAATCACATTTTTTCATGTATTTCTCTTTTTTCGTGTATGAGGGTCCATCAAAAGTATGCAACATGGGTACTCCTTGGATGAGAAATTAAAATTTTCATCCAATGAGTACTCCCGCTCAAAATTTTAGTAAGAACTTAGGAAGATAAGTTGAAAATACGAGTTGAAAAAGTAGTTTTATTATTTTATTATTTTTTATTCTTTTAACCTTTTTACTCCAAAAATGGTGAATCATCCTCCATGGTTGATATCATCATCTTGAATCCTATTGGTTCTTATAAAGTTTATTTTGGTTGTACATTTTTCTTCTTGCACTTTGTGTTGCAGCTCCATCAAAAGTATGCAACATGGGTACTCCTTGGATGAGAAATTAAATTATGTACTCAATCAGTGTTTCCGCTCGAAATTTGAGTAAAAACTTAGGGAGATAAGTTGAAAATACGAGTTGAAAAAATAGTTTTATTATTTTATTATTTCTCCCCTCTAAAATTTGATGATGTAATCTAATATTATTTTATTATTTCCACTATTATTTTATAATTTCCTTAGGAAGCCCATTTTAGACCTCAAAATTCCCCTAATGTTTCTCTTAGATAATGGCTTTTCTAGGTGTCATTCTGACAACACTGTCTACACCAAGAAAGTGGGTAAGTCCTTCATCATCCTTGTTCTTTATGTTGATGATCTTATCCTTACTAGTAGTGATCCCAACCATATAAACCATGTGAAGTCTAGCCTCAAAAGAAGTTTGAAATGATAGACTTAGGACACTTGCATTATTTCCTTAGTCTTCAAGTATTGCAATCCAAAGAAGGAATTACAGTTCTCATTCCAAGTATGCCTGCGATATTCTACGCCACATTCACATGGAAGATTGTAAGCCAGCCCCTTCTCCCTTTTAGTCTGGAGTCAAGCTTTCAGTCACTTGTACTACCCCTGAAGTTGATGCTACCTTATACCGTCAACTTGTTGGTAAACTTCTGTATCTAACCCATACTCGTCCTGACCTTTCCTTTGTCGTTGGTCTTGTTGCTTAGTTTATGACCCAACCTCATGAAAGTCACTAGAAAGCAGCTAAAAGAATACTTCGATATATTCGAGGTACAGTTCAGTTCAGGATTCATTAGTGTAGGAGCATCTCCATTGTTGATTGGTTTCACTGATTCTGATTGGGCTGGTGACCCTATTGATCAAAAGTCTACTGCAGGCTATGTATTCACTCTTGGTTTAGGACCTATTACATGGTCTTGTAAGATTCAATGAAGTGCCATCTCTCTTTCTTCAGCAGAAGCAGAGTATCGTGGTGCAGTTGAAGCCAACAAGGAAGCTATGTGGCTTCATCAAATCCTTTCTGAATTTGATCTTCATTAGCAGCATCCAACTACACTTTGGTGTGATAATCAGAGTGCCATTCAGTTATGCAAAGATCCAATTCAGCATCAACATATGAAACACGTTGAGCTTCATATACACTTCATCAGAAAGCTCATTCATGACCGTGTTCTTCAAGTGCAGTATTGCTCAACTAATGATCAAGTTGCCGATATCTTTACAAAGGCTCTCACAGAAGCAAAGTTTACCAAACTTCGATCTATGCTTGGAGTTTAAGAAAGTTATCATTAAGGGGGGATAGGCTCTAATGCCTCCTTCCTTCTCCTATTGTGTCACCTTTGTAAATCCTTCAATCTTATCCCAAGTTGTTCTTAATGGGGGATGTTAGGATATTCTGACACATGGGAAATAGTCTCCTTTTATCTCACCTTTGTAAATATTAAAATTGGACAACTAGGTCCAAACTCCGGTTTGTACTGCTCAGATGAGGATCCCAATAATCTTATTGGATTCCTCTTTCGGAGAGGTGTAAGATTGATCTAAAGATCATCTCGATTGGATGAGCAGAACATGTATTTTGAATTTATTCCACTTATGTGTTAGGTCGGCCTGGAATAAAATATAGACTTAAATGTCTTAAAGGATGTGTCACACACCCCCAAAGATTCCTATATATTGGAGAGACTTAGAGTTCATTTGACACATTTTGTGGAGGAATTCTCTCTTTTTGGATAGCGTTGGAGCTGCGTAATATATGGACTATTCTTTGTTTGGGTTGTTTTGGGGTGATGTGTGACACGCTTGGCTGAATGACCTATTGGAGACTTTGTTGGTAGAAGCATCCTGCTGATCGCCATAATGCCACCATTTATTATCTCTGTTTTGGCTTGTATTCTATCGATCTATTAGTATGTTCTATATTCTTCAGTATTGTGCCCTAATCTGAAATGACATAGAACATGTTCAGAAACTTAACATGGTATCAGAGCTGAGGTGAAGACAAAGCCCAACATGATTGAAAGCAATCATTAATCTATTGAGTCAGATCCAATGTGCAACACACATCAAGAAAGAGCTCGTTAAAAGAAGGAAACTTGGCCGCAGCAAGAAGGAACGAATATCGTGGGCAAGAAATTGTTTCTAGGGTTTTTTCAGGTGACACATGTGTTGTTGAAGTGAAGGAGAAAAGGCTGAATTCAGGTCTCTTTATGACTGTGTGAATTCCAAGTAAACCTTGCAGGAAGGCCAAGCTCCATAGGGAGTTTTCTGAAAATGTTTGGACCTGTTTTGGGTGGGCAAACCCTTGTAGATGGCCACAGTTCTGTGCTAAGAATCTGTAGAAGGCCGCATCCCTATAGTGAGGGCCGAAGTCTGTTTGGAAGGCTAGAAATATCCCAGAACCTCAGTGCAGCCTCTAAAATAAAGTAAACCGCAACAAATCTAGGTATGTTATAAGGTTTTACTGTGTTTGTTTAAGATGTTAAAAGTCTGTGTATAAACCGCAGGCTTCATCCCATCCAAACAAAGGCTACATTCCTCTCGCTCTCTCATTCGGTCGAGGTGTTATTTCCTAAGCCAAATTTCTATGACAATCCAAGGCCATCATGATAATGCAACGAAGGTCTCTACAGATCCGCAGGTGTTCTATGATAAGGTAAACTTTCTGTGGGATCCGGTGGCCGTTCGAGTAATCACTGGGCAAACTAGGATTTTTTTTTTTTTTTACGCTCAATCCAAGAGCTTTCCAACAACCTCAAGATGACAACCATTACACAACCACGAGGCCCCACGAAGACCGAAAAATATTTCCATAAATCCATCATATCCGCAAAGGTTGTGGTCGACGCTGTGCGAACCAGCTTGGGTTCCAAGGGCATGGCCAAATGCTCTGCACAGCTACGGTGCTACGATCCTGTACAAGCTGAAGGTATTTCATCTCGCTACGAAGATGCCGGTGGACATCGTGGCCGACAATGCTACGACGATCGTGGTCGTGGTCATTGCAGGGGAGATCTTGAAACTGTGCATGAAATTGCTCGACAAGGGAATTCACCTGTCTATCATATTGGAGGCTTTCGGAAAAGGGCGTCGAGGTCTTGACAACAATATCGGTGTCAATGCAGCTGACGGATTGGGTGTCTTTGGTGAAAAGTGCGAGAAGTCATCTTCCCTTCTCACTCCTTTATCTGATTGACGCTGTCTTAAATTTTGTGGATCCTGCGAAGCCCGAAATCATGGATTTGAGAGACATTAGGATTATCAACAAATTGAGAACGTGATATGACAGCCACATAGCATATTGCCTGAAGCTAATTGACCCAAATAAAGACCGTGACGACAACAACAGGTCGTGGGTCAGTTAGAAATACCCACCAAAACTGAATGCTCAGTGGAAGGTGACTGCACGTGAATAATAATAATAAAAAAACGGAGGTCGAGTCTCTCCCGACCGAGTATTTTGGACCAAATTTCCAAGTATTTTGGATAAATACACTACAAGAGAGAGGAAAAGTTTATACCTTTACTTCACTGTGGAGAAGGGATGAGTAGTTGAATGTCAAGGTCAAGTTTGGTTGTAACTAAGAGGTCATGTTAAAAATTTACAGTGATCGAGTTTACTCACAAAGGAGGGCCGAATCTCCATTCTTGTTGCTAACCAAGTGTACTGTGGAGAGACACCAAAAGAGAGGATAAATTTCTGTGAGTGTATACTCGAGTTGTTGCAAGTATTGCTTCTGGAGCTGCGTTCCATAATATAGGAAATTTCTAATCTGTATGGTTGGAGGTACCATTGCTGAATCAAGGAAGAGGTTGGCCCTGATAAATTAACTTTATATTCTTCTATGGTAATATTGCAGACTCCAACCTCAACAAGCACTTCTTGCGATAAAATCCATGATATGTTTTGATTCTTGTAACCAAAGACATCAACAGTGAGCCATTATCAAGAAGAGTTTAGTCTTGAGCTTGCACATCTAAATATTGATCAGTTCATAACATTCTGTTGATCTGACTGGTATGAGAAAGTGCTATCAGCCCTTGTTCTGTTCTTAACAAATATTCTCAGAATTTTCATCTTCAAAGCAAACAAGATAAGCATTAAGAACGAAGCGAAAATTACAGTAAAGGAAAGATATCCCTGTATCTGTGGCATCATGTTTATATGTTTTCAACCATACTTAAAACCTATCTAAGTATGTCCTCCTTTATCAGAAGATATTCCTCATCTCCTATAAAGTTCGTTGATACTAAGGTATGCTACTAAAATTTTGCTCTAAGAAGTCAATGATCGAAATGATGGTGTTTTATGAGCCTCTGTAAACTATTAACTGTAAATTTGAAATTGAGAAGCAGTGCTGGATGAGATACCAGATGTAGCAGATGAAGCTCTCAAGTGCAGAATTATGAAAGAAGGAATCATGTTTGGATTCCTAGTTCTGTGAGTCACAGTAAAGAGGGCTGGTTGAGGAAGCTACAACAGACCTCCTCAGAATAACAAGACTTCTAACACAAGCTAAGGCTTGTTGATATATTCTCCCTGTTGGACAGTGACATAGATATACACCTATGTAGCAGTAAGCATGTGACAGTAGCAGTCTCACATTGGAGCGTAATGGTAAAATGTGTTTCTGCAGCGTTCAGACACGTTGTTGGAAGTCTTTAGCAAAAGACTGTGGTCTTGGATGGTTTTGACTATGGGACAATAAAACTCCCTTCCAAGCTGGTGTCTGAGATGCCCTCATTTAAAAATAGATGTTTTTCTCGAGAGAGAGAAGATGGCATTAAGAGGGAGAATACATCTCTGTATATAATCCTGAGCTAATATCATTGTTGGACGAAGGAAGATCCTCATGGCTCAAAGACATATGGCTTCAGAGGGGGAAATTCCAGCAGAAAACCAAGAAGCCATATAAATACCAGGGGTATCTAGCTGCCATGTGTAGAATATGAGCCTGGATCATTTGCAGAAATTGGAAAGCATCAAAGTCTACATAGATGTGAGAATGATGTCTGGGATATGGTCCCTAGAACAAAGCTGTTGTCACCTCGATATAAGATCAAGCATGAATTTAATGGAAAATTGTGTTTCCTGAGTCTTCTCTAGGAAGGCACTGATTATTATTGCACCTATAATCTATTATTTCCCTTGTTGCTACTCAAGGACGGAATCTTCATCAGATGGATGTAAAGACTGCCTTTTTGGCATGATGCGATAAAGGAAGAGGTGTATGTAGAGCAACCTCCAGGGTTCGAAGTCCAGGATCGGGACACCCATGTCTGCAAGTTGAAGAAAGCCCTCTATGGGCTGAAGCAAGCACCCTGAGCTTGGTACGAGAGGATAGATAGCTACCTAATGAAGCTAGGCTTCACTCGTACTAATACTGATCCAAACCTTTACATCAAAGTTGACAGAAAGAAGCCTCTCATTCTGGTGCTATATATGGACGACCTCTTCCTGACAGATGCTGACCCTTTCATTCATCGGTGCAAGAGGGAGCTCGTTGCTGAGTTCGAGATGAAGGACCTACGACTAATGCATTACTTCCTAGGCCTATAGGTCTGGCAGAGACCTGGCGAGATTTTCCTTTCTCAAGGAAAATACATTATGAAGCTTCTAGTATGGTGGACTGTAAGTCTGTGTTGACACCGATGGAGCTTAACTTTAATAAATTGAGTAGCAGCGCTGCTGGGCCCGTGTTAGCAAATCCTACTGAGTATCATCAACTCGTAGGGGCTCTGATGTTCTTAGTGAACACCCGTCCAGACGTATGTTGTGCAATGAACACCATGAGTCAACACATGGTTGATCATAACATTCACTAGGTTGGTGCCAAGAAACTCTTGAGATATCTCTGTGGCACGATAGACCATGGGATGAGATACACTGCCAGGAGCATGACACTCCTTGGATATACTGATGCCGATTGGGTTGGCAGTGTGGTGGATCGTAAGAGCACATCTGGATGCTACTTCACAAGTAGATCTGCTTCAGGCAAGAAACGAAAGACGGTAGCCTTTAGCACCGCTGAGGTCGAATACATTGCAGCATGTATGACCCGTTGTGAAGTCACTTGGTGGCGAAAGCTCTTCAGTGAGCTGTTCGAGCATGTGCTAGATGCCACTGTTATCCTTTGTTGTAACCATAGGGGGATTCATTTGTCATAGAATCCTGGGTTTCACGATCCAACCAAGCATGTTGATGGCTGGTACCACTTTATTCGGGTGAGGCGTCGTAAGGCTCAATCATAGGAACTAATGAGCAAGTCGCGGATATTCTCACTATGCCCTTGGGGAAGGTCATGTTCCTAACCTTCCATGAGAATCTTGGAATCATGGAATGACCATATTCTGAGGGTCTTGTTGGACGATGAGCTCTGGGAGCTCTGGGGGGGCTTTAGGGATAGCTTCTCGGAGCTATAAGCAACCACAAGGCTAGGCTTGTCGAACCTTGTTGGTGTGCTTGGGCCCCACCGTGATGATTGATTTGGTTCGCCTCTCATAATTTGTGCCTCGTATGCATCCTACCCATTTGAGTTTCGGACTCGTGGGAAATACCTCTCATTTGGCAAATGAGGAGGGAAAAGCTAGAGACTAGTAGAAAAGACTGATGGAAGCATCAAAGATTGTCGTACTCTATCTAGAATGACATGTGTCCAACTACTTGATCTGGGATCAAGATTGGCAAGGTTTCGGACCTCCAACTGACTTCGGGTCAGTGAAACTAACTTCGGGTCAGTGAAACTAACTTCGGGTTAGTATATGTCTCTCTTGAGTCCTAGTGAGTTTTCGGACCTCCAACTGACTTCTGGTCAGGTAAACCAACTTTGGGTTGGTGTGAGACTCTTTGTGAGTCCTATAGAGGTTTCTAACCTCTGGGCTAAAGCTGTCAACCGGGTATGATGTCTTTGTGACTGACCCACTTATGTTTTGAAATAAAGAGGCTAGCAAAGCAAGTTACGACGGGATGACGCACGATGTTTGGATTGCACTTGTGGACGGAGTTCTCCCTAGTTGAGAGAGAGTGTTAAAATTGGACAACTAGGTCCAAACTCCGGGTTTTACTGCTCAGATGACGATCCCAATATTCTTATTGGATTCCTCTTTCGAAGAGGTGTAAGATTGATCTAAAGATCATCTCGATCGGATGAGCAGAACATGTACTTTGAATTTATTCCACTTATGTGCTAGGTCGGCCTAGAATAGAATATAGACTTAAACGTCTTAAAGGACGTGTCACATACCCCCAAAGATTCCTATATATTGGAGAGACTTAGAGTTCATTTGACACATTGTGTGGAGGAATTCTTTCTTTCTGGATAACGTTGGAGCTGTGTAATATATGGAATATTCTTTTTTTGGGTTGTTCTGGAGTGATGTGTGAAACGCTTGGTTGAATGACCTATTGGAGACTTTTCTGGTAGAAGCATCCTGCTGATCGCCGTAACACCACCATTTATTATCTCTGTTTTGGCTTGTCTTCTATCGATCTATTAGTATTTTCTATCTTCTTCAGTATTGTGCCCTAATCTGAAATGGCATAGAACATGTTTATAAACTTAACAGTAAATCCTTCAATCTTATCCCAAGTTGTTCTTAAGGGAGGATGTTAGGATATTCCAACACATAGGAAATAGTTAAGTATAACTTGGTCTAGTGTAGAGTTAGGTAAAGTGTGTTTCTTTACTATGTACATTTGTAACTTATAATCCGACAGTCACGATATGTAGTGATTTGACGGTTCACTCTCTCCTCGGTATCACCGACACTTGATTCGTGGCTTAACACCTGATTGGTCCATGATGTCTATTTAAAGAGCATGGAGGGTCATTTTTTAGGTAACCGTTTATGAGATAAACTTCAGTAATTTTTTTTTTGTATATTAATAAATTTCCTGAAGTGGCCACGTTGACTCAGGTCGTGGACTGTTTCCCTCTTCGAGGGTTTTAACCATGTCAGATACTGTTGTACTGATCTGTGATATATTTGTGAGCGGTGACCTTTGGTGTTTGATCTAAGGAACTTACCCTGTAAATTCCTACATTTTGTCAACAATTAAAATTAAAATAATAAAAATAACAATTCTTATATTCAGATGAATATATTTACATTGGTAAAGATAGAAACAATGGCACAAAGATATACACAATGATGTTTATATCCTCTTATTCAATACCACTAAAGTAGAAATAAATCAAGTTATAAAACTTGACATGTTTGATAAACAAAGTAGGCCTTTTTCCAATAGTTTCATTTGTATATCATCCCTACATTTATTTCAAAACATCGACAAAGGGTCCACCTGATTTTCAAAAGCACACTTGTAATGAATTTCCAAAGGACAAACAAAAGGGAGACACTAATGCAATGCAAGATGCCATCAAAGGAAGAATGAATAAAGACCAACAACCACTAAGAAAAACTACACACTGATGCACTATCCTCTCAAGAAAATATCAATGTCGCGTTAGCGCACAATCTCAAACACACTTAACACACTATTAGTGCCACAACATATACTTCATTGTTTCAAGACAATTGCAAATAAGGCAGATACTACAAATGTAACAAAAAAGTTATATTTTAACCCATATTACAAATATATTTATTAATAATTGTATATATTTTTATTTTTATGTTTTAGATATGTTTATTCATTCCACACTCCAAAGCCTGGGTGGGAAGTATGACAATGTCCTCTAAACCAATTGAAAATTATAATTATATGTATACTATCATGCACATAGTGTAGATAATAATGACAAATATACTTGAATTTCATACCTATATCTATATATAGCATGGGAATAATGGATCTAGACTTTGGATTGATGAGCTTAAACTCACTTTAGTGAAGGGCATCAAACAAGACAAATATATCTAGAATGCTGTATTTTATAGAGTGAAAACAATGAATCTAAATTTTTCTTCAATGAAGTAAAACTCACTTCGATGAAGGTCATTAAACTAGACCAACTCAAACACATGACAACATTATATGTTTGCAAGAACTTAAAACTCACTATCTCAAACATATTAGAGGAAATTTCAACCTAAAAGTGCCCAAGAAAATTTCACGTAATTTCCATGTCATAATATGTAAACCAATCAAAATCCTTTAAATTTAAAATGGGCGTAGTCTAACTTATAGACGAAATAGACTTTTTTTTATCAAAATCCCGCAAAACAATTTCAAGAAAGAATGTGATTTTTTGCTTTTTAAAATGCATTTTTGAATACATAAATGGATTCAACACCCTGAAAAACCCCCTAGGGCACTCAAATTCTACAAATTAAACATCTCCTATGTGATTATTGCCAAAAGTTTTCTCAATAACTTAAACTGAAGTTTTTAAAAATCTCTACCGAATTTTGGTTAAAATTAACTAGAAAAAATGTCATGAAAAAAAGCCATTTCATTTATAACTTAGATTACCCTTTTAAAAGAGGTACATGTCTTAAATAATTTTAATTTGTTTAATTTGGGCATTCGTGAAATATTTTATTATTAATTTGGGTATTAGTGAAATGTTTTATTATTAATTTGGGCTTTTAAAAAGGTACATGTCTTAAATAACTTTAATTTGTTTAATTTGGGTATTCGTGAAATATTTTATTATTAAATTGGGTATCGGTGAAATATTTTATTAATATAATTTACCTACTACACCATATGAACTAGAAAGTCAAATTTTTTATTAATGAAATGTAAATCTTGATATTAGTGGAAAAATATAAATTAAAAGTTTGGACCCATTTGACATTAACAACCATGCCAAAAAAACACTAAAAAAATAGTTAAATATAAAAATATATAGAGAGTTTAATATAAAATAAAAATAGAGACAATTATAGTTAAAAATAAAATATAGTTATAGTAATTTGTTTAATTTGGGTATTCATGAAATATTTTATTATTAAATTGGGTATCGGTGAAATATTTTATTAATATAATTTACCTACTACACCATATGAACTAGAAAGTCAAATTTTTTATTAATGAAATGTAAATCTTGATATTAGTGGAAAAATATAAATTAAAAGTTTGGACCCATTTGACATTAATAGCCATGCCAAAAATACACTAAAAAATTAGTTAAATATAAAAATATATAGAGAGTTTAATATAAAATAAAAATAGAGACAATTATAGTTAAAAATAAAATATAGTTATAGTAAAATACTTAAATACTTAAAAAAAAAATATTAGAAAAGGTCTAATTACCTGGCCAAAAGCATAAAATATATAGTAGTTAAATAGTTAAAAACACGTATTCCACAAAAAAATATATTCTAGAAGAAATTACGAGAATACCACAAAAAATATATTCTAGGTGAAATTGTGACCTTAAAAATCACCAAAAAATAGTTAAATCTATATAAAATATAAAAATAGTGATTCAAATTTAACTATAAAAAAATATATAGAAAATTATTTGAATAAAAGTGAAAGGTAAAAAAATAAAAATTATATATATATATATATATATATATATATATATATATATAGCTAATAAATATTGTGGAACATTGAACTAATATTAAAAAAATGTCTACATGGTATAACATCAAGTTTTAAGAGTAAACCACTATCCACCTTAACATCATTTACAATTATAAAATTGAAAAACCAAGGTTTCACATACATTTTTCATTTTTTCATCAAAATTTACAAGTGGAGTGACATGGTCTTTAATTAATTTTTCTTTTAGGGATTTAGTTGCTCTCATATTTTTTTTAAAGATTTATCTATTATGATAAAGTTAATAATTATAGAGATTTTAACACCTCACATAAAAACAACTAGCTATAATGGAAAATTGTCAAAAATGATACATAATCTTAAATGTTTGAATGAAACTAGATCATAGTTTGTTTAGACTTTCAATGATGCCTCTTGTATTACTAGATCCGGTTACCATCTTAGAGATTAAGATAGTTTTTTAACATACATAATAAGTAACAAATATGGTATACCTCCACCAATGTTGTGGAAGTCGGGCATTGATGCATGTTTTCAAATTGGCAAAACAATACGAGGCATGGATATATTTAATTCAAGACAACTCTAAATTGGTAGTGGAGATTATCATCAAGATAAATTATAAATTATGTATATTTACATAACTTAATCAAGGAAAGTAAACTGATGACACAAAATTTTAGGATGCCATTACAACAAGTAAATCATTACAAAAATCATGAAGCAAACATATTAGTGATGGCAATAGTGTACCTTCATAAACACTACTAGCTATAATGGAAAATTATACAAAATGTTATATATTCTTAGAAGGTTAGTGAATATGGATTATAGTTTGTTTGGGCTTTCAATGATGAATAATAAGTAATGAATATGACATACCCCCCAATGTTGCCAGAGAGGGATTTGATGCATGTCTTAGAATTGGAAAAACAATATAAGACTCGAAAACACTTGAAAATACAGCTCTAAATTGGTAGTGGAGATTATCATTATGACCTATTATGTAGATTTAGATAACTTGATCAAGGAAAGTAAATTGACGACACAAACATTTCAAGATGCTATTTAGAACAAGTAATTGATTACAAATATCATGAAGCAAACATATTTGTAATGGCTGCAGTGTATCTCCACAATGTTGGAATTTGTAATTAGGTTTGGTCTTCATAATATTCTATGTACTATTGGTTTTATGTATTTGATGTAAAAGAGAAAAATAAAATTATTATTATTATTTTATAGCATGAGTTTCATGCTCAAGGTCAATTTATTTGTAGGTCAAAGGACCCATTGTGTACTTCTAGGGTTTGTCATAAAGTCAAAGGAGCCAAAAGAATCATTGTTATATGTAATAGACCTTATTGGGCGTTTTGTATCAAGTCAAAGAATTTATTTAGAGTCAAAACGTGTCATAGTCTCCCTCCAAGACCAAGTCAGCCTACAAGAAGACAAGTTGGCCTATAGAGATGAAGTCACTCTCATTAGGGCTATTCGAGCCTCATAAAAGTGTATATATTCAATAGCATTCGACCTCATTTTGAAGGGCATCCAATCAAGTTCAATTTTGAAGCACACAACAAGGACAAAAGAAGACTAGTGAAGAAAAGGAGACTTAAAAGAAGAAAGATCAAAGTCTTGAAGTTTGTTTTGGCCCACATTATCTCACACATGCAAGAAAAATTATGGCACACTTTGCTGCTACTAAACCAAAATTGTAGTCATCCTAAAAGGATGAAATATGGTGTCAAAAGGATCAAACTTTGAGACCAAATTACCAAAGAAAGAAGAACCCTAAGTGAAGGAAGAAGGAGATCTTTTTACTATATTCCTCCTACACGTGCGAAGTTGCAATTATTTCAGGAAGGCAAAAAATTGCAGGGGCCAAAGTTGAGGATTAAGAAAAGTTTGACTATAAGTAGACTTTGTTGAAGCTGAACTACATTGAAGAAAAGGTTGACTTGGACTTGGAGGGATCTTTGTCTTGCGTCTAAAAGGTCTTGGAATTCGTCATTTGAAGATTCTATAAGAAGAGAATAATTTATTGTGGATTTTCCTCTCTACGGGAGGTTTTGGCCGTGTCTAGTAGCTTATATCTTGTGTCATTGTGTACTATTGATCTTCATAGTTTGGTAGTTGTTTGATGATAAGAAAAACATAATAACAAAGAAATAATAATTTAATAACAAAGAAAAGTAAAAGAATATCACAAGCAGTTATAAAAGATAAGAGAAATCACCCTAATCTAGCTGCCCTTGATTTTGCAACATGTTACTAGAGCTAAGGTGACCAGAAGAGGCAGCTTGAAGACCACTCAATTGAAGAAGGATAAATAAGGGAAAAATACAAGAAGAACAACATAAAGGAGGCCTAGTTAACACATCACAAAGACTCTATCATATTGAAGGAAGAACTCTTGAAGAAGACCTCAATGACCTACCTCCATTCAAAGAAAGAAGAACTCTACACATTTGAAGTTTTTTAGGAAGTCTCCACATTCTACATCATCATCCAAAAGGAAGCAAGAAGAGCACTTCAAAATCATCAAAGAAATAAAAGCAATCTCCCTCATATTGAAGGAAAGCACATATCTCAAACATCTTTGAAGAAAGAAAGAACATCTCTCCTTATATTGAAGAAGAAGCATTGTCATTCTTGAAGAAGGAAGATCATTATCAAGAAAGGCATCTAGTGGAGGACATCATCATCAAAAGAGTATCCTCATTTTTCAAGTAAGTACTTTATATTTCATGTCTCAATCTACAAACCAAATGACTACTTTATGCAAGGAGATCAATAAACTTGTTGGGACATCGAACTACCTTGCATGGAAGAAGAGAATAGATTTGATCTTCATAGAAAATGAGGTTATAGAATATGTCAAGGGATCAATCACCAAACCTCGACAAGGGAAATATCAAGCACTATCAAAATATATGAAAGGAGAAGTAAGGGCTCAAAGAATCCTCATCGAGTCAATCAAGCATTCTATCATTCCCTATGTAGAAAAATCAAATACATCAAAAGAAATCTATGACAAGTTGGTGGAATTGTTCTCTGTAAGTACTGCAATGGAAATAATATCTTTAAGGACCGAATTATACAAGATGAAAGTATCAAGAGAAGAACGAGTAGCCTCATATCTCATGAAGGCATCACAAATAAGAGATCAACTACAAGAGCTAGGAGAAACAATGTCAGATCCAGAAGTGACCACTCTTGTACTAAATGCATTACCAGATGAATGGGGCAACTTTCTATCAAGCATCTATGGAAAGAAGGAAGCCACTCCATTCAATGATCTATGGTCATTATGTAAGATTGAAGAAACCAGATTAAAGACAAAGAATGATGTTGGATCAAATGAGCAAACACAAGAATATGCAACTATGACAAGCAGGAAAATGAAGTTTAGAAAGTTTGAGCTTTGAAAGAAATTTAAAAAGAAAATTGACATGTCTAATATTTAGTGTTATAAATGTAATGAATATGGGCACTTTAAGAGAAATTTTCATAAACTAAAGAAATGGAACAAGAAAAGGAAAGAAAAAAGTGAAGCTCAAGTGATCGAAGAAGTAGAAGAACCAGAAGAGAAGAAATCAAAGAAGGAAGTAGTGAAAGACCTCTACTATGAAGGTCTCACATACATTTAGTTCATTTTTAGTTTATAAAATAAAACAAGCCATGGTATGGAGAATCATAGCCATGATAGCATAAGACATAATAGAAACATGAAAGAATAGCCAAAATAGTAGTTTGTATGGTTGAAGAAAGTCATCTAGCAAGATTAGGAAGATAATATTTTGTCACACCTCATCGTCATTAGAAAGAAGCATTTGCAGAGTAAGGATCATCAAGATCCTCCATTGAAATATTTGTTAAAAGGTTCACCTCTACTTAGAAGAAGCAAGTGTCACATAGATAGTCTACATTCCACTTAGTGTGGGATTCACAGTTTAGAAGGATGAAGGTATGGCAACAAAGAAATGCAGCATGACTATTTAGTTGAAGCTTTTTCACCTTCAAGCAAGGAAAGTGAAGCTGCTGAAGGAAACCTAGATGATTATATGAAGAAAGAGGTATGCATATTTTGTTTACTTTGATAAATGGATAAATTCATGTCATCACTTAATTACGGATAGAATGGTCAAAATGCTCTATCTCATGAGCATGATTGAAGAAGAATGGGACTCTTCCTTATAAATGATACATGAAGGCATAAATACAATATGCCTTGAACTCTTCTACATGATGACAAGATAGAATCAACATTACATGACCTGATAAAATATATGAGGTGGTCGGCAACCATTGTCCCTATGCTAAAGGAACTATGTATTGAGATCATGAGGAAACAATATATGAAGAAGCTGGAAGAAGAGTTAGTAAAGATGTACCTATAGCCATTTGAGATAAGATGAGTAATCAACATCTAATAAAAAATAGAAGGATTAACTATGACATCTCCATGTAGAAGGTATGAAGACCCTGATATGTATGATGAAGAAGGATAACCTTGATAGTAATTGTCTTGGAGATGGTTTTCTACAATATGCAAGATGTTGATGTTGCAGAAGCTGATATTATGATGAAGGGCCATCATTAAGAGGTAATTTTGGTTTAATGATTCACTTTTTATTTTGAAAGCAAGCATCTGGTTGGGTTGGAAATAGGGCTATCGAAAGAGGGTTGTAGAAATTCACCTACAACTAGTACACATTGACTTTGATGGAAACCTTTGAAAGGAACATGAATTGGAAAGCGATAGTAGTATGAAGGATAACCAGATGATGACAAAGGTCACTTTCCGATCAGAAGAAGGATGACATGACTAACATTACTTGGTTCAACACTACGAAAAGGAAAGGGAAAGTGATGAAGATGGTTAAAGCCCTACAAATAAGTTATGAAAGAAGAAGACTCCATGATGAAGAAGTTGAAGTTCATCCATGACATGATAATGTTGAAAAGAAGAGCCCTCCAAGCAGTTGATAGTACCATGATCTCCACCAAAGAGCAAATAATTGTTGTTGGAAACAAGTCCCTAGTTAAGAGGGAGCTTGGGTATATTCCTTCTATAGGAATGAGTAGACCCCCCCTAGTCGAGAGGGAGAGATAAACACATAATTCTTGTCTTCACAATATGAAGAAATATTGGAGGATTGGTTAAGCATCTGAGACCTATACCAATACTCTTTGAGGATGAGGTAGGGCATACAATAGGTAAGAGTAGTCGAAGAGGAAATTCCTTGAGGATGTGCAAATCCAAGACAGGAATGGTCCTAAAAGGATATACCTTGTGAACATCCGAATGGGGTATGTTCCTTGAGAGAAAATGATGAAGGTGTCTATAAATCATTTGTCTCCCCAACATTGTGCTTTAACCTAGTGGAGAGATAGAGCTATTAGTAAAGGCCTTACTATATGACAATGTTGGTTGATATGATAAGATGCACTAATATAAGTTGAAAAGATAGCTTATGAGATGGCTTACCAATTCGACTCTTCTTATGAGAATTCTTCATTATGAGAATGTCCATGTACCTTCTATGTATCATGATAAGAGGGAGTATTGAAATTTGTAACTAGGTTCAGCATTCATAATATTCTATGTACTATTGATTTTATGTATTTGATGTAAGAGAGAAAAATAAAATTATTATTATTATTTTATAGCATAGATTTCATGCTCAAGGTCCATTTATTTGTAGGTCAAAACACCCATGATGTGCTTCTAGGGTTTGTCATAAAGTCAAGGAGTCAAAAGAGCCATTGCTATATGTAATAGTCTCTATTGGGAATTTTGTATCAAGTCAGAATTTAATTAGTAAAAAAGTGGCATAGTCTTCCTCGAAGACCAAGTTGGCATACAAGAAGACATGTCAGCCTATAGAGATGAAACCGACCTCATTAGGGTTGTTCGAGCCTCATAAAAGTGTATATTTACAATAAAATTCGACCTCGTTTTGAAGGGCATCCAATCAAGTTCATTTTTGAAGCACACAACAAGGACAAAAGAAAACTAGCGAAGAAAAGGAGACTTAAAAGAAGAAAGATGAATGTCTTGAAGTTTGTTTTGGGCCACATTATCACACACGTGAGAAAAATTAGGGCACACTTTGTTGCTACTAATTGAAATTGCAGTCATCTTAAAAGGTTGAAATCTGGTGTCAAAAGGATCAAACTTGGAGACCAAATTACCAAAGAAAGAGAAGCACCCTAAGTGAAGGAAGAAGGAAATATGTTTTACCATATTCCTCCCACACATGCAAAGTTGCACGTATTTCAGGAAGGTTGAAAATTGTAGGTCTGAAGAATGAAGCGAAAAAGTGTTGCAGGGTCAAAGTTGAGGATTAAGAAAAGTTTGACTATAAGTTGACTTTGTTGAAGTACATTGAAGAAAAGGTTGACTTGGCCTTCGAGGGATCTTTGTGTTCGGTCTAAAAGGTCTTTGAATTCATCATTTGAAGATTCTATAAGAAGAGAAGAATTTCTTGTGGGTTTTCCTCTGTAGGAGAGGTTTTGGCCCTAACTAGTAGCCTACATCTTGTGTCCTTGTGTACTATTGATATTCATAGTTTGTTATTTGTTTGATGATAAGAACAACATAATAAAAAAGAAAGAGGAAGTTAATAACAAAGAAAAGTAAAATAATATCACAAGCAATTATCGAAGATAAGAGAAATCACCCTAATCTAGCTACCCTTGATTTCTCAAAACAAAAGTGACTAACAATATGGACGATTATCCAAAATGTCATGCATTCTTAGAAGGTATGAGCGATACTGAATCATAGTTTGTTTGAGATTTCAATGATGCTTCCCATATACTGGATCTGGTGACCATTGCAGAGATGAAGCTAGTTCTTCAACGTTTGAGTTATCAGGAAACAAAAGCAAATCCAGATTCAAATCCACCATATTTTTGAAAAGCCAAGTTCCAAATACGATGGGAAATGACACCTACAAAAACTACTATATATATAACGTTCAAACTTAAAAATCAAAACAACTCATAAATCATAGCATTAGAACTGAAATCATTAAATAATTTATAAATTTAAAGACTTGAACCATGATGCATCATGTAGACAAAGAAAAAATAATTGTAAATAAAAAATTGAGTGTCTCATCAATTATCACTCTATTGATATGACAATGTTGAGTAGGTCTACCTACATGTCCAAAAATGGGTATACATGTTTATCATTTGAATATTTTGGTTCTACATCATGATCAACCTGTCATCTTCCTTGAAATTTGCCTTAAAATAAAAAATCCACACCTAGTTACAATGGTAAATGAATATTGGAGGACTCTTTAACTAGAGTTGGATGGAATTGATCTAATTAAATCATTAACACAACCATCCATCGTACACTATTATTATCTATGTATTGACTCAAAGCTTTCTTCATAACATAACAAAAAAATTAAAATTAAAATTTTGAGGTATCTGACCTTCCCGACTAGCATTGACCTTCCCTACTAGCATTATCATGTGCCATATAGCCTATAAGTAATTATTAATTAATAAATTACCTATACAACTTACACATTACAAATAAATAATCTAACTAAAATTCTAAATAGAATATTTGCTTTTTAGGGTTTCAAACAGGTGGTAAATATCCTTGAAAGAAAGAAAAATAAACCAAAAACTTTAAATGTTATTTGCTGTCTGGCTTATCGAGCTAAGTTTGGATTTTTAAGATTTTTCAAAAATTTTGACGGGGTCCACGGGTGTTACAAACCCGTGCGCTCTCACCTTGCTTGTGGGTACGGAAAAGTGCGAACTTCCCACATTGTCTCTAAAGGAAAAAATGAGACACAGAAAATAAGAGAAAAAACAAAAATTCTCAAGATCTCTCGGGGATTCTACGAGGATTAACTACCGAGCCGGTATAAATAAATCAAAATCAGGAAACATAAATTCATAAATCAAAAGTAAAATAAATCAAAGTTCAAATCGTTCGGAATCGCCATTTTTTTGGACGGATAGGCTCGTTCTTGCGGACAAGACAAACCTCCCAAGTGTCCTATGGACGGCTAACT
The DNA here is from genome assembly GCA_034641835.2 of Pinus albicaulis. Classification (NCBI taxonomy): domain Eukaryota; kingdom Viridiplantae; phylum Streptophyta; class Pinopsida; order Pinales; family Pinaceae; genus Pinus; species Pinus albicaulis. The sequence continues at coordinate 82,289 of JAXQQM020079009.1, read as the reverse complement.
AACAAATGGACAATCAAAACTACCTTTCTCTAGATATATTGTGATTCATAATTAAATGCTATAAAGGTTTAACGATCTTACCTTTGATCAACGTTTTTTTGTAGTAGTCCTTGATCGCCCAAAAGAGTTATCTTCGAAGATCTGGAATCAAAACAAATAAACACCAAATAGCTTTTGCACTGTATATATTCATAAATCATATCCATTATGGTGATCAAGGAATCCATAAAATAAACCAATCAATTGATAGCTTACTTGAGAAAAAAAAGATTTATTTGTATTAACTTTAAATAAGGAAGAGCCTTACAGCGTATCAGCCTTGATGTCATACGAGCTTTCCTAGGAGTCGGAAAAGGTGTTTCCTTTACTCTAATCCCAGCCTTTCACTCTTCCAACCGAGATACATACGGGTATGTAATCTTTCCCTCATGAAATCTTAGCTAAAAGGTCTAAGTTTCAACAACACTTCACCTCCAGCAATATTAAAACTTCAACTCATCAATTGTAACCCTTTGAGGCTGCCCTATGCCTCTTTTTATAGTGGAAGAGAGGAGGTTACAACTCCATACGAAGGATAGAATCCTCCTTCAAAGTTAGTTGCCTTACATCAAAGAGTTAAGCTCTTATTGGATGGGATGCGGGAACATGAAAAGGAGAAGCGAACTTTCCCGCAACGGGAATGTTTCTAGAAGCTTCCAAAAATGACTTAAAATGAGCTTCTATAGATTTTACTTGCGCCTTTTCTAACCTTTTACGGGGGTTTTCACTTTTAATAAACAAAAAGTGCACTTGGCTACGCATGATTTATAGCCAAGGTGCGGCACCGCGAGCAAAACTAGGGAAAGTGCGGTACCGGAGTTTTAAGGATTTTGCCAGGCTTTTCTCTTAGTTTTGAGGCTTGAATTTAGGAAAGTTGATATTTTAGACTTCCAAGGGAGTACTAAAATGTCATGGTGACAAATTTTAGTGTAGCAGTATTGTTACCTCCGATATATTATAAAACTTATTACTCAAAGTAACAATAAAAGTGAAGGCGGAGACTCATACAACATGTCAGCTTCCAAAAGTATGGTTGGCTTAATAATACATAAAAAATTCAAGAGGAGCAACATCAAATAATACCTCATCCGTGAAGGGCTTGATCTTGTAGGTAAGGCGGAAATTGTTAGGCGGCAAAGATCCCTTCTTGGTAGAAGCCACCCGATGGTGTAGGGTTGTCTGCGTCTTGTTGTGATTGACGGACACAATGCTTCATGACCTATTACGGAAATGATATTGTTTTGGCTCTGTGTCGACAATGAGCTTGTAGTGGAAGCCTTCACCCCAATGCAGGAATGGAAGAGACTCTCCCCCTCCTTTGGATCTTGGGGATCTTCCTTATGGACCTTGGTGGTGGCAACGATGGCATGAATTTCCACATCGATAATATTTCTTCCTTTTTTTCATTCCCCTTGTTGAGTTCTAACTCGGAGTCAGAACATGCATCGATTCAAAAGAATTGAACTCGACCACCGGTGACTTCTTGGCTCGACACTCCTTGTGTTGTGAGTGGAGCTCTTATGGAACTCACCACTCCTTTGTCCTAATTTAGCTTCATGGTGTTGTTATTCGCTTGTGGTGATCGGATTTATGCAAGAACCATGATAAAATACATAAATAGACATAAAGACATAGATGCGAGAGGAAATAATACTTTATTTCATTATTATTAAATAACAAAAATATGCTTACGGAACATAATGGAAATAGACTAGCTAAGTCGCTAATAACTTATCTACGAGAGGGAGATGTGGCGGCTACATGCCTATGAAATGTGTTAAAATGAGGCTCTAGGCCTATTTATTGTTGAGAAGCAATGGAAAACTCTAAACATCCACAAACCTAACCTAGGAGATGAAGTGCCCAACTATAAGGCCTCATTTGGAGTAAATTGGTGTTTCAACTTCACGAGGGCGTAGCTTTGGCATACGATCTTCGTTTGACACGAACCATACCTTGTTAGAAAGATCTATTCCGAGTACAACTTTTGGTGTGAGAAACATCAATCCATAGACTTATGTTACTCACAGTTTTCCCAAAAATCGTTTTAGGGCCTCAAAGCGGCTCCGAAGTTCGGGTTCGAAAAAATGCTAAAAATAATAAGTTGTGTGAAACTAAAAGAATTGATGGTGGGAGTTCAAATGGAATAAGTGGATGACCATAATATCCACGGATCATTAGGGACCCAAACGGCTTTGAAGTTGATGCTGTACTTAAAATGATAAAATTTGTCTTTAGTAAGAAACTAAAATAATCGACGGTGTGGGTCCAAATGGAATAGGTGGGTGGCCACCAATATCCACCCGGATCATTCTTAAGCCCCTTAGGAAGAAATGGTCACCATTGCGTTGAGATCCTCCATTAAATGAGGAAAATTTCTTGAAAATGAGTATTGGATTTGTGAAGATGTCATGGACACGACGGGCGGATAAGCTAGATGTGTTCGGTAAATTTGGTTTTCTTTATCAAAATCGGAGAGTACATGTGTGGATTTTGTCTATGTGAAGGTGGCATGAGGTATGGAAATATTAGGTGGCGGTGTCTTGGGGTCGGATCAATGGAGTGTTTGTTCGACGGTGTAGAGGAGCTGGGTGAGGAGAAAATTTCCTTGTATTCCTCCATGACTTTGTCCATTTCTTATGACCATGCGGGGGAGCCTTGTTTTGAGTTTTAGCCACAATATTCTTCTTTCCCTGTGAGTGAGTTATGGGAAAATAAATTTCCTGGTTTGGGAAACAATCTTATTTGCGTTGTTTTGCAATAGTCGAGGAGATGGAAGGAGGGTAGTACCTGTAGTATCTTTGTACAATTTATTTCCAAAATTAATAACAACGGAGACAAGGCCTAGACTCATACACAACATGTCACCTTCATAAGTATGGTTAGCCTAATAATAAATCAGCTACATCAAGAGGAGAAACATCCCAAAATACCTCACATAAATGGCTTGATGATGTATGGAAGACGACATGGCAGCGGACGCAGATCTCTCCCTAGGTGAAGCCACCCCCGATGGTATATAGGCACACGGAGTGTGTTATGGTCGGTGAGCCGAACGCTTCACAACCTCTTAGGAAATTAGGTTCTTTTGGCTTGGAATATCGACAAGAAATTGTAGTGGGAGCCTTAACCCTGTCACATAATGGAAGAGCTCCCCTCCTCTGGATCCTCGAGATCATCCATGTTTGGAGCTTGGTGGTGGAAATAATGGAACTAGGGTCTTCATCAATGATATAGCTTCCTTTTTCATCTCCCTTGTATGGTTACGGCTCGGGATCAAAACATGCATCGATTCGGGTGCCTTCGGTTGGCCTCCGACGGCGGTTTGGCCGACACTCGTTTTGCGTAGTGGGGATATTATGAAATTAAAACCACTTCCCCGTGTCCTTCTTTGGATTTGTGGTGGTGTTATAGTCACGCCACTTTTAATTTTCCCCTTATTCGTAGTTCGAGTGCACCACGGCTTGGTTGTGGAATCAAAGTCTCCCACTTCTTAAGCAGATTCCCCGACCCGATCTTGGCGGCATAACGATATGTAGTGCCAAGCGAGGTAATTTCGAGGAACTCCATTTCCTCATTTGAATGTCTATGTAGACAGCTACGGTACTTGAGCACCAAATGTCTTTTTTAATCTTTAATACCCAACTTTGTGCATAGGGTAAGGAAAAATTAGTCGGTTCGTGCACATCTTGATCCCTTTCTTTGCTGCCGAGCGTGGTCCCGTGGATGTAATTGTCCTCATATCTCCCCACGGGGTAATATTGTTCTTTGATGCCACCCCATAACTAATTCCAAGTGGGTCGGCCAAGAACAAAGAGGTTCCCCCTCACCATTTTTCTCACAATAGGTTTCCCGCAGTCCTTGACATGGGGGCGGCTTTGAGGAGTGCAAAAATAATATTTTCTCGGTCGGAGAAATCATGGTCCAAGAAATACCCTTCTAGCAAATTCAACCATATATCGGCTTGCGTTTGCATCTATCAGGCCTTCAAATATAGGAATTTGAAAGTTTACTGTACCTTGAAAAGAGTGGCACCTCGAGTGGTTGTTGGATGCGGATGCGTTGTAGGTGGGCAACCATTGGTCAGAGCAAGTTATCCATCATCGCATTCATTTTGTTTCTCGAGGGCCTCCTCGAAATATTTTGATAGGATCTCCTTTTTGCTCCCTTGTATTTATTTTCTTCCGCCATGGGAGGTCGTTGGGGTTTGTAGGCGTATTGCAAGGTTCCCGCAGAGATTGATCCCAAATTCCTTGCTCTACGACGTGGCGTGGGGGACATGCAAAAAGAAAAATAGAAGAGTAGAGCGCTCCTAGCTGCTTGATCCGGATTTATGCAAGAACACAATAAAATACATAAATATACATAAACATAAAGATTCAACAACAAGTATATTTCATTTCATTAATATTAAATAACGAAAATATGCTTACGGACATAATGGAAATAAACTAGCTAGGGAGGCTGGTAGCTTATCCACGAGAAGAGATGTGGTAGCTACATGCCTCTAAAATTTGTTACAATGAGGCTCGAAGGCCTATTCTTACATTGAGAAACAATGGAAAACTCTAAACATCCAAAAACCTAACCAAGGAGATGAAGCGCCAAAACTATGGGCCCCGTTTGGGTAAATTGGTGTTTCAGCTTCACGGGGATGTAAATTTGGCATACAATCTCCGTTTGATGTGCACCATACCTCCTCCAAGGAGTAAAACTTTTGGTGCGAGAAATGTTAGTCCACAACCCTATATTTCTCTCAATTTTACCAAAAAAGCGTCGTTTAGGGCCTCAAACGGCTCGGAAGTTCGGGACACAAAATGCTAAAAATAGTAAGTTGTGCCGAAATGAAAAAGTGAAAGAAATGATGGTGGGGGTTCAAATGGAATAGGTGGGTGACCACCAATATCACTTCGGATCATTAGGGCCCCAAAATAGCTCTACGGAAGTTCGGTAACCAAAACTACCTTTAAAAATAGTAAGGCTGTCTTGAAAGTGGCCAGAAAGAGCGATGTCGTGGAGTCAAAATGTAATAGGTGGATAGCCACCAATATCCACACGGATCATGCGCTGATTCGACGGGTTATCTTGGGGCGACTGCCTTGGTATTCTCCTTTGTTACGCGGTTGGGGGTGCCTTTCCATTGCTTCGATTCGTAGATCAAAGTCTCGCTTCTATTTGAATTCTGCTCAATCTTGGCGGCATACCGGTATGTGCTTTGCGTCAAGCATATGGATATGTGAATAAATCATTTCCTCATGGATGTATCTGTGTAGAAATATGTGATGCCAAGCACCAAATATTTCTCGAAGATGCTGATACCCAACTTTGTGTGCAAGGTATGGAACATATTCATCGACTCATGCACATCACTGATCCTTTCTTTGTCGCGGCGTAGTCCATTGTATGTAATTTTCCTCACTAGCTCCTATGGGGTAGTATTTTTCCTTTATGACATATTGGAAACAATTCCAAGTGGGTACGGCGAGAAAAGGAGGGTTCCATCTCGTCCTTTTTCTCATTGTAGGTTTCCACAGTCCTTGACATTGGGGGCAACTTTGAGGAGTGCAAAAGTAATATTTTCCGATTGGAAAATTTATGATCCGAAAAATATCCTTCTAATATATTCAACCATCTATCTATGACATATACATATATTTGGCCCTCAATATGGGAATGTTGAAGTTAAATTGTACCCTAAAAGTGGCACCTCGAAGTGGCTTCGGATGAAGATGCGTGGACGGTGGGTAGTTGTCAAAGGATCTGAAATGTTATCCATCATTACGTTCCTCTATTTCTCGAGGACCTCCTCAAGAAATATTTTTATATAGTATCCTACTCCCTCGTCTTTATTTTATTCCACCATAGGGGGTCATCGAGGTTTGCGGGCCGATCTTGCAAAGGTTCAACTAGATTGAGCCTAATTCCTTATACCTACTGATCTCGTTGGGTAAATGAAAAGAAAGTTCAAGAAGAAGAATTATATGATACCAATGATATTGATTTATGAAGGAACACAATATAATAAAAAAAATAACATAAATGCGAAGACACAACAGATAATATATGTCATTTTATTAATATCAAATAACTAAAATAAACACAGACGGGAATGGAAATAAACTAGCTCGGGCAATGGTAACTTATGTACGAGAAGAGATGTAGACACATGCCTCTAAGCTATGTTACAATTAGGCTTGAAGGCCTATTTATTATTGAGATACAATGGAAAACCATAAACATATAAAAAAACCTAACCCTAGGAGATGAAGCGCCAAAACTATGGACCCCATTTCGGTAAGTGGTACATCGGCTTCTCGAGTCGTAACTTTATCATGCGATCTACGGTGATAGGAAAAATACCTTGTTATAAATATATATCCAAGGGTTACAAATTAAAATTTTCCAATGTTGGTCATGTACCCATGTTGTCATTGTTTTCCCTAAAGTCTTTTAGGGCCTCGAAACGGCTCCAAAAATTCAAGAGCTGAAAAAGCGCAAAAATAGTAAATTGTGTTAGAATTAAGGAAACTAAAAATTGAAAGAAAGAAAAAAATGGTGGGGTTCGAAGTGGAATAGGTAGGTGGGCACAAATACCCACTTGGATCATTCCTTCCCTAATTTCTTTGAGTCTCCATGAGATGAGGACATACAGACTTGGTCACTAGCGGGGCCACTTACCTTGGTGTAGGAGCTATCCAAATTTAACAACCCGATACAGGCGGATCTTCTACGTGCGAGTGTTTTGATCTACGTGTCCATGATTCGATTAGTTGTGTCATTTTCTATGTAGTCGGGGTTTATCTCTATTGGTGTGATTTTTATGCAATGTATGATGTGTCCATTAATGGTGGAAAGTAGGGCCGAAAGTGGTCCACAGCAGACATTGGGTGCATACCAAGGAATGGTGGAATGCGAGCTCAAAGGAATTGTTCCCGAAAAACTTGGTGATGGTGTATGACCCATATTAGGCGGGAAAATCTTTCGGTGGGGTCAATGGTGCTCAAATACGCAAATGTAGCAAAATTTGTCGCCCACGTGGAACTTGTTTGACACCCGATGTTGATCATGTCGATGCTTGTACTTAGCATTGGATACGGCTAATATGTCATGGACTGGTGGTGGATGTCTGGATACATTTAATGAATTTTTTCCTAGTCGGATTTAGACTAGACATGAAATTTGAATTTTCCTCAATAGCTGCAAATGGTATGGCCACATTAATGGGACATAGTGGTTGGAATCCCAAGCCCACTGAAAGGATATGTGACGATTTGGTATTGGAGATATCGATTATAAGCTGTCTTGAACATAAGGGAGGATTTCATCCCATGTGCGTGGATGATATGAGTTGTACATGCACAAAATTTGTACAATCATCCTTTTTACGACCTACATCGGCCATTAGTTTGGGGGTGGAAAGTTGTGGACTTAGTGAGCTTCTTGTCCAACATCGACTAAAGACTTGAAAAAAATGTCTTGAGGAACGTATCTTGATGCGAGATAATGGACGGTGGGATCTAAGAATGCAGTACCCACACTCATTCAAAGAAGAGTTTGGCGGTGGCTTCTATTGTGATATTCTTCTTATGGTTGTCATAATGGTCATCTTAGAGAATTTGTTGACAACGACAAAAAATTTTCCGTTCCATGCTTGGTAGAAGGAAGGAATGACATGTAATCCATCAAGATGGATTAGCAAAGGTCGAATAGGGAGTAGGAATCATAGTATATAGACCTTTATTCTTGATGGTCGGTTGCAAGCGATGATCTAGAGTTTGTGCGGGATCTTATGTACTTCACGACATCTTGTCGAAGGTTTGACCAATAGAAAAACCTGGCCAAATGCGCTCTTTGTTTTATCGACCCCAAATTATAGCGACCTAAGCATGACGTGCTTCCCAAATAATCTTGCAACACTCACTTGAAGGAGCACAAAGGTGTCCCGGGTGGCATAAAAGTGCATCCTAGAGGTGAAAATCTAGAACTTTATTCCCTTCCGGGAGTGTCGAACACGTGTTGCTGAATTTTGGATCGCTTTTGTAGAGGTGTGGCCAACTTAGAAGTCTCATGCCCACAAGAGTCAAATAAAGTTGTTAGCGCCATGATCGACGGTCGGCGAGGTAATATGCAACATTATTATTGCTTCCATTATTGTACTTGATTTCAAATGGAAACGTTGTAGGTATGTGGACCATTTATGATGGTGATCGTTCTACAAATTCCCTTGTGTATGTATGAACTACGGGGGTTAGTGATTTGTGTGGATGACCATTTCCTTCCCCCAAAATGAAATTCTTCCATTGTCGATTGGCCTACCCGATGGAATACATCTCTTTGTCATAGGTGGGATAATTCTTGATTGTGTACGAAAGTGTCTCACTATAGTATGTCCTTTGGATTCCCTGGTGAGCTAGGCTTGCCCCAATAGCATAGTCGGAGGCATCTATCTTGATCCTCAAATAGTTCTTTCAAGTATGGTAATGTGAGCACTCGTGATGAGAGAGTTTATGCTTCAACTTTCTGCAAATGCCTTTTGTTGCGATTCATACCAAAACAAATTTTTTCTTTCGCTCCTACCTTGGTGACTTGACTAAAAGGCCAAGTTATATGAGAGAACCCCAATACGAACCAATAGTAGAAATTTACAAGACCAAAGGCGTGAAACTATGTTAGAGTGGTTGGGGCTGGCCCCGATCACAGTATTTTGGATCTTGGCTTGGTCCAAATACACCCCACAACTCATCAATGATGTATCCCGGATATTGAACTTGGATAATGCCAAAAGTGAATTTCTCCAAATTGGCACACAACTTGTGGTGTCGCGGTGTTTGGAGGAATTGTTGAATTTGGGGGAGGTGCTCTTCCCAACTTTCTGGTTGAAGATTAGGATGTCATCCGAATACACCACCATGAATGAGTTGGTGAATGGTCACAATATTTGATCCATCGGCCTCATGAAGGTTTTGGAGAATTAGTCAACCTGAAAGGAATGAACAACCATTCAAAAGGCCCTCCTTGGATTTGAAGGTAGTATTCCACACATCAAAGGGTTCGATTGGTTTCTTGGTGATACCCAAAATTCAAGTCCAATCTTGCTAAAATATTTGGCCCCTTTGAATTGGTCAATGAGAGAAGGTTATGTTGATGCCTCGAAAATCGTTTGCAACAACAACACGGGGGATAACCACCGGTCGGACCTTAAACGGCTCCTTTGCGTTTGGGATGGTGGCTTTCCATTTGGATATAATGGGACGGGATTTCCGATAAAGAATAGAAAGGGGTGAATGAATGATTGTTTTAATAAATGATAATGAATGGAGTACTTAATCTATAAGCAAAAATGCAAATAACTATTTTATCTAGGGAAGCTTCTATTCTTAAATACAGCGTTTGATGATGTGTTTGTCAATAGGCATATAGATGACACTATTCAATAAACAAAGATATTTATTTAGAAATAATAACTACTTCATTCAATTAATTGAATGAAGTAATTGATAAAAAATTGTTACACTTATCTTTATATTCTTGATACGTAAATGATTGAAAGAATAGAAAGCGTAGCGTCCGGTAGTGGAAAGTATAAAGATTCTTTGTTAAAACACATTTAAATATTCAATAATAGCAAAACTAATCAAACGACAATTTTCATAAAAGAATGAATTCGAGACATAGATAGTAGTACCATATGATTTGCAAGTCTTTCTCAATGTAAATCGCTATTTGAAATTCTTCTTTCAACGTAGAAATACTTTCACACAAAGGCAGTAGTGCACATTTGCATAAAAGCCTCCTTGTCCTCTACAACAACCCCCCATTTCATATAATTTTTATTCAAAACACTATAATATGAAATGGGTCCCGCCTATTTTTTGGTGGTATCGATTTTGTATTATTCAAAAGGTCAAGAAAATGAGAATAAAAAACATTACAAAAAACCTTTTTACAAACCAATAATGGCCTTGGGATATAAATAATTAAATCTTTTATCATTGCGATAAAGCGATCGCAAAGATCGCATATCACTTAATGACAAGAAGACATAACCCAGAACTTTTGGTTTTGCTCACGAGAAGCGATACCATGCATGCTTTTAAGCGATCGGCGATATACCATGCGATATACCAGTTAAATGCTCGATGCGATGCAATATCGCTATCGGCGAGCAATTCAAGAGATGCCGGTATAAGAAAAGCTTTTCGTCCCGATGCGATGCGATAAAGCCAAAACACGAACTTCAAAAAGTTGTTAAAGCGGGATATTACGATTAATTCGTATTAAAAGCCTTATCTTTATAATGGAGATTCACACAACGCTCAATCGCCAAAGCGGCCAAGGCACGCTTAAACAAATCATTTCACCAATAAACGACGTGATGGACATTTAAATGATTGACGGGTTTTGCTGACCATTTAATGAAATAGTAAGTCTAAAATCTTTTTACGGATTGGATCCATGGCAACCTTAAGTTAATTCTTCATCACGCAATAATCAATATATTTCCCCCGTATTTGGTTTTACGCCAATTCTACGTATTCACCGCTTATTTTATCTGTGCGGAAATTCTTCTAAGCTGATAGATGCGAAGCAAATGGGGAAGAAGTCGAGAAAGCTATGGCAGCTTCCGCTTCGCCTGACCATAGAACAAGCCATCATTGATCCGGGGAAATAAAGAAAAGATTGATATCTGATACTTTATAGTGTTACAGATCTTGTGCAAAACTTTCTTGGCAGTACCTATAATTGATAGAATGAAGAACCTGAAGTGACAACGGTAGAAGCCACGGTCGATATGACTCAAAAATCTGAAAGGTACTCAAGGACTTAGCAAGTGACTCTTTCCTTCATCGGATAGCGAGCTCGGGAACAAATTCTCCCATATACGGATGTAACAAGGTGGGCAATTGAGGAACTCCCCAATCCGCAGACGAACCTTCGCACGAGAGATGGGGGGTCTTCGGTTCATTTCAAGCTAATGATTTGAGGTAGATGTATCATTTGCCTAAGCCTAGAAGAAGTACAACAAGGCATTTACGGGAGAAATTAAAATGAAAACGAGCGAATCCAAACCCATTTTGGAATTGGAGGCGAGAATCAGGCAAAACACAAGCATAAATCTTCCGGTATGTATTACGGTGATTCTCTATGTTCTCCTTATTGTTATCTTGGGATCATGATGTGTAGATTATGAAGTTTGCACGACTCCTCTAATTTCACTATAGAAATGGTTCCTTTAATGGGAGCGGCTTATGTAATAAGAGAAATTATGGATTGGGGAACATCTTTGTCGGAACAAATTATGCAACGGTTCTTGATTTTAGAGGCAAGACCCGCATTGCGAAAGGTTTATTCCCCATTCTACTACGAGCGCTTATATCCTGGACACCCTGTGTTTTAATTACGAATTTCCCGTGCTCGAGGTGGAGGTGGACTCCACAAGACTCCATCCCCATTCACATATACTATCGAGAGAAGTGTGGAAAACCTCCCATAGGCACCATTTATACCAAATCTGCAATGGCTTCCTTGTTACCCATTCATTACTCTATTTTTGATAAAAGCTGTAAGATTTCCTACCAGGGATTGATTTAAGCGGCTTAGGAGATGGTTTGCGGAAGGAAAAATTTACTTATATAAAATTTTTATGGAGTCTAGCCAAACCTCATGTTCTTCCTGCGACGCATGCGATAGCTGGCAAGGAGATAGCCTATGAGATCATTTCCGAAAGTGTTACACAAACTCTAAAGAGAAATAAAGCCGAGGTCTAGCCCTCTTTTCCTCTTAGATGTGGTGTCTACACACCTTGAATGATATCAAACATGCGGAAAGAAGCTATAAAGATGAAATCATTAACTCTAGCAACTCTCCCTAGTAGGCAATTTGATCCCGACAAAGTTGCCTATAATGCCACGAACGGGCCAAATTGACGAGTTTGATCATAAAGAAGATATGTTTGATGACTGTTCTCCACGGCCGAGTCAATGTCCCAAGTTAGATCGTGGCGAGAATGAAATATCAAGATGAAGAGGTTAGTTGAATTCAACGGACTTAGAGAACGAGAGGTTGCAAACTGCGCCTAGATACGGTAGCAACGAAGCCCAACAACGAGATCAAAGCGAGCACGAACGGGGAGAAAGTGCGAAACCCGGACAAAGAAGGGAACTCGCAAGGTAAATCAAGATACTCAAATTGATCTAAATTGCTCAGAGGAATGGCGGCCAATTCGATTCAATATCAGCAATCTGAGGAGTTCAAGGAAGCCCAAACATCAAGAGTAACAGAGACACACGGAGACCATTTGAGAACAAGTTCCGGGTAAGAACGGCGAGCCTACCAGTTCTAAAGGAGTAGAGATAATCCCCAAAGGACCCCTCCCGTCAGTTATTTTGCGAGATAGAAGAAATTCCTCCCTTAGATGTCTTCTATGACGAAACACAAAGTAGTAGTAAAACGACAAAGGAAGAGGAGAAGGGCTGATCGGCCTTCCTATTCCCCGGAACTAACGATGACGGGCAATGTAGTTTGGAAAAGGAGGGTGACCCCCTCGAGGACCTAACAAAACTATCGCAATTTCTTGGAGCCTATTCGGCAACAATGAATGAAGCGTCGGAGGTGAGTCTTTTATTAAAAACAAAAAGACAAGGATATTCTCTCATTACAAGCGCAGCCTTATCAAGGAGAGAAGCACGAAGAGAAGCGGAAAGCGACGGCCGCAATTGTTAACACAACATCAAACCAATAATCAATTAACTCGACAATTGCGGGAAGAAACGGAGAGAATTGATCGAGTGCGAGTCCGAAGCAAAAAGAGTTATCGAGGCATTGGCACAACTCAAGACGGCAAATGAACAAATCTTGAAGATAAAAAGATGAGAAAATTGCTCAAATATCGGCCCGGCAGAAAACAAAAGAATCTTCCACGGGTAGCTGAATTCGGGGCGAGAGGCGGTACAAATAAACAAAGCATTATTAACACGGATAAAGTTGTTATGTCAACAAATCGCCAGGCAGAACCTTTATGTGACTTAACAACATCTCTAAGTGATAAATGTCAGTGATGCTAGAACGGACTTCGAGCGAGCCGATGAGACATTGACCAATTATCTTGAGTGGCAAAGTACGACGAAGGACGATCGCTAAATTGCCCGAAAAGATCCTAGAATCGCATAAAGAGATATTATTTATGGAATGGCAATCTCGATTAATGAAAGCGAGAGGGCGGTTTCCGGATGCAAATTAACCCACAGTAATTTGGTTGAATTGATTAATGACCTCTCTACTTATCTAACATGATTTCCCAATGTACCTGAGGTAAATTGACATCGGCTAAAACATTGGAACGATCATGTGTTACTCGGAGGCTGGAGAAAGGCGGCGAGATTAATCGCGAAATTAACGATTTGACATGGGACACCTATTGGATGTTCTTAGTCAAACCTTCTGACAGAGAGAGCTGCCCACGAATGCCTCTCGAGATGCAATCGGATGCATCATTCACGAAATCTGCGGGATGCCACACATGATGCCCAACTCTCAATTCTCGCCTTAGGCCACCGGAAGTGCCGTCCCGTGCTTACCCAATATGCCGGCTCGGGACTAGAGACGAATAGCCTTAGTGATGATTCATGCCATGCATTGCCCAGTTGCCGTGAGAGATATTCAAGATTGTTTAATACCAATTAAGTAGGATTTTTCGGTGTCATAGATATTTAGATAAATTTAGTATTTATAGACCCTTTCATGTATTTAGAAAGGGTCGTAAGTTTTATATGACTTATAAACTGGTTACTCTTTGTGCCAGGCATATTCTTTTATGAAAACTGGACCAATTATTCTAATTTTGACAAGGAGGCTTTTATGCAAATGTGCACTACGTCTTTGTGTGAAAGTATTTCTGCGTTGAAGAAGAATTTCAAATAGCGATTTACATTGAGAAAGACTTGCGGCTCATATGGTACTACTATCTATGTCTGAATTCATTCTTTTATGAAAATTGTCGTTTGATTACTTTTGCTATTATTGAATATTTAATGTGTTTTAACGGTAATCTTTATACTTTCCACTGCGGGACGTTTACGGTTGCTATTCTTTCAATCATTTACGTATCGGTAATATAAAGATAAGTGTAACAATGTTTTATCAATTACTTCATTCAATTAATTGAATGAAGTAATTATTATTTAAATAAATATCTTTGTTTATTGAATAGTGTCATCTATGCCTATTGACAAACACGGATCATCAAGCGTTGCATTTAAGAATAGAAGCTTCCGAGGATAAAATAGTTATTTGCATTTTGCTTATAGATTAAGTACTCCATTCATTATCATTTATTAAAACAATCATTCATTCACCCCTTTCTATTCTTTATCGGAAATGGTCCCATTATATCCATTCCAGACCACCCATCCCAAACGGAAAAGGAGCTATTTGGAGTCCGGACGGGTGGTTATCCCACGATGTTGTTGCAGCGATTTTCGAGGCTTCAACGGAGTTATCAATCCATGGGATTGGATACCTATTCTAGACATTGATTTTTTCACCGTCACGATGGTCAATCTGAAGTCTCCAAGTCCCATTATTCTTGCGCCAACATGATCGGGTTCCCACAAGGGGAGATGAACTTGGAGGCTGGATATGTCCTTTCTATGGTAGCTGCGAGATCTTTGCCTCTTGATTTTGTCATTCTACAAAACAAAGCGCCCGATAGATTAGTCCATTCGGTAGCGATGCACTGAAATTCGGATCGATGGAGTGGTTGACACGACATTGCGGAGGTACCTACGTAGGTGATGAGGTGAAGATGTTCATGTACTCCTCGAACTTGTCCATCTATTGTTTTCCGTGTAGAGCCTTGTCTAGAGGTCATGGCCCTTAGTATTCTTCTTTCCACGGTGGATCACAAGGAAAAAAATTTCGGTTTTGAAATGAGCTTGCGCATTGCTTGAACGATAAAAGAGATAAAGGTATGCAGTGCTACCTCAATATCCTATAAAAATCATTACCCAAAGTAAAAATAACGATGCAAGGCCGAGACTCATACACAATATGTCACTTCCACAAGTATGGTTGGCTAATAATTCATGACAAAATTCAAGAGGAGAAAAAACTCATCATGCCTCATCCATGAAGGGATTGATGTTGTAGGAAGGCAGAAACATGGAAGTGACATGGAGATCATGTCCTTGGTGAAGACACTTGAAGATGTATGATTGTAGGTGTTATGTCGGAAAGCCTAGTTGCTTCCTAGAACTATGTTGAAATGAGGTTCTTTTGGCTCCGTTGTTGTGATGGTGTGTCGGGGGAACCCTTAACCCACATATGGGAATGGAAGAGGCCCTCCTCCTCTGCGGATATTTGGGTTCTTCCTTTTGGATCTTGGTGGTGGTAATGGTGGCCTTTGGGCTCTACATCGATAATATGCTTCTCCACATCGATGATATGCTTCCCTTTTCCATTCTCCTTATGCAGTTCGACTTAGATTGAGAACATACATTTGAATCAAAAGCCTTTAGCTCGATCACCAATATTTGCTTGGCCCAAAAATCAATTGTGTTGTGAATGGAAATCACACCACTTTCCCATGTCCTTTAGATTCATGGTGTTTTCCTTTGTAGCTTCGGCAGGTTGTCCTAGCCTCCCTGCCTTGGACTTGTCCTTTGTTTTGTAGTTTGAGTGCCTTTCCCTTGCTTTTTGATTCACGGTTCCAAAGTCTCGCTTCTTACGTTTTGAATTTACGCTCAATCTTCTAAGCATAACTTGATATGCTACACAAAGTGAGGAAATGTCAAGATAATCCATTTTCCTCTGGATGTATATGGCAAAAAAATGCGGTACTTAAGCACCAAATTTTTCTGCGAATCTTTGATACCAAACTTTGTGTGCGGGGTATGGAACATATTCATCGACTCATACACATCTTGATCCCTTTCTTTGCCGCATCATAGTCCATTGTATGTAATTATCCTCATAGCACCATATGGGGTAGTATTGTTCCTTGATGGCATCCTAGAAATAATTCCAAGTGGATGCGAATGAGAACATGGAGGATTCCCTCTAGTCCTTTTTCTCCACATTAGGTTTCCTAGTAGTCCTTGACATGGGGGCGACTTTGAGGAGTGAAAAAGTATGTCCTACATTTAAGAAAAGTCATGAACCGAAAAATATCCTTCTAATAGATTCAACCATCTATCTATGGAATACGCATATTTTTTGCCATCAAATATGGGAATGTCAAAGTTATCTTGTACCTTAAAGGAGTGGCACCTCCAAAGTGGCTACGGATGGAGATGCATCAGCGAGGTAGGTAGCGGAAGTCGAAGGATCTAGGAAAAGTTATCCATCATCGCGTTCCTATTTTCTCGGCGCCTCTGAAGTAATATTTTTATATGATCTCCCGCTCCCTCACCTTTCTTTTCTTTCGCCATGGGAGGCCATCGGGAGTTTGCGAGTCGATCTTGCAAAGGTTCAACCTAATCGAGCCTTAACTCCATATACCTAGATGTCGTTGGGAACATGTAAAGAAAAGATCGAAAGAGAAAGTTTGCTTTGATGCCACTAATCTTGATTTATGAAGGAAAAAAATAGCATACATAAATAACATAAACATAGAGATTCGAGAGAAAAAAAATTACTTCATTTCATTATTATCGAATATTTGAATAAGATTACGGAAAAAATGGAAATAAATTAGGGCGGGCGATTGTAGCTTATCTAGAGAATATATACGGTAGATACATGCCTCGAACTATGTTACAATGAGGCTCGAAGGCATATTGAGATACAATGGAAAACCTTAAACATCCAAGCTTGACCTAGGAGATGAAGCACCAAAACAATGTGTCACATGGTTGGGTAAATTGGTACATCAATTTCTCGGGGTCGTAACTTTGGCATACGATCTCTGTTTGACACAAAAAATACCTCGTTAGAAAGTTATATACAAGGAATATAACTTAAAATTTTCCAAAACAATAAAATACCCATGTTACTTGTAGTTTTCCAAAAAAAAACTTCATTTAGGGCCTCAAAACGGATCCATAAGTTGGGACCGAAATTTGCGAAAATAGTAAACTATGCTACAATTAAGGGCGAAAGGAAATTTGAAAGAAAAAATGGTGGGGGTCAGAGTGGAATAGAAGGGTGGCCACCAATATCCACTTTGATCATTCCCCTTAGGAAGAAATGGTCCCAACGTGACAGGTTCACATAAGATTAGGGAAACTTACGACGCGGAACTGGTCACACAGTGAGCCACTTGCCTTGGTAAAGGAGTTTGCGACTTTGAAAACCAGATCGCTAAGACCTTATGTATGTGAGTGTTCTTGATGTGCATTTCCATGATATGATCAATTATGGCTGTTCCATGCAGTTGGGGGTTTAGCTCTGGTGGTGTGAGTTTTTACGCAATGTTGATGTGTCCGGTAATGATGGAAAGTAGAGTGAGAGGCGGTCCACATTGAACAACGGGTGAAAACCAAGGAATAGTGGAATATTGAGCTCAAATTAATTGTCCTTGACAACATTGGTGATGGTGTATGGCCTATATCGGAGAGCGATAAAAGCTTGCGGTAGGGTCTATCGGCGCTCCTTCTTCAAATGTAGCCAAACTTTGTCGCCCACCTTGAACTTGTGTGGCACCCAATGTTGATCATGTAGGCACTTGTACTTAAAATTGAATCTCTCTAATATGACATGGACTCTCTCTAATATGACATGGACTTGTTGAAAAATGTGCTCAATGAAGCTTTTTCACCTTGTCAACTTGGTGGACATAGGTAAATTTACTGGTAAGTTTGCAAATGGTATGGCGACATCAATGGGACATAGTGGATGGAATCCTGACCCACTTGAAAGAGTTTTGGCCGATTGAACTATGGAGGCACGGTTATAGATGTGCCGAGACAAAGGGGAGGGTTTCATCCCATGTACGTGGATGATTTGAGTTGTACATGCACAAAATGTGTACAATCATCCTACATTTTACGACCTCTATTTTGCCATTAGTTTGGGGGTAGATAGATGTGGAATTAGTGAGATTGGTGTGCAACATCAACCATATACTTGACCAAAATGTACTAAGGAACCTGTTGTCTGATACGAGGTAATGGGTTGTGGGATCCCAAAGTGTACCCACACTTGTTCAAAGAATAGTTTAGAAGTGGCATCTGTGAATTTATTCTTACAGAGCCCACAATAATGGCCATGTTCGAGAATCTGTCGATGGCCATAAAAATGCGATCATTGCCATGCTTGGTAGAAGGAAGGCGACATGTAATCCATCGAGATGTATTCTCAAGGTCGAGATTAGGGGTAGGCAACAAAGTATATAGGCCTTGCTTCTTGATGGTCAGTTTAGAATACATAGGATGTGCGGGATATGATGTACTTCTTGACATCTGTCCAAAGGTTCGACCACTAGAAATAATTATGCAATACGCCACTATTTTCTCGACCAGAAATGTCCAACAACCCCGATTTTAGTGCACTTCCCACATCATCTTGGCATACTCGCTGAAGGAACACAAGAGTGTCATAGAATTTGGCATAATAATGTGTTCTGGAGGTGAAAATATGGAACTTCCTTCCCTTCCGGGGAGCATCTGGTATGTGTTGTCGAATTACGGAGATCACTTTTATAGAGATGCTTCCAGCCTGAAGTCTCGTGCCCACGAGTGTCGGACATAATGTTTAGTGCCACGATCGACGGTCGGCGAGGCGATGCAGGCAACACGTGTGGGTATTCATTCTTGTACTTGATATTCAAATGGAACTCTTACGGGTATATGGACCATTTCAGATGGTGATCGTTACGCAACTTCCCTTGTGTCTATATGAAATACAAAGGTTAATTTGATCATGTGGATGTTATTTCCTTCCCAAAATATAATGCTTCCATTTTTGGCAAGCTTGCACAGTGGAATACATCTTTTTTTCATATGTGGGATACTTCTAGATTGTGTATGAAAGTGTCTCAACGTGATATGCCACTAGATGCCTTTGTAGAGCAGAAGCGCCCCAATAGCATAGGCGAGAGGCATACATCTCGATCTCAAATAGTTGTTGCAAGTACGGTAATGTAAACGACGCGAGTCGAGGAGATGCTTCAACTATGCGAACACATTGGGTAGCATTCGGACCAAAATATTTTCTTTCCTCCTCCTTTTTGACTTGACTCAAAGGCCAAGTTATAGAGAAAACCCCAACACAAACCGACTATAGAAATTGGCAAGACCAGAGAAAGTTATAGAGCTCTGTTAGAGTGGTTGATGCACCCATACTCATCAATTATGTATCAGAGATCTTGAACTTTGGGTCATGCCATAAGTGTATTTCTCCAAATTGGCACACAACTTAAGTTTCCATAGTGTTTGGAGGACACATTCAGATGTGGTGGAGGTGCTCTTCCCAAATGTTGAAGATTAGGATGTCATCTAAATAAACCACCACAAATGATTGGTGAATTGTCCAAAAGATGTCATTCATCATCCTCATGAAGGTTTTAAAGACATTGTCAACCCAAAGGCATGAACAACCATTTTAAAAGGCCCTCATTGATTTGAAGGAAATATTCCACACATCAAAGGCTTGATTGGTACCTGGTGATACCTAGAATTCAAGTCAATATTGCAAAAATATTTGGGCAAGTGAGTTGGTCACAGAAGGTCATCAATCAGGTAGGATAAATTACCTATTCCGGAAAATGATTTTTTTTTCAGCACTCGATAGTAAATACGAGTCTACAAGTACCATCCTTATTCCGCACCAACATGATCGGACTCACGGGGCGGTAAATCGACCGAATGTGACAACTGCCGCGGCAGTTCTCGAATCGCACTCTTGATATCGTCATTGTACGAACATAGCATTGATAGATTGGTCCATTGGGTAGTGATGTGCCTAGGGTTATATCAATGGAGTACTTGACTTTGATAGTGTAGAGGCACCCATACAGTGAGGTGATGATGTCCGTACTCCTCCACGACATTTTCCATCTGTTGTTGTTGTGCGGAGAGCCACCAATGCAGGTTGTGGACATAATATTATTCTTGCTGAGGTGGATTATAAGTAAAACACATTTCTTGGTTTGGGAAATGAGCTTATACTTGTATTGCTTCGCATTGATAAAAGAGATGGCGGTAGGCGATGTTTCCTACGATATCTGTTACAACGCATTAACCAGAAGTAACAATAATAATGCGAGGGAGAAACAACATAAAATTAAAGTGGAGAAGCATCACATAATACCTCATCCATGAAGGGCTTGATGTTGTAGGGAAGGCGACACTATTGGTTGACGTGAGTGATCCTTCCTTGGTGAAGCCACCCCGATGGTGTATGGTTGTGGGTGTGCTATGATCGACGGACCTAGGCGCCCAATGACCTCTGTTGAAATGAGGTTCTTTTAGCTCCCCTTGTCGAAAATGTGGGTGGCGAGGAACCCTTAGCCCACATCGGAATGGAATAGGTGCTCCCTCTCTAGATATTCGGGTTTTTCCTTACGTATCTTGGGGGGGCAATGGTCGCACTAGGATCCTCATCGATAATACGCTTTCCTTTTCGTTCCCCTTGTCGGGTTTAATTATTAGAGTCCGAACATGCATATGATTTGGAAGCCTTCAAATTGGCTTGCTAGTGATTGCTTGGCCCGACACTAACTTGAGTTGTTAGTGGAGCTCTTATGGAACTCACACAATTTCCCATGTCCTTCTTTTGCTTCGTGGTGTTGTTCTTCGCTTACGGCTTTGACGGGTTGTCAGGGCCACATATGACCTTGTCCTTTGTTTTGTGGTTTGGGGGCACCTTTCCCTTGCTTTTGACTTACGGTTCCAAAGTCTAGATTATTCTATTTTAATTTATGATCAATCTTGGCGGCATATCGGTATCTTGCCTTGAGTCAGAATGTGTTGGAACTCCATTTCCTCTTAGATGTATTTGTGTAGAAAATTGTGGTACTTAAGAGCCAAATGTTTATTTAAATATTTGATGCCCAACTTTGTACGTAGGGTATGGGACATATTCGTCGGCTCATGTACATCTTGATACCTTTGCAATGGCAACATATTCCAATGCATGTACTTGTCCTCACGGCTCCATTTCATTAATATCAAATAAATGAAATAATATTACGAGAAAAAATGGAAATAAAATAACGGGGTGGGGTGGTATCTTATCTCACGAGAGGAGATGTGGTGGCTACATGCCTTTGAACCATGTTATGAAGAGGATAGAAGATTTATTTATTATTGAGATATAATGGAAAACCCTAAACATCAAAAAACCTAATCCTAGGCAATGAAGCGCCAAAACTATAGGCCCTGTTTGCGTAAATTGGTACATCACCTTACGAGGGTCGTAAGTTTGGCATACGATTTACGTTTGACATGCACAACACCTCGTTAGAAATATCTATCCAAGGAATCCATAATTCGTGTGGCCAAAATCAATAAAAGAGCCTTGTTGGCTGTTTTCCAAAAACCATCGTATAGGGCCAAAGGCGGAGATGGTGCTTGGTCACACAGTGAGTCACTTGCCTTGGTGCACGAGTTGGAAAACTTTGACAACCCGATACGATTGGATTTTCTGCATGTGAGTACTCTTGATATGTATCCATGATGCGATTAGGCGTGGCCTATTCCATGCGGCGGGGTTTTAGCTGCGATTTGGTCGGGATTTTTTTGCAATGTATGATGTGTCCAATAATGGTGGAAAGTAGAGGTGAAGGTGGTCCACATTGAACATAGTTACCAAACCAAGGAATAGTGGAATAATAGCTCAAAGGAATTGCCTTGAAAACTTTGGTTATGGTGTATGGCCCATATTGAATTGGGCGAAGCATACGGTGGGGTCAATGAGCGCTTCTTCTACAAATATAGCCAAAATTTGTCGCCCACACGGAACTTGTATGTACCCGATTACGATCATGTCGCTTATTAGCTCGGCCGTGGATATATCTAATATTTCTGATTTTGTTAGCATATGTGTTGAATACGCTCAATGAATTTTTTTAAGCCTTGTCGACCGGACTAGACATGAGCCAAGTACGCTTTGATAGCATTGCCAAATGTGTACCACATCAATGGGACATAGTGGGCCCAGATCCCAAGCCCACCTAAAAGGGTCTGTGGCCGGTCGAGCTATGGAGATCCCCGGTTAGCAAATTTGTGATGGACATAGAGTCTTTCATCCCATGTGCATGGATGATTTGAGTTGTACATGTGCATAATGTGTACAATCATACTATTAACGACCTATGTTTGGCCATCGGTTGCGAGTGGAAAACTGTGGTTTAGTGAGCTTGGTGTGCAACATTGATGAGAGACCTAAACAAAATGTACTAAGGAACCTTTTGTCTCGATCTAAGATAATGAATTTTGGGATCCCAAAGTGTACCGAAACTCGTTCAAAGTTTATCAATGGCTTATGTTGTGATATTCTTCTTATGAAATTTCGCCATAATGGCCATATTAGAGAATCTATCGATGACCACAAAAATTCGGTCATTTCCATGCTTGGTAGAAGGAAGGCCCGACATGTAATTTATCAAAGATGGATTCCCAAGGTTGACTAGGGGTAGGTAACATAGTATGGGCATTTCGTCTTGATTTTCGATTTTGAAATGACACAGAATTTGTGCGGGGATATTATGTGCTTCTCGACATCATGTCGAAGGTTGAACCAATAGAAATAATTCTACGGTACTACCACTATTTTCTCGACCCCAAAATGTTCGGTGACCCGACTATAGTGCACTTCCCAAAACATCTTGGCACTTATTTGGGTTGAAGGAACACGGAGGTGCCCTAGGTGGCATAACAATGCATCTAGAGGTGGAAATCTAGAACTTTCTTCCCTTCCAGACGTCGGTATGTGTTGCCAAGTCTGGATCACTTTTGTAGAGATGTGGCCAACCCAAAGTATCGTTCCCATAAGATTCGAGCGCGGTGGTTAGCGCCATGATCGAAGGTCGATTGAGCGATCTAGAGTATTTGGTTCTGCCTTCTTCTTCTTGGTGTTCAGAAATGGAACTCTTGCGGGTATGTGGACCATTTTTTATGGCGATCGTTATGCGGCTTCCCTTGTGTACGTATGAACTACGGGGGTTTGTGATCTATGTGGATGACCATTTCCATACCCAAATTGTAATGCTTCCATTTTCAATAGGTTAACACAATGGAATAAATCTCTTTGTCATAGGTGGGATACTTAGGACTATTTCGAAATTGTATCCGTGATATGCCACTAGATGCCCAAAATGAGTAAAGAACTTCACAAATAGCATAGTTAGAGGCATCGCGTCTCAATCTCAAATTGTTGTTGCACGTTTGGTAATCGAGCAGTGCCTTGGTCAGTGATGTTGACTCTACAAATGCCTTTTATTGCATTTCATTCCAAATAAATTTTCGTTCGCTTCTTCCTTAGTGACTTGAATCAAGGCAAAGTTATATGAGAGAACTAGCCTGAGAAATGGCAGTGGAAATTTGCAATACCTAGAAATATGCGAGCTCTATTAGAGTGGTTGGGGTTGGCCAATCATGAATGACACAGTTCTTAGTTGGGTCCACATGCACCCCACTGCTCATCGATGATGTATCCCGGATATTGAACCCGGGTCATGCAAAAAGTCATGATTCTCCAAATGTGCACACAACCTTTGTTGTCGTAGTGTTTGAAGGACCCGTTGAATGTGGTAGAGGCTGCTCTTCCCAACTCTTGCTAAAGATCATGATGTCATCCAAACACACCACCACGAATGAGTTGGTGAATGGTTGCAATATATCATCTATGCACTTACCTCATGAAGGTTGAGGGAACATTCGTCAACTCAAAGCATGAACAACCATTCAAATGTCCCTTGATTTAGAATCACAGTCTTCCACATCAAGGGTTTGATTGGTACTTGGTGATACCCAGGAGTTCCAGTTAATCTCCTAAAATATTTGGCCCCCTTGAGTTGGTCCATAAGGTCATCAATCTATGGGATCAAATAACTAATGCAGACGATGATTTTGTTCGGTGCATTAGTCAAT
Source organism: Pinus albicaulis (assembly GCA_034641835.2). Classification (NCBI taxonomy): domain Eukaryota; kingdom Viridiplantae; phylum Streptophyta; class Pinopsida; order Pinales; family Pinaceae; genus Pinus; species Pinus albicaulis. The sequence goes on along the minus strand of JAXQQM020079009.1, from coordinate 58,221 downwards.
ATAGAGTCTCCAAGTTTGATCCTTCTTACGCACCAACACAATCGGGCTCCCACAAGGCGATGAACTTGGACGAATGCTGACCTTTCTGCAACAACTCTTGAATATTCCTCTCAACTTCATCATTATTTAGAGCAGACACTTAGATAGATTGGTCCATTGGGTAGCAACACACACAGGGTCGGATCGATGGAGTGCTTGACATAACGGTGTAAAGGTACCCCTACATGTGAGTGAAGATGTCCCATACTCCTCTAGGACCTTGTCCATCTATTGTTACCGGCCCAGGAGCCTGTCTAGGAGGTCATGACCACGATATTATTCTTACCTAGAGGGCATATCATAAGGAAAAAAAAATTTCCGGTTCGAGAAATGATCTTCTGCTTGCATTTCTTCGTAGTGATCAAAGAGATGGAAGTAGGTAGTGCTGCCTCCGATATCACGTACAACTTATTACCCAAAGTAACAATATAAACGTGAGGTTGAGACTCATACACAACATGTCTAACACAATTTTAGTTTCTAATAATACATCAAAATTCAAGAGGAGCAACATCACATAATAACTCATCCATGAAGGGCTTGATGCGTAAGGAATGGGACCTTCTTGGCTGATGCGGAGATCCCATCCTTGGTGAAGCCAACCGATGTTGTACGGTTGTGTGTGTGCTGCTATTGGCGGCCCCAGCGCTTCCTGACCTTTGTTTTAAATGAGTTATTTTTGATCCCCGCATTGACAATGGCTTGTAGAGAGGGAACCCTTTACCCACATGCAGGAATGGAAGAGGTGTTGCCCCTCCTTTGGATATTTGGTTTCTTCCTTCTAGATCTTAGTGGTGGAAATAGTGGCATTGGGCTCCACATCAATAATATGCTTCCCTTTTTCATTCCCCTTGTCAGTTTTGACTTAGAATTGGAACATGCATATCATTCGGAAGCATTCGGCTCGATCACCGGTGGCGGATTTGGACCGACACTAACTTGTTTTGTAGGTGTAGCTCTTATGGAAGTCACCTTTGATTTCATGTCCTTATTTTTCTTCATGGTTTTTTTCTTCACTTTCAACTTCGACGAGTTATCACAGGCCACCTTTGCCTTGGCCTTGTCCTTTGTTCTACGGTTATACAAGTCTCGCTTCTTGTTTGAATTTCTACTCAATCTTGGAAACATACTAATATGATGCACCAAACAAGAATATGTCGAGACTCCATTTCCTCGTGGATGTATATGTGCGGATAACTACGATACTTAAGCACCAAATTTTTCTCTACAGCTTTGATACCCAGAATTTTTACAGGGTATGGAACAAATTCGTCATCTCATGCACATCTTGATCCCTTTGCTACCATAGGGTAGTCCATTATATGTACTTATCCTCATAGTTCCCTATGAGGTATTATTGTTCCTTGATGGTGTCTCGAAATAATTCCCGATTGGTGTGGCGATGAACATGGAGGATTCCCTCCTCGTCCTTTTTCTCACGGTAAGTTTCCCACCGAGTCCTTGAAATAGGGGGGGGGGGTGGCACGGGGGTACGCGAAAATATTTTCCCGATTGGAAAAGTCATGAATTGAAACTTATCCTTCTAATAGATTAAACCATCTATCTATGATGTTTGCATCTATTTTTCCCTCAGAAATATGGGAATGGTGAAGTTAGCTTGTACCTTAAGTGCCACCTCCAAAAGTGGCTACTAGATGAAGATGTGTCGTAACGTCGAAGGATGCGAGGACAAATTTATCCATCATCGTGTTCCTATATTTCTTGAGGCCTCCTCGAGCAATATTTTGATAGGATATCCACTCCCCTTGTCTTTCTTTTCTTCTGCCATGGGAGGCGAGTAGGTTTGCAAGCCGATCTTGCAAGAGTTCAACCCGAATCGAGCCGCAACTCATTATACCTCGATCTCGTTGAGGAAGTGCAAAGAAAGAGAAGAGAAAATCCTGACTCACCATTGATCCATATTTATGTAGGAAAAAAATATAATACCAAAATAACATAAGCACAGAGATGCAACAGAAAATATACTTCATTTTATTATTATCAAATAACCGAAATAAGCTTACGGATAGAATGGAAATAAACTATCTCGGGATATAGTATCTTATCTATGAGAAGAGATGTGGTGACTACATGCCTTTTAACTGTGTTAGAATGAGGATAGAAGGCCTATTGATTATTGAGATATAATATAAAACCCTAAAATTCCAAGAACCTAACCCTACGAGATGAAGCGTCAAAATATGGGCCCCGTTTGGGTAAATTGGTATATCAAATTTCCTGGGTTGTAACTTTAGCGGAGACGATCTCTGTTTGACGTGAAAAATACCTCGTAGAAACATATATTTAGAGAGATACAACTTATTTGTGGTAAGATGGTCAAACCTTGTATTCTTATGGAAAGTTTAAAAAAATTGTTTAGGTCCTCAAAACGGCTCGAGAATTTTGGGACTTGAAAAATTGCCAAAAATAGTAAATTGTGCTACGATTAAGGAAACTTCAAATTTGAAAGAAAAAATAGAGCGGGGGTATAAGTAAAATATGTAGGTGGACACAATATCCACTTGGATCGGTCATCCCCCTTAGGAAGCAATGGTCCCCATTGTGTTGAGTTCCCTCCATGAGATGAGGAAACTTCCTCTTTGAACTTGGTCCCTGGTAAGCCACTTGCCTTAGTTCGGGAGTTGACGGCTTTGAAAACTGATGCAAATGTATCTTTGGCATGTGAGTGTTCTTGATATGTGTGTCCATGATCCTATCAATTATGGCACATTCCATGTAGACGGGGTTTAGCTCTGTTGGTGTCATGAGTTGTTCTATTAATACTGGTGTGTCTAGTAATGGCGGAAACTAGGGCCGAAGTTAGTCCACATTGAACATTGGGTGTAGACCAAGGAATGGTGGAATATTGACCTTGAAGGAATTTTTCCCCGACATCCTCGGTGATGGTGTATGTCCCATATCGGAAGCGGCGAATCTTGCGGTGAGGTCCAACGAGGCACTCATACTGCAAATGTAGCCAAACTTTGTAAAACACCTAAAACTTGTGTGGCACCCGATGATGATCATGTCCTTGCTTGTACTTGGCATTGGATTTGTATAATATGTCATGAACTTGTTGGTAGATGTGTTGAACGTTCTCAATGAAGTTGTTCACCTTGTGAGCTTAGGACTTGACATGAGATGAATATGCTTGATGGCTATGATGGTATGGCCACATCAATGGGACATAGTGGATGGAATCCCAACCCCACCGAAGAGTTTGTGGCTAATTGAGCTATGGAGAGATATTTTTTATGCATTGCTAGATGTAGGGGAGGATTTCATCCCATGTGCATGGATAGTTGAATTTTACATGCGTAGAATGTGTTACATTCATACTATTTACAACCTTTGTACGGCCATCGGTTGGGGGTGGAAAAATGTGGACTTAGTAAGCTTGGTGTCTAGCATCGACCGAGACTTGAAAAAAATATAGTAAGGATCCTACTATCTACGTCTGAGATAATTGAATGTGGGATCCCAAAGTGTAACCACACTTGTTGAAGAAGAGTTTAGAAGTGACTTTTATTTTGTGATATTTTTTCTTGCGAGGCTACCATAATGGGCATCTTAGTGAATATGTCGATGACCAAAAAAATGCAGTTGTTGTCATGCTTGGTAGAAGGAAGGCTGACATGTAATCCATTGAGATGGATTCCAAGGTCGGCAGTTAGGAAAAATAGTATATGGGCCTTGCTTCTTGATGGTCGGTTTCGCAATGGCACGGGTTGTGCGAGGATTGTACTTCCCGACATCCTATCGAAGGTTCAACCAAAGAAATAATTCTATAATACTACCACTATTTTCTCGACCCCAAAATTTCCAATGACACCATTGTAGTGCGCTTCCAAAATAATCTTGGCACACTCGCTTGAAGGTACAAGGTTTCATGGCGGCATAACAATGTATATTGGAGTGAAAATATGGAACTTTCTTCCCTTCAAGGAGCATCTAGTACGTGTTTCCCAAATTCTAGATCACTTTTGTAGAGATGTGGCCAAACCAAAGTCTTGTGCCCAAAAGGTCGAGCATAGTGGTTAGCGCCATGATTGAGGATAAATTTGAGAAATGACTGAAACATTATTAGTGCTACCATTCTTGTACTTGATGTTCAAATGGAAATTTTGCACGTATGTGGACCATTTTATAATGGCGATCATTCTATGCTTCACTTGTGTACGTATGAATTGCGGGGGTAGGTGATACAATGTGGATGACCGTTTCCTTCCCCATAATGTAATTCTTCCATTTTCGACATGCATGCACAATGGAATAAATCTTATTTTCATAGGTAGGATGCTTCCAAGCTTGTGTCTAAAGTGTCTCTTGTGATATGCCACTTGGATGCCCTTCTTGGAAGTAAGAAATTCCCCAATAGCATAGTTAGAGGCATATGTATCAATCTTAAATAGTTCTTGTAGATGCAGTAATGTAAATGATATGATCCGTGATGCTTCAACTACGTGAACGCCTTCTATTGCGTTGAACAAAATAATTTTCTTCACCCCTCCCTTGGTAGGCTTAACTCAAAGGCTAAGTTATATGAGAGAACCCCAACAAGAACATGTGGTAGAAATTGGAAATACCAGAGAAGTTGCGGAGCTGTTAAATTTGAGTGGTCAATCTGAATGACTTGGATCTTGGGTGGGTCCACATGCATCCCCCGCTCATCAATGATATATCCCGGAGATATTGAACACGGGTAATGCCAAAGTGAATTTATTCAAGCGGCACACAACTGGCACCGTTGAATTCTTAGTAGTGTTTGGAGGACCTATTGAATGTGATGGAGGTGCTCTTCCCAACTCTTTGGATGAAGATAAGGATTTCATCTAAATACACCACCACGAATAAGTTGGTGAATGAATTAAGGGGAATTTTGAGGTCTAAAATGGGCCTCCTAAGGAAATTATAAAATAATAGTTAAACCAATAGAATAATATTTATGAATTTTTCAATTCTTTTACACCATAATCCATGTAACCATAGTTAAATTGATTCAAAATTTGTACCAAAATAAAATTAATAAAAAATTGTATTGATGTGACTATAAATAAGAATGAACTTTTCAAGAAAAATCCATTATCATTGAACAACTAATGCATTTTTTCTTTGTACTTATAGATATTAACTTATAATTAATTTGAAATTGTAATATTAAATAAAATGAGATGAATATATAATTTAAAAATAAATATATAAAAATATAAAAATATAAAAATATAATATTTGTTGAAAAGTATGTAAATACATGAATATTGTGTAGGGATGTGCATTGTTTCTTTCAAAAAATATGAAATGACAATAATATATTTTATTCAAAAAGTGTGAAATTACATTTATTATGAGTACTTTGCTTTTGACTTTAAAAGTACTTAGAGCACTACCATGATTAACCATGAGTTTTTATCTGCATTGAGAATGTGACAAGAAAGGTACCTTTATCTCTCAAACAATGCCACCTCAACCATTAGGGATGATGTCATCCCATAAAATGTGATTGGTTCTCATAAAAGTTAATTTTGATTGTACATTTTCCTTAGGAGGCCCATTTAGACCTCGAAATTCCCTAATGGAGTCGCAATATGTCATCAAAAAACCTCATGAAGGTTGTGATAGCATTTGTTAACTCGAAAAGCATGAAAAACCATTCAAAAAGGCCCTCCTTGGATTTGAAGGCAATCTTCCACACATCGGAAGGGTTTGATTGGTACCTAGTGATACTAGAAATTCAAGTCAATATTCTTTGAAATATTGGTCCCCTTGTGTTGGTCCAAAAGGTCATCAATCCATGGGATCAAATACATATTCGAGAAAGTGATTTTGTTCGGCACCCGATAGTGTCACAAAGTCTCCAAGTCCCATCCTTCATACGCACCAACATAATCGAGCTCCCACGGGGTGATGAAATCGACGGTCTTGATACTACCACGGCGGCTCACGAATCACAGCGTCTTGATTTCATCGTTCTCCAAAAATAGAGCACCGATAGATTGGTCCATTAGGTAGTGGCATGGCTAGGGTTAGATCGATGGATTGCTTGACATGGCATTACGGAGGCACTTGCAAGTGAGGTGAAGATTTCCCCATACTCCTCTATGACATTATCCATCTACATTTATTTGTCGTACGAAGGAGCCCTTGCGGAGGTCATGACCACAATATTATTCTTTCTTTGAGGGTGGATCATAATGAAAACAAATTCCCTTGGAAAATGAGCTTGCTTTTGCATTGCTTCACAATGATCAAAGAGAGTGGCAATAGCCAGTGCTACCTCCACTATCACGTACAAATTATTAACTAAAGTAACAATAACATCGTGAGGTTGAGACTCATACACAACATGTTGCTTCCACAACCATGGTTTCCTAATAATACATCACAAAATTCAAGAGGAGATACATCACATAATACCTCTTCGCTTGAAGGGCTTGATGTTGTAGTGAAAGGCGACATTGTTGGTTGACGCGGGGATCCCTTCCTTGGTGAAGCCACTCGATGGTGTACGGTTGTGGGTGTGCTATGATCAACGAGGCCCAACCGCTTCAAGACCTCTACTAAAATGAGGTTCTTTTTGGATCTCGCTATCGATAATGAAATGCAATGGGGAACTCTTCACCCACATTTGGGAATGGAAGAGGTGCTCCCCCTCCTCTGGATCTTCGGGTTCTTCGTTTTGGGTCTTGGTGGTGGTAAAGGTGTCACTAGGCTCCTCATCGATAATATGCTTCCCTTTGTCATTCCCATTTCCAAGTTCGACTTAGAGTGAAAATGCATCACAATTCAGAAGCCTTCGGCAGCCACCAGTGAGCGCTTGGCCGAGACTCACTTGTGTTGTGAGTGGAGCTCTTATGGGGCTTTCGCACCACTTTCACGTAACCTTCTTTGAATGCATGGTGTTGTTCTTCACTTGGTGGGGTTGTCGTGGGTTTTCCCTACCTTGGCCTTGTCATTTGCTTTCTGTAGGTTTGGGGTGCCTTTATCGTGTGAAAATTATATGCACTAAGCATGCTTATGTGCAAGATCCACTTTCACACTATTTAACTTTATACCAAGATACTAAATCTATTCCAATTGTTAATCTTTTGCGGAAAAATTAATTGCACACACATGTGAAGCATAAACAAAAATATTCAATCACACATAATACTCTGATTTTTAACTTAGGGAAAGCATGAAGCTAAAAAACCCAAATATATATTATGTAACATGGAGATCATATGACAATATTATACAAACATACAAAGCTTATCACAAGCCCTCGATGGGAGTACAATCGTCATACACTAATTAGGACCAATCTTGCAAATCCATGCCTGGAATCTCTACCTCCTACTGCTTGTCTCCATTGCGCAATCTCTGCGAAGAATAGCTACGAATGAATTCAAATTACTCCATCATATTTGCGCAATCCTCATTGGAATGTCCTTGAGTGTGTGATGCAATCAATGCATCACTATAGTCTAACCAGAGATAGTCTATCTTGCCCTTTCACCTATCTCTCCAACCTTTGGTCTCCCGAAACTTCCATGCACTATGTGGCAATTTATTGCTCGGTTGATTAACGAGTTATTATTTGTGAATTAATTAACTCATTAATTCACTCCACTCTCATTAGTGTATCAATCAGTTAGACTAGATACAACTAACTCACGCTGAGTCTAACTAGAATTCATGCAAGATACAACTCCATAACTACTTCTTCAAGCTTGTGTCACTTAACCTCTTTGCCACTTGAGTTCTAATTGAGTCCTCCATGCATTAGCTCTATTAAAACCTTAAGGAATAGAATAATTCCTTACGTGGTGATATTGCCACATCTGTGCACTAAGCGAAGTGCTCCAAGAGAATAAGTTGTTGTTTAGAAGTCGATTATTATTAGAGGCACTAATAATAATAGACATGCATCTATTTTTAAATTGTTGATACATAAATATACTTCACCAAATATTCTAAAAATATAATTTCATCTATTTTCCAACTTGATCAACCATCAAAAATAGCATCCTAGCAACTTGAAATATGATCATCATGTCTAAAAATAGACTTGCAAAAATAGCACACGGGCCCACTTAGTGAGCGATTCTTTTCACTAGCTCATCATCTTGTTGAATCTAAACATCTCATGCTTCTTATTCACGGATCAAAGTATCGCTTCTTCATTTTCATTTCTTCTCAATCTTGGTAACATACTAGTATCTTGAACCAAGCGAGAGATCTAGGAACTCCATTTTCCTCTGGATGTATATGTGCGGACAAATGAGGTACTTAAACACCAAATGTTTCTCTGAATATTTGATGCAGAATTTGTGTGCGGGGTATGGAACATATTCGTTACTTCATGCACATCTTGATCCTTCTTGCCACAACGTAGTCCATTATATGTATTTGCCCTCATGGCTCCTACGAGGTAGTATTGTTCCTTGATGGCATCTTGGAAATAATTCCAAGTGGGTGCGGCGAGAATAGGGAGGATTCCCTCTTGTCGTTTGCTCACAATAGGTTTCCTGAGTCCTTGACATGGGTGGCGACTTTGAGGAGTGCAAGGGTAATCTTTTCCAAATTGGAAAAGTCATGAGCTTGAAAAATATCCTTCTAATATATTTAGTCATGTTTATCAATTATGTCTCCATATATTTGGCCTAAAATATGGGAATTTTGAATTTAACTTGTACCTTAAATGGAGTGGCACCTCCAAAGTGGTTGCCGGATAATCGTCCCATTTGGTGGCTAGTCGTCGAAGGATTTGCAAAAATTGGCATCATCATCCTTATTTCCTTTGTTTCTCGAGGGCCTCCTCGAGCAATATTTTGATAGGATATCTGATCCCTAATTTTTATTTCCTTAACGATGGGAGGCCATCGGGGGTTTGCGAGGCTGATCTTGAAAGGTTCAACAAGATCGAGCCCTAACTCCTTATACACCGATTTCATTGTGGGCATGACCAAAGGATAGAAAGAGAAAGCGCATAAATACCAGCGATACGGTTATGAAGGAACATAATAGAATACAAAAATAACATAGACGAAAGATACAACATAAAATATACTTTATTTCATTAATTTCAAATAATTGAAATAAGCTTAGACCCATAATGGAAGTAAACTAGCTTGGGCGATGGTAGCTTATCTTTGTGAAGAGATGTGGTGTTTACATGCCTTTGAAATATGTTACAATGGGGCTCAAAGGATTATTTATTATTGAGATACAATGGAAAACCCTAAACATCCAAAAACCTAACACTAGGAGATGAAGATCGTCGTCGGTGGGTAGTTGTCGAAGGATTTGGGAAAATTTATCCATCATAGTGTTTCTTTGTTTCTTGAGGGAATACTCGAGAAATATTTTGATAGGATCACACGATCCCTCATTTTATTTTCATACGCCATGGGAGGAAATTGGGTTTTTCAAGGCGATCTTGTAAAGTTTCAACGGATCTAGCCCTAACTCCTTATACCTAGATTTAGTTGTGGGCATGACCAAAGATCGAGAAAGAGCGGATTGATCGATTACCAGCGATACAAATTTATGAAATAAAACAATAGAATACAAAAATAACATAAATTCATAGATGAAACATAAAATATACTTCATTTCATTAATATCAAATAGCTAGAATAAACTTATAGACATAATGGAAATAAAATAGATCGGGCGATGGTAGCTTATCTCTTAGAATAGATGTGGTGGCTACATGCCTTTGAACTATGTTACAATGAGGATCAAAGGCCTATTTATTATTGAGATGAAATAGAAAACCTAAACATCCAAAAACCTAACACTAAGAGATGAAGCGCCAAAGAAATTTATGGGCCTCGTTTTGGTAAATTGGCACATCAACTTCCCAGGGTTATAACTTAGGCATACGATCTCCCGTTTGATGCGTACAATACCTTGTTAAATATATATCTGAGGAATACAACTTATGAGTAGAAAAAATTAGTAAAAGACCCATGTTGGCCCCTATTTTCCCAAAAAATGTCATTTAGGGCCTCAGAAACCACTCGGAAGGTTAGGACTGAAAAGCGCAAAAATAGTAAACTATGCTACAAACCAGAAACTAAAAAATTGAAATAAACAATGGTGGGGTCCAAGTGGAATAGGTGGGTGGCCACCAATATCCACTTGGATCAGTCCTCCCCCTTGAGGAAACTATGGTCCCCACGTCCCAGGCAGGTTCCTGCACATGAGATGAGGAAACTTTTGTTGAACATGGTCCACAGTGAGTCACTTGCCTTGTTGCGGGAGTTGGCCAACTTTGACAACGATTACTACTATATCTCCCCGCGTGCCAATGTTATTGATCTACATGTCCATGATGCGATTAGTTGTGGCCTATTACATGCGATTGAGTTTTAGCTTTGTTGGTGTGAGTTGTTACGCAATGTATGATGTGTCCCAATAATGGTAAAAATTAGGGTCGAAGGTAGTCCAAATTGAACAACGGTTGCGGACCAATGAATGGTGGAATATTTAGCTCGAAGGAATTGTCCCTAAAAGCCTAGGTGATGTTTTATGGCCCATATCGGAGTGGGAAAAGCACGGTAAGGTCCAAGGAGGCACTCCTTCTAAATGTGGCCAAACATTGTCATCCACGGAACTTGTGTGGAACTTGGCCCTTGAGATAATTACCACGCTTGTACTTTTAATTGGATCTGTCTAATATGTCATGAACCTATTGGAAGATGTGATGAATGTGTTCAATGAGTTTTTTCCTTGTCGACAGCGGGAATAGACATGAGCGGAATGCGCATGAAATGTTGCAAATGGTATGGGCACATCAATGGGACGTAGTGGCTAGAATCAAGCCCACGTGAAAAGGAGACATGGCAGTTAAGCTTTGGGGGAATCCCGGTTATAGCTATGCTGGATGTAGGGGAGGCTTTCATCCCATGTGCATAGATGATTTGGAGTGCACATGCACATAATGTGTACAATCATTCGGTGACGACCTGTCTAGTCATCGGTTGGGGGTGGAAAGCTATGGACTTAGTGAGCTTGGTGTTCAACATCAACCAAAGACTTGTCAAAATGTGCGAAGACATAGCACAATACGATTTGAGATAATGAATTTTAGGATCCAAAAGTGTGCACACTCGTTCAAATAAGCATTTAGTAGTGGATTCTCTTGTGATATTATTCTTTTAAGAAATTTTGCCATAATGACCATCTTAGAGAATTTGTTTACGACCACAAAGATTCGAGTTGTTTCCATGCTTGGTAGAAGGAAGGTTTGAAATGTAATCCATCGATATGGATTCTCAAGGTTGAATAGGGGTAGGAAGTAAAGTCTATATGCCTTGATTCTTGATGGTCGGTTGAAAATGAGATGCAGACTATGAAGGATACGATGTACTTCCCAACATCCATTCGAAGGTTTGGCCAATAAAAATAATTCTGTAGTACTTCCACTATTTTCGACCCCAAAATATCCAATGACCCCACTATAGTACGCTTCCAAAATCATCTTGGCACGCTCTCTTGGAGGAACACACATGTGTCCTAGGTGGCATAAAAGTGTATCTTGGAGGTGAAAATATGGAACTTGTTTCCCTTCCGAAACATACGAGGTATGTGTTGCCGAATTCTAGATCACTCTTGTAGATATGCGGCCAACTCGGAATCTCATGCTCACAGAGTCAATGAAAGTGGTTAGCGCCACGATCGGTGGTCGAGTGAGGTAGTCTAAAACATTATTGGTGTTGCGCTTCTTGTACTTGATGTTAAAATGGAAATGTTACGGGAATGTGGACCATTTATGATGGCGACCATTACGCATCTACTATGTGTTTGTTTGAACTTTAGGGGTTGGTGATGCAGTGTGGATGATTGTTCCTTCCCCAAAATGTAATGGTTCCATTGTCGGCATGCATGAAATGGAATACATGCGATTTGTCATAGGTGGGATACTTCCCGGTATTTGTGTACGAAAGTGTATCACTTTGGTATGACATTGGATGCCTTGCTAAGTAATAAATGCCCTAATAGCGTAGTTAGAGGCACTGTCTCCATCTCAAATGGTTTCGCAAGTATGGTAGTAACGAACAGTGCGAGCAAAGGCGATGCGTCAACTCTGCAAAATGCCTTGCATTTGCAGGTTTAGAACAAAGATATTTTCTTTCACTATTCCCTTGGCAAATTGACTCAAAGGCCAAGTTATATGGGAGAACCCCAACACTTCTTGGCGGTAGAAATTGGCAAGACCCGAGAAAGTTGCGAGCTGCGGTAGAGTGGTTGGGGATGGCTGTCCGAATGACTTGGATCTTGGATAGGTCCACATGCATCCTCCGCTCATCAATGATGTATCTTGGATATTGAACCCGAGGTCATGCCAAGAATTTCATTTCTTAGTGTACACAATTTGTGTTGCCCACAGATGTTTGGACTGTTGAATGCAGTGGAAATGAGAACTTACAACTCTATCTCAAAGATCAAGATGTCATCCAAATATAACATGGATGGTGGAGTTGGTAAATGAAGCAGATGTCTGTCATCAACCTCATGAAGGTTGCAGGATCATTATTTAACCATAAAGGCATGAAAACAATTCAAAAAGGCCCTCCTTGGATTTGAAGGAAATATTCCACATATTGGAGGGTTTGATTGGTACTTGGTGATACCTGGAAAATATTGCTGAAATATTTGACCACCATGAGTTGGTCTAGAAGGTCATCAATCCATGGGTTTAGATACCTATTCGGAAAATGATTTTGTTCGGCGTGTGATTGAAAATAAAATGTCTCCAGAGTCCCATCCTTCTTCTACATCAACACGGCCGGGCTCCCATAGGGCGATGAGCTCGGCCGGATGTGACATTTCTACAATAGTTCCTAAATATGCCTCTTGATTTCATTATTATTTAAGGCCTTAAAGCCACGATGGGTGGTCCATTGGGTAGCAGTGTGCTTGGGATAAGATTGATGGAGTGCTTGACCCGGCAGTGCAAAGGCACCCTTGCGGGTTAGGAGAATATGACCCCGTACTCCTCCAATACCTTTGTCCATTTTTGTTGTCGTGTGAAGGAGCCTTATTTGGAGGTCATGGCCATAGTCTTGTTCTTTCCTTGAGGGGTGGATCATAAGGAAAACAAATTTCTTGATTTGGAAAATGAGCTTACTTTGTATTTCTTCACAATGATCGAAAAGAGAGATGACGCTAGGCGGTGCTACCTACGGTATCTGTGCAACTCATTACCCAAAGTAATAATAACAACATGAGGCCAAGAATCATACGTATCATGTCTCTTCCACAAGTATCATTGGCCTAATAATACATCAAAAACTTCAAGAGGAAAACATCACATAATACCTCATTCGTGAAGGGCTTGATATTGTAGGGAAGTGACAACGTGTTGTTGTGTGATCCATACTTGATGAAGTCCCACGATGGGGTACGGTTGTGAGTGTGTTGTGATCGAAAGACCTGGCCGCTTCATGAACTCTACTGAAATGAGGTTATTTTGGCTCCCGCTATTGACAATGAGCGCGCGGGGAACCCTTCACCCACATGCAGGAATGGAAGAGGAACCCCCTCCTGTGGATCTTTGAGTTATTCCTTATGGATTCATGCGGTGGAAACGATGGAAATAGGCTTTGTGTCGATAATCTGCTTCCATTTTTCATTCCCATTGTCGAGGTTCGACTTAGAGTCGGAACATGCATACGATGAGAATCCTTCATCTCGACCACCAATGCTGCTTGGGCAGGACACTCGTGTTTTGAGTGGATATTTTATGGAACTCATACAACTCCCATTTCCTTCTTTGGATTCGTGGTGTTTTCTTCACTTGTGGCTTTGACGGGATGTCTAGGCTACCCCGCCTTGGCCTTGTCCTTTGTTTGGCGGTTTTGGGGTGCCTTTCCTATGCTACTTATTCTCGGATCAATGTCTCACTTCCTTTATTTGAAGTTACACGCTCAATCTTGGTAGCATAGCTATATGCGCACCAGCGAGGAGATGTCGAGGAACTCAATTTCCTCTTGGATGTATTTGTGCGGACAAATGCGATTGTAAGCATCAAATGTTTCTTTGAATATTTGATACCGAAATTTTACGTAGGGCATGGAACATATTCGTCGGCTCATGCACATCTTGATCCCTTTCTTTGCCATAATGTAGTCCAATGTATGAACTTGTCCTCATAGCTCCCTACGGGGTATTATTATTCCTTGATGGTATCTTAGAAATAATTCCCAAGTTGGTGCGACCGAGAACAAGGAGGATTTTATCTTGTCCTTTTTCTCACGGTAGGTTCCCCACCGGTCAACGACATGGGGGAAGTTTTCGAGGAGTGCAAAAGTAATATTTTCCGGTGGAAAAGTCATGAACCTAAAAATATCCTTATAATATATTCAACTATCTATATAGAGTGTTTGAATCTATTTGGCCTAAAATATGGGAATGTTTAAGTTAACTTTGCACCTTAAAAGGAGTGGCACCCCAATTGGCTACCGGATGAAGATGCGTCGCCGATGGGTAGTCGTTGAAGGATATGGGAAAATTTATCCATGATTACGTTCCTCTGTTTCTGAGGCCTCCTCGAGGAATATTTTGATAAGGATCCTAATTCTCCCTCATCTTTCTTTTCTTTCGCCATGTAGAGGTTGTCGGGGTTTGCGAGACGTGTTGTGAAGGTTCCAGCAGTTGAGCCTTAACTCCTATAGATATCATTGGGGCATAGAAATAAAGATAGAGAAAGAGTAGACCGCTTTGATACCCTTTGTTCATATTTATGGAGGAACACACTATAATATAGAAATAACATAAACAAAAAGATACATCATAAATATAATTCATTTCATTAACATCAAATAACTGAAATAAGATTATAGAAAGAATGGAAATAAACTAGCCCAGGCTATGGTAGATTATCTGCGAGAATAGATGTGAGATACATGCCTCTAAAGCTGTGTTAAAATGAGGCACGAAGGCACATTTATTGTTGAGATACAATGAAAAACCATAAACATCCAAAAACCTAACCCTAAGAGATGAAGCGCCAAAACTATGGGGCCCATTTAGGTAAATTGGTACATCAACTTCACGGGGTCATAACTTTGTATATGATCTTTGTTTGATGTGCACAATACCTCGTTAGAAATATCTATGCGAATAAAAATTATGAGTGTCAAAAATTCATTAAATATTGTTGTTGTCCCCACGTTTAAAAAACACCGTTTAGGTCCTCAAAAAAACTCCAAATGTTCATGAACGAAAAATTGCCAAAAATAGTAAGCGTATACAATTAAGGAAGGCGAAAAACTAAAAGAGACAATGGTGGGGGTAAGTGGAATAGGCGGGTGGCCACCAATATCCACCGGGATCAATATCTCTCTCATCTAAAATTTATTCTTAAAGGATAGTGGATAATCTCTTGGTAGGTACTCTGAAAACATTCTTGCAATCATGTTCTTTAATTTAAAGTTATGGGAATAGTAATATGGATCATGGGGAAAATTGGATTATTGATGGATCTCGATTTTATTCTCATTCCCAAACTTCACTTGGGAGATTAGTAATTAAATATAGTATAGTTGTAGCTCCTTTGAGGCCTTAGGGTTTAGAAAGGGCACTACTAGGAGGCACTAATTGAGCATGTCCAAGGTAATTCATACTTATACTTTCGTCCCTCACGGTTATCCATCTACATTCTTTGGCTTGTTAGTCATTGGTCATTATGATTGGCCCCATTTGTCCACATCCTTGATTCAAGGCCCAAAAACTTATTACCTGGAGGTTAGTGCAACTAAAAAGAAAGTTAAAAACATAAAATCCCATAATGAAATAAAATGTAAATGAAAAATATGGTTGGTACAATATTTAACACATGAGAAAAATCCTAGCATGAGCTCTACCCCTCATTAGCCATCACCCAATTACTAAATAATTTAATGCTTCATCTCAAATAAATGAACTCTTTAATAATTTCCCAACATTGGCAAGTGAGAAATTACTTTACATCTCAAAGGTATATTAGAAAATATAAAATCAAGTTTGGACTCTTGAGCTATGCACCAAATGAAGACAAATCATTAAAGTAAAATGTACACCAAAGGGATGGAAAAAACATGCCGATGAAAGGGGTAAATCATGCCACCATGATTTCTTCCTCCTTACATCAATATAATTATAATGTTGGGCCACCATTGGCCCGGTATCGTAAGTAGTGGCACCTTCCCTTTTAAGTCTCTCCCACTCCATGACCATCATTATCACACATACCTATGGATTAAAGGAGTTGGCTTGGGACATGTCACTCCCCTTCGGATCTAGAAATGCCTAATAGTGTTATTGACATAATTATCCCTAACATAAGTGAGGTAACTAATCTTTTGTCTGATCTAATCAAACATTTGAAGACGATTTTTTACGTGAATTATTGTTATTCTCTTAACATTAGATATGGTTCACTATGATTCTTTAATGGTTTTTATGTCCCTAATGAAGTTGATCTCACTTGATTTTATAGGTTATGTTTATATGGTATCACATATACAACAAACATCCTTTAGGGATGGATATATTTTTCTTCAACAGCTTCCAATGGGTTCTTTTTCCCCTTTTAGAGAGCTTACATGACTTTTTGGCCCCAACCATTGGCCCTCTAGAGAAGAGTGTTGGGCCTTGAGTTGATTCCACATGATGCTATATTTCTAGATGAGCCTATAAATGATGGAACATTGGCCTAAAGGATTAGGCATTTTACTATTTGATAATGTGTCCAAATGGACACTAGGTGCCCATGGTGGCCTCAACTTGATTTGTGGAGAGTACCTTGTTCTAGGAGCTAAAATGAGGATGATAATCCTTTATATAACTAAGGATGGTTAGCATCCTCTTTTTGATGCCAAAGCTTACCTTTGAGATGCCACATCACTCCTACAAGCTTACAAAGGGTGACGTAGGGCCTCTCTTGGATGACTTCATGGTAGAGGAGGTACCATTTTGTGTTGTGCGGATGCATTTCTAGGACTTTCTTGGAGTGAGGAGCACTCTTGTACAATTATTTCATGTTCCTTGAGGAGTGTCTATTTTAGAGGATGATGTCATAGTGGAGACTACATTCTCCCACATGAGTGGGCTAATTTTTGTATTTTGTGATGTTTAGATCTATTTCAAGGTCTGACTTGTGACCTTTGACTAAATTGAATGCTCAAGTAAACTTTTTTAGGGATTTTGGTTATAAAATTAATGAGATAAGGCTTGGTTTCCCTCATATAAATAGAGGGAAGCCTTGTTAATTTGGATCATCATTCATCATCACACTTCTCTCTCTTTTGGAAGTGCACATTAATTTTTCTTGGATGAAATATAGTTCTATGGTACCAATGGTTCTTGGAGGTGGATTTTGTTTGAAGTTAGTTTTCTTGGGATTGATTGAAGAGATTTTTTTATGGAAATTTTGTAGTTTTATTTCTTATCTTCTATATTTTCTATATATTATGTAAATTAGGGTTTATACATGTGCCATGGTTAAAATTGCTATATCTCTCTAGAAATATTGATCCTATATGCCATGTGAAATTGTTTCTAGTGAATCCTTTAACGAGCTCGAGTTGTGCATCTATTACATTTAAAATATCCTTGTTAAAGAAACCACTAAGGTTTGTAAGAAGAGGCCTTAACCATATTACCCTCTTCAACAAGGCCGTACTCATTAGTCTCCCTAGTTAACTCCATTTCCCATTTAGATCAAGGCACTAGTCTAGGTGGTAGTGATCAAACCTTCAACTCTTACTATTTTTCTCTCTCCTCACGGTAAATTATAGATATTTAGGGTTAAGAATTGAGGGTTCTTTAAAATATTCCTTTGATGTGTTATTTTCCTCTATATAGAAATTTCATTAAATAATTGTTAAAAGAAAAATCTAGCATTTTGTTGCGTGTTAAAACCCTACTTCAAAGGATGAAGTCATCATTATATTGTTATTTCATGCATGTTTCAACCATAAAACTGAATTGAAAGCCCTCAATATTGCATATCTAATTGATAGTTTTGATCCTTTATTGCCTAATTATTATAATTTTTTTTGGATGTTATATTGACATTGTAACAAAGTTACCAACTTAACAAGGATTTTAACATAAAAATGAGAAAGCTAACCCAAAAAACAACTATTTTTACGCAAAACACATGAAAAACACCATGAAAACGAAAAGTGTTGATATTGCATCAACATTTTTTTTGTATTAAATTTTTTATTTTTTATTTTTTAACAATGACATCAAAAACCAATTTCTTTGTGCAATAAATATGAAAAACACCCTAAAACAAAAAGCATTGATGCAATATTTTTTTAACGATGGTATTTAAAAATAATTTTTGTACAATAAATATAAAAAACCATCCCGAAATCAAAAGTCTTCTTGCTGAATCAACACTTTTTCTTTTGGTTAAATTTCAACATCTTTTAGCAGTGACATTGAAAATAAAATACCACTACTATAAGCTTTAAAATTCCAATACAAATGAGAATGTTAAAGACAAAATATCATGACTTCAAAAAACCTGAAATTCCAACAATTTTCAACCATGACATTAAAGATAAATATCATGAATTTGATAAACCTTAAAATTTTGACATTTTTCAACCATGACGTTAAAGATAAAACATTATGACTCCCAAAACTTTAAAATGTTGATATTTTTGAGCCATGGAATTAAAATAAATATCATGACTCTAAATAAGCTTAAATTTTCAATATATTTCGAGACCAAATATCATGACTAAAAAAATCCTTAAAATGAATACCTAAATAAAAGAGTCATTATGCGAATGCTAAAAGTATAGCTTTTTAATGTTTTTTTGTAAATTTTGTAGTACCTTTCTATTTTTCAATTAAACAAAATAGTAAATTTACATTGTGAGGTTTTATACTTGATAGCCTCAACTTTGCCCGTAGAAACCGGGTCTGTTGGCCACCTCAAAGTTAAAAATCCAACCAAAGAGCTGGATCGATTTAACCACATCTCTAGATACCTTATAAGGTATATTATCTACTTACTTCATTTGAAATATCGAAAAAGTAAATGCTATCTTGCATTTGCATATTTAAAAAAAAAATAGACCTACGAAGTTACTCATATGGTGCTTCAATAGGTGTCGGGTCCTTGACACGGCCCAACATATCCACTTGATTCATATGTTGAAGTTGGCATTCCATGCGACCCAAACGAACATTACAGTGATGTTCTTGAAGGTGGATTTCTGAATATATCTACTCATTTCAGCCAATATGAAGGTTTCTTTTTGGGTCTCCACCCACTTACGGAACTACAACTATGGCCTTTGCCAATAAAAATTTCATGGTCCAATAAATATCGATTATTTGCCACACAAAGATTATCTTCCTCTAGTATTCTTAGGCTTAGTCAACGTAGGATCCATTTCCTCATCAATGATATCTTCCTCCACTTTATTTTTAAGATCATTCTCCCATCACGAAATCAAGGATTTAACATGAGTGTCCACACTACATAGGCATGGAAAATGTTTTGCATAGTTTCCTTTCTAGGTTTTCCTCCTCTTTTGCTTGGTCCCACCTTTTCCTTACCTTTGTCCTTGCCTTCTCTTTTTACAACGTTTCCTTTCCATTGCTGAGATTTCACCATTTTCCTTTGTAGTCTATCTCCCTGGCTCCTTCATGCCTTCACCGAATCCACAACGAGATTCTCCCCCAACATGCAAAGACATGTGGGTGAAATATGATAGGATGAATAGTACATGGAGACAAAGAAACATTATTTTTAGTCATAGTAAATAAAATATTATCCTATCGTATGAGGGCAGGTGTTTCGAGTCACACCACCTCAACCATATTGCTAGTCTCTTGCTCTTCTACCCGTTTTCAGTTCCTATGTAAGTAGCCACCGCTAAGACATATAAAGAAAAGTCATGCATTGTACATACTCAATAAGCCATAGGACGGGGCTTTGTGAAATTTGCCTCTGTATTACGCCTTTTATAGCATTTCCATTTCTACATATGGGCGGATCCACTTGAATTTAACATGCGAGAGGCCATGTAGGAAATCCATAAGCGACAACGGAACAAAGACCATACAATAAGTTAAACCGAGGGGATAGTTCGACACAACCCATGAAACCCATAATACAAAGACAAATTCTATGCATGGTAATAGAATCGACAATTAACATAGACAACAATCGAGAACTAGACAAATATAACAACTTGTCCTTGACCCTAGCCAAATACCACTGGACATCTATCGGAACTCGAAGCATGAAGCTAGGTCAAAATTGGAAAGAATTACTAGAACCCTTATACCTCGGACGGTCATTATAAGAAATACATGCAATTTCAAATAAGCTGACTAATATAATTGTTAAATTGACATGCATTGCTATATAAACAACATGTAAGTATTTGTAATTCCAAAGGCGATGACGAGGGGGTCATCATGTAGGGTTTGTGAGTCGGTTGAGGAAAGGCCTTGCACACTTCTCCAAGTGCCTTCACCCACCACTTCTTAAACGCTCTCACGCCGAATTACAAAGACAAACGAAGTAACGGGACTAGCCAAATTACAAACACGGGGAAATCCACGGGAACACTAAAGAAATCGACTCTTTCATGGAGATGCAAACACAAATATCGGTGGTGAGGCCGGTTAACCATTGCTAGCATTGAAAAAACGCTAATAAACAAATAATCTTCCCGAATTGTCATCATAACACTACCCCGAGGACCAAGATGGCGAGACCTCCATTCAATTAGAAGACACGAGATCATTCCATACAAGGCTGCCATACTCGGAAGAAGATAAGAGAGAAGAAAATACCCGAATAGCCGTTGCTCAGTGGTTGCGGACCCGTCGTCACACACAATTCATCTACTAGCTGCTCTACACACGTTTTCCTCGGAGACAAAATGCGGCCATTAACCCAACCCCTTTCCTAACCTTTTCTCCCTCCAACGGTGGCGGGATTCCAAATCTTCACGACATACCTCACGACCGAGCGCCGCATTGAATGCTGATTTTACTTGGCGTGGGTCGAGCCACCCACTACCTTTGCCTCGTGTCAACAACATGATGTTGTGTGGCGATCTTCCACCTCACACCTCCCTTTGCGTCGTCGACACCCTAGCAAGGGAGTTTAATTTTGGATATTATCCTGTCCACTATCTCTTTCAAAATTTCTAGGCAACTTGACACAATGCGAGCGGAAAATTAAATATAAACTATCAAATTGACACGCGGTGGGGAAGACTTGACTCATTGCAATGAAAACTTAAAAAACAACCATCAAATTGATGCGCAATGGAGAAGCGAGACTTGACCCATTGTAACAAAATCTTAAAAATCAATTTTCGGATTAACACATAGTGAGGGTCTAGTTGCTAGTTGAGTATCAACACCAACCCTTGCAACAAGAAATAAAAAAAGTAAAATAAAACAATACTAAAAAAAATAAAACAAAAATTAAAAATTAAAAAAAACAAAAATCAAGTATAATTAAATTAAATTAAATTGTATTACAACATTAAAAAAACTTAAAAAATTAAAAACCATAAGAAAAAAAATGAATAAGTAAAGATAGGAAAATTCAAACATAAAAAAAACTTATTAAAAAAAAACCAAAAAAATATAATTTATTTAAAAGGACCAAAAATAATGCATAAAACTAAAAAATTCAAAGAAAAAAAAACACAAACTTGAAAAACCCTTAAAATACAAACATCTCCACGAAGAAAATAAGAAGAAGAAAAAGATGAAAACTTGAAGAATGGTTAAATAACCAACATTTAAAAAAAATGTGCGTACTTAAGTCATAAAATTTAAAGTGTCAAATATGTCAAAAAAAAAAGAAAGGCTTGATAATCTTAACTTTAGAATTTTTAATCCATAATACATAAAAATACTCAAATTGTCGATGGCCAATGTGACTACCGGAGGCATACTTTTATATTACCAAAGCACGATCAACACTGAAATATTATGGTGGTTTCCAAAAATATTGAAGTGGAAATTTCCAACTAAATTAAAAGTTTTCGGGTGGTTGTGTTTGACGAACAAAATTCTCATGTTTGAATTTATGCAAAGAGGATTTTATGGATCATCCAAATGTTATTTATGCTACACAGGAGATTAATCCATTACTCTCTATTTCTTTAGTGCCCTTTTCTTGTAAGTGTGTGGATTTACATTATGAATTTTACAACTCGACTTTGATTGAAATATGAAGCAATTGTAAGGTTGTCTAAAAGACTAGTATGACAACTACAAGGCATATGTTACACTTCCTATATATATCTTTTACGACATCTGGAGAAACAAAAATTCTATTGCCTTTGAGAGTATGGATGGAGGCATTAATATGACTTATCAAAAATATTATAGGATTTTATAATGATATTGATCCTATGAAATTTTCTTCATCCACGAGATTTATTTGTGTTTGTAAATTTCACACAATATACGATTGGTAGCTTTGATGGAGTGACTCAATCAAATATGGTTAGGTGTGGAGGCACCTTACACTTGGATAGTAGCCACTATTACAAACAATTCCGGGGGAGGAGGTAATGGCACAAAACAAAAGGCGAAGATTTACGAATTATAGGGTATTCTACATTTTTCAATGTATTTGGACATTTTTTTTGTACATATTTTGGGATTCAAAAACTATTGTTGCATGGGAAAACAACACTAGTATTATTATTTCTTCACATGTTGATCTTCAGAAAGAAAGGATTTATGGACTCGGGGCTTCATTCAAACATATTACCTTCACATATATTTCAAGAGATCAATCATGAAGCATATACCAACGTAAAGAAGGAATTGGAGTTGAACTTGGATAAATTTACGTCGAGGAGATTTTCAATGGAGAAAACATCAACTTCATTTCTTTACTATTTTACAATTTGATCTTAGGCTTCTTGTCTTGTTGATGTTTTTTTATCTACTATTTTAAGGTTTTTTCTACAATTTTTATCTTGGATGAGGAATCCATTTTTTATCGATAGTAGACATTGTTCCTAAAAATTGATATGAAGAAATATGAAATATGTGTATAATGTAGATTCAAACACTTTTATTGCATTCTTTCATAAGTTTGGATCAGTGTTATCAAAGCGGTCTTCTCTTTAGTTGTTTTCCTTGCATGTCCCCAACAAGGTCGGGGGTATAAGGAGTTATGGCTCAAGCTTGGTTGAACCTTTGTAAGACTAGCCTCGCAAACCCAAATGGCCTCCCCATGGAGGAAGAAAATAGGAGGGAGCATGAGATCCCTTTGAAATATTGCTCGGAAGCCCTCAAGCATCATAGGAACACATTATGGATAACTTTGCCCACATCCTTTGATGACTACCCACACCCAATTTGATGCATCTTTGTCCAATAACCACTTTGGAGGTGCCACTCCCTTTAAGGTACAATTCAACTTTGACATTCCCATATTTGAAGGAGACTGAGATGATGCTTGATACCATAGATAGATTATTAAATATGTTGGAAGGATATTTTCGGTTCATGACTTTTCCAATCGTGAAAAGATTACTTTTTCACTCCTCAAATCCACCCCCCATGTCAAGGTGTGGTGGGAAACCTACTATGAATAGAGGGATGGGAGAGAACCCTCACTGGCTTTTAGCTTCACCCACTTGGAATTCTTTCCGAGATGGCATAAAAAAGGAAAAAAATATTAACATGTGAAAGGGAGCTATGAGGACAAGTACATACAATGGATGACACTATGAAATAAAGGGATCAAGATGTGCATGAGTTGACAAATATTTCCCATACCTTGTGCATGAAGTTTTATATCAAAGATTCGGAAAAAAATATAGTGCTCAAGTGCCATAGTTTCTTGCACAAATACATTTAGGAGGAAATAGAGTTCTTGGACATCTCTGGCTTGATGCTGACATACCACTACATTGCCAATATTGAGAATAAATTTAAAAAGAAGAAGCAAAAATTTGGATCTATGTATCCAAAGCAAGGGAAAGGCACCCACAATTTGTAAAAAAAGGACAAAAATAAAGCATGGATACCCACAAAAACACACCAAGCCGCGAAAAATAAAAACACCACGCGGACGAAAAGAAAGACACAAGAAATGGTGTGAGTTCCATAAAATCTCCACTCACAAGACAAGTGAGTGTTAAGCTAGCAGTCCTTGGTGGTTGAGCGAAGGCTTCGAATGAGATACATGTTCCAACTGCGAGTCGGGAACCTATAAGGGGAATGACAAAGGAAACATATTATTGATGCATAACCCAATGCCATCATTTTCACCACCAAGATACAAAGATTGAGCCCAGACCCAAAGGAGGGGGAAGCGACTCTTCTACTCACGAATATGGGTGAAGGGTTATCCATTGTAGTTCATTGTTGATAGAGAGGCAAAGAGCCTCATATCGGTAGAGGTCATGAAGCGGTTGGGCCACCTGTTACCCCCCTCTGCCACCGCAACCGTACACCATCGTTTTGATTCTCGAAGGACAAGATCTACGCATCGGCCAACATCACGTCCCCTACAAAATCAAGACTTTCACAAATGATGTATTGTGTGATGTTGGTCCTCTTATGGAAGTGTCATGTTGTGTATGAGTCTAGACCTCACACCTTGTTATTATTTATTTGCGAAATAAGTTATATAGGATACCGGAGAGGTAGAGCCACATATTTCCATCTCTTTTATATATGTGAAGCAATGCAATAAGATCATTTCCCAGTTAGAATTTTTCTTCTATATTCCCTCGGGGGAAGAATAATGTTATGATCACATCACACAGCCTATAGACGGGGATCCTCTTGCATGGAAGCAACATATGGACAAGGTTGTGGATGAGTACGAGGACATATTCACCTCACCCATATGGGTACCCTTGCCCAATCGGGTAAAGCACTTTATCTATTTGAGCCCCGGGTGCGTCGCTACCCAACACACCAATATCACAGGCCACTATGTTATGGAGAATGATGAAATTAAGAAGCTGATTCGGGAGATTTTGCGGAAAGGGAAGATCAGGCCAAGTTCATCACCTTGTAGGAGCCGATCATGTTATTATAGAATAAAGACAACACAGAACTTTGTATTGACCTTGACAGCGAATTATATCTTTGTAAATAGGTATCCAATCCCATGGATTGACGACCTTGAACCAACTCAAGGAAAAATATTTCAGCAGATTGATTTGAATTCCATTTATCACTAGGTTCCAATAAAACCCTCGGTAGTATTAGGAATAATTCCTTCAAATCAAGGAGGGCCTTTTCGAATGGGCGGTCATGCCTTTCGAGGTTAGCGGAATTCCCCGCAACCTTCATGAGGCGATGGAATACATCTTGAGTCCCTTCAAAAAACTCATTCATGGAATTTTATTTGTATGACATCACGATCTTCATCTAGAGTTGGAAAGAAGCACCTCCACCATATACGACGGAGTCCTCAAACCATGACAAGCTGAAGTTGTGTGCTAATTTGGAAAAATGCACTTTTAGTACCTTGAGGTTCAATATATGGCTATAATTAATGAGTGGGGTTTTCATGTGGACCCAACCAAAGATACAAATTATTCAATATTTTCCATCCCCAACAAATTTACTTGAGCTACGCAAATTTCTAGGACTTGCCAATTTCTACCATATGTTCGTGTTGGGTTTCTCTCATTTCACTTGGCCTTTGATTCAAGTCACCAAGGGTGGTGCAAAAGACAAGTTCTTTTGGTATGAATCCCAACACCAAGGCATTTTCGAGTTGAACAATTTCCTCTTTTTTGCACCAATGCTCGCATTATTTGAGATTAGAAGACAAAATACCTCAGAGCTATCTTTATTGGGTAAGTTCTTACTTAGGAGGGGAATCCAAAGGCATATCATAGTGAGACACTTTCATACATAGTATGAAAGTATCCTATGAAAAAGATATGTATTCCATTATGTAGGCCTGGCGATAGTAGGTATTACATTATGGGGAAAGGAGATGGTCATCCACCTAAAGCCGACGTATACGGTTCATACAACACGAGAAGTTGCAAAACAATTGGCATAAAAAATAGTCCAAATATATGAAGCAATTCTATTTGAACATCAAGTACAAGAATGGAAGCACTATTAATGTTGCAAGCTTGTCTCAACCGACCACTTGGTCATGGTCTTGACCTTTGTGCTTGAATATTATGAACATGAGACCGAGGTGGACACATCTTTACAATAGCGATGCAAAAATTGTCAACACATATCGGATGCTCCTAGAAGGTAAGCAAGTTCTTGATTTTCACCTCCAATGCATATTGTTATGCCACTTGGGACACATCTATATTCCTTGAGCAAGCGTGCCAAGATGATTTGGGAGGTGTACTAAAATCGGGTTGCTCGAAATTTGAGTAAGAGAAAATATTGGATGTCTTTGCGAGAAGTATTTTTATTAGTGAACCTTCGACATAATGTTAGGAAGATACATCGAATCTTTGCACTAATTGTGCCATTTCCAATTGAAAATCCAAAGAAGAAAGCATATATACTCCTATACCTACTCCTAGTCAGCCTTGGGAATCCATATCTATGGATTACATCTTTAGACCTCCCTTCTACTAACATGGAAATATTTGCATTTTCTTGGTCATCGAAAAATTATCTAAGATGGTCATTTTGGCGATCGCCAAGAAGAATATCTGAAGGCCATTGCTAAGCTATTCTTTGAATGAGTATGAGTACACTTTGGGATCCCACAATCCATTATCATAGATTGACATAGAAGGTTTAGAAGTAGATTTTGGTCAAGCCTCTGGTCAATGCTAGATACCAAGCTCACTATGTCCACAACCTTCCACACCCAAACTCATGGTCAAAAAGAGGTTGTAAACAGGATGATCATGCATATTATGTGCATGTAAAACTCAAAGCATCCATGAAAATGGGATGAAAGCCTCCCCTATGTCCATAAAAACTACAACAGAGCTCTCCATAGCTCAACTGGACACAATCCATTTCAGGTGGGGTTGGCACTCCAACCACTATGTCCCATTGATGTGGCTATACCATTTGAAACTAATCAGGTAGATTCGACTCATGTACAATCCTAAGCTAACATGGATAAAAACTTCATTGAGTACATGCAACACATCCTCTAGTATGTCCATGACATATTGGAAAAAGCCAATGATAAGTACAAGGAACGCCATGTTGAGATTCAACAAGATGATGAGCTTAGTGAAAAGAGTCGCCTTCACTAAGTGGGCCCGCAGGCTATTTTTGGCGTAAAGTCTATTTTTAAACTATGTCTATTTTTAGACATGTCGATCATATTCTATGAGTTGCAGGATGCTATTTGTGGATGGTTGGTCAAGTTGGAAAAATAGATGGACTTATATTTTTAGACATATTGGGTGGAATATATTTTTAGATTTCCAGTCTAAAAATAGATATGTCGAATATTATTAGCTCTTAATAATATTTGGAATCTAAACATTATCTTATTCTCTTGAAGCACTTCAGTTAAGTGCACAGATGTGGCACAATAGCTGACATAAGGAATTACGCCATTCTTGAGGGTTTATTGGAGCTAATGCATGAGGACTTCAGTTAGAACTCACGTGACAGAGTTTGGTGGAGTTATAGAAGTAGTTGGTGGAGTTGTATTTAGTTTAACTCAGTTAGACTCAGTCGAGCTAGTTGTATCTAGTCTAACTGATTGATACACTAGTGAGAGTGGTGTGAATTAATTAGTTAATTAATTCACTAAATAATAACTCATTAATCAACTAAAGAATACATCAGTTAACTACAGTGCATGGACAATTTTAGTGGAGACCAGTGGAGAGGTAGGTGAAAGAGAAAGTGTGACTATAGTGATGCATTGATTGCATCCAACACTCAGTGGATATGCCAATGAGGATTGCGCAGTGAAAGCTTGGTGGAAACGAGTTCATTCAGAGCCATTCTTCAGTAGGGATTGCACAGTAGAGGCAGGCTAGCAGGTGGTAGAGATCGATGCATGGATTTGCAAGATCGAGCTTGATTAGTGTGTGACGATTGTATTGTACTGAGGGCTTGATGTACTAATATTTGTATGAGATTGTTACATGATCTCCATGATACATAATATGATAGTTGGGGGTTTTAGCTTCAATATTTCCCGTTAAACAACTGTGTTAATGTGTGTGAATTTTCATGGTTTCATGTGTGCATTGCAATTGATTTAATTTCCGCATGTGATGATCAATAGTGGAATAGATTATGTATTGTGCATGAAGTTAAAATAGTGTGTGATAAGGAGAATATTGGATATTTAAAACATAAGTTATATAATTTCTACATGGTATCAGAGCGATATTGATCAGAGCAGATTGCAATTATTGAAGCGGTTGAGTTTTGTGCTGGTGGAATTCGAATTTGCTGCAGTGTTTTCTTGGTGTCGAAGTTGAGCATTCATTGAAATGTATTTCAATGGATTGCGATTGGAGTATGCCCTTGATGGCAGCTCAAATTATATTTCATGGAAGGACAGGATGGAGGTGGTGCTGGATGATAATGGGTTGAAGGAGTTCATAGATGCAGAAATTCCAAAACCTGCTTCTAGCGATGCAGCCGCACTTGACGCATGGAAAAAGAAGATAGAAAAATGTCAAAGGATTCTGTTGGAAGGTGTGAAGGATCACATAGTGTCCAGCCTTCATGGTAAAGCTTCTCCATTCTTGATGTGGAAAGCTTTGATAGACTTTTTCCAAAGCAGAAGCGACCAAAGGAAGTTGGCGCTTAAAGACAAGCTCAGAAAAATAAAAATGGAGAAAGGCGACAGTATACCAAAATACCTCACGAAGTTCATCCATTGCAAGGATGAGCTAGGAAGTGTGGGGGTTACTGTAGATGAAGAAGACTTGGTGAGCTTGTCTCTCCTTGGGCTTTCGAAGAGTTGTCATAGCTACGAGGACTCTATTAATGGTCGAGAGAAACTGCTGGGATGGGAGCGACTTTGGTCGGATCTTGTGTAGGAGGAGATAAGGTGGGGTACCAAGGATGGATCTTCATCGAAGAATGAAGATGAAGAAAATTTCACTTTGGCTGCCAGAGCAAGGAAAGGGAAGGGAAGAAGAATCCTTCTCAATCTGGTGCGAAAGGCAAGAAGCAGGACTTGTCCAAGGTGAAGTGCTTTCACTGTCACCAACACAAACATTACGCCACTAATTGTCCACAGAAGAAGAAAAATAAGCAGGCTGCTGGATCTACAGCTAGAGAGGCCTTAGCCTTGCAGTTTGAGCTGGATTTTTCGTTGATCGCATGCTTGGTTTCAAGTATGATGGGATCAGTGTGGTTTATTGACAGTGGTGCCTCTTTCCATATGATCGGAGACAAAGATTTTTTTAGTGATCTGGATGAGAAGGATATTGGAGTGCACATCGAGATGGGCGATGATGGTAGATATAGTGCGACTGCTATCAGGACCATTTCATTTGAGAGGGAGTCTGGTAAACCTTTCATATTGAAGGATGTCATGCATGTTCCAAGATTGAAGAAGAATCTGAACTCTGTGGCGATGTTGGAAGACAAGGGTTATGATGTTGTCTTTAGCGAGAGAAAGACTTTCCTGCGCAATAAAGCAACTGGTGAAACTCGGAGGATAGGGGTTCGAGTTAAGAACCTTTATCAATTGCAGGTAGATGGTTGCGCAGCTATGGCAGACAAAGTAGAAGGAGTGGTGAGCCGGGATGAGGGCGAATTGTGGCACAGAAGATTGGGCCATCTTCACCATGGCGCTTTGAAAATTTTGCAGTAGATTTCTACTGGGCTTCCCAAGGGTACACTTGCCCAGTCAAATCAGTGCAAGGGATGTACTTTGGGAAAATTTGTGAAGACCACCTTTCATGAGAAGGATAGTCACGCCATGATGATCCCTGAGAGAATTTGCACAGACGTGTGTGGACCTTTCTCGGTTGCCTCAACAGCAAAGCACAGGTATTATGTGATATTTGTTGATGACTTTTCTCGTAAGTGCTGGATCTTCTTC
This sequence comes from Pinus albicaulis, assembly GCA_034641835.2. Taxonomy (NCBI): domain Eukaryota; kingdom Viridiplantae; phylum Streptophyta; class Pinopsida; order Pinales; family Pinaceae; genus Pinus; species Pinus albicaulis. Next base: position 28,205 of record JAXQQM020079009.1, on the reverse strand, counting down.
ATGCAGAAGAAGAGTGATACATACTCAAAGTTCCGTGAGTTCAAGGCACTGGTTGAGAAAGAGTCGGGGAAGCAGGTGAAAGATCTTAGGAGCGATAATGGTGGTGAATACATCTCTGGCGAATTCAAATACTTTTGCATCGTAGAAGGAATTCGAAGAGAACTCATAGCACCTCATAACCCACAACAGAATGGGGTCGTGGAGATAAAGAACATAACGATCGTGGGTGCTGCATGAGCGATGTTGCATTATCAGGGCCTTCCCATACACTTGTGGGCTGAATTTTGCAACACTGCGGTTTATGTGTAAAACCGTTGTCCTCATAGAGTACTTGGCATGAGTACACCCGAAGAGGCGTTTCCTGGTAAGAAGCCTGATATTTCTCATTTGAAGATTTTTGGCTCACCTGTTTACATTCATGTGACGAAGGATGCCAGGAAGAAGTTGGAGCCGACCGAAGAAGTTGGGATATTTGTGGGGTACACAGAAACACCCCACAATTATCATGTGTATTTTCCAGATAGTCGGATGACTATTGTGCGACGGGATATCAAATTTCATGAGGAGAAAGCCATGAAGTTGTCGCTTGAGAGAGAGCTACACTTGCATGCAGATGAGGAGCTACTAGTTCCTAAAGATGAGCCTATGGATGTGGATCAACCCAACGGATATGGATCAACCCACAGAGTACATATACTGAGTCAGAGGGGAAGGTTTCATGGAGTGGAAGAACCACCAAAAAGAAACACCGAGGGTGGTGCCGTTACTACAACAAGCTGAAATGATCAATATTCTGATGCAAATGTTGAAATTGATCAGGACCTAAGCATCAATAAATAAGAATAGAGAGCACAGGACTGATCGATTTACTGATACATGGCCTTAGCTGAGTAAGTACACTGATAACACTTTCTTCTGAGTGAATGGGTGGAGGATCCCGCATGGGTAGATGCCATGGTGGAAGAGTATGATTCGATTGTCAAAAACAGTGCATGGGAGATTGTCCCAAGGCCGGAAGGGAAATCAATGGTAGGTTCAAGATGGATCTACAAAGTGAAGCAAGTTTCTGACAGGAGCGTCGAGAAGTACAAGGTAAGATTTGTTGCACGGGGCTTCTCATAGATCGAGGGGATTGACTATGAAGAAACCTTTGCACCTATCGCAAGGTATTCTTCCATATGGACCATCCTTGCTCTCGCCGTGAGATGGTTGGGTGGCAATATCCATCTATGGATGAAGATTGTGCTCCTTAGTCGGAGTCATTGAGGAGAGGTACAGAGAACTTTCTGAAGATTCTAAATCTTTAGCAAAATGAAGTCGTATGTATTGCAGTCTAAAAAGAGCACTGTATAAGGAACAGTCTCAGTCATGTACACACCTGATAGCATGTTATTCCAATCGCGACTTGGTTTCGCCAAGAGTGAGTGCGATGTACCCAATGAAAAACACGATTAGTGGTGGAGGGTAAGTTGTTGATCATTGTACTTTATGTAGATGATTTGATACTAACAAGCGATGAACTGTTGATACACTCATGCAAGGCAGATCTTGCAAAGGAGTTTGAGATGAAGGACTTGGGCCTCCTTCATTATCTCCTAGGATTGGAAATTTGGTAGTGGAAGGATGGAATATTTGTGTCTCAAGGCAAGTATGCTCGGGAGATATTGGAGAAGTTCAAAATGCAAGGCTGCAAGCCTATCGACACTCCTCTTCCTGGTGGTTGGAGGAAAGAGGATGCTACATCGGCAGAGGTAGTGGATGCCACTGTTTATCGATAGTTGGTTGGTTCGCTCATGTATTTGGTCAATACACGACCGGACATATGCTATGTTGTTAACCAGCTTTCATAAGCTATGGTTAAGCCTACCAAGTTTCCAGCAGATAAGCATGTCCCGAGTATCTGTAAACACCGGGATATGGATCAGGTACGTAAAATCATGAGTTGAAGATGCATGGCTTCATGGATGCGGTTTATGTGAGCCCAACTATCAAAGAGTTATGATCACATCCGGGAGGGATATTCAAGATCGGGTTCACAATAGTTTTTGGGATCAACAGAAACAGAGATCCGTGTCACTCATTTCAGCGAAGGCCGAGTACATGGCAGCAATTTTGGCTACATGCGAGGCTATATGGATGAGGAAGATCCTGGTTGGGTTGTTCAGTTCACACGTAGATCCTACTGTGATATATTATGATAATCAAAGTTGCATTAAACTCTCGATTAATCTAGTATTTCATGATAGATCTAAAAATATTGACATCCAGTACCATCATATTAGAGATTTTGTGCAGCGGAAGATCATGTTACTATCTTACATTCCTACGGAGGATCAGGATGCAGATATTCTGAAGAAGGCGCTCACCAGGAGCAAATTTGAATACCATAAAGACAGGATCATGGTGGCAGATAATCCCTATCTTGTTGAGAGAGAGTGTTGAGATTCAACAAGATGATGAGCTTAGTGAAAAGATTCGCCTTCACTAAGTGGGCCCGCAGGCTATTTTTTGGCGCAAAGTCTATTTTTAGACATGTCGATCATATTCTATGAGTTGCAGGATGCTATTTGTGGATGGTTGGTCAAGTTGGAAAAATAGATGGACTTCTATTTTTAGACATATTGGGTGGAATCTATTTTTAGATTGCCAGCCTAAAAATAGATATGTCGAATATTATTAGCTCTTAATACTATTTGGACTCTAAACATTATCTTATTCTCTTGGAGCACTTCAGTTAAGTGCACAGATGTGGCATAGCAGCTGACAGAAGGAATTACGCTATTCCTGAGGGTTTACCGGAGCTAATGCATGGAGGACTTCAGTTAGAACTCATGTGACAGAGTTTGGTGGAGTTGGAGAAGTAGTTGGTGGAGTTGTATTTAGTTTAACTCAGTTAGACTCAGTTGAGTTAGTTGTATCTAGTCTAACTGATTGATACACTAGTGAGAGTGGTGTGAATTAATTAGTTAATTAATTCACTAAATAATAACTCATTAATCAACTGAAGAATACATAAGTTAACTACAGTGCATGGACAATTTTAGTGGAGACCAGTGGAGAGGTAGGTGAAAGAGCAAGTGTGACTATCAGTTGTGACTATAGTGATGCATTGATTGCATCCAACACTTAATGGAGATGCCAATGAGGATTGCACAGTGCAAGCTTGGTGGAAAGAGTTCATTCAGAGCCATTCTTCAGCATGGATTGCGTAGTAGAGGCAGGCTAGCAGGTGGCAGATATCGGTGCATGGATTTGCAAGATTGGGCCTGATTAGTGTGTGACAATTGTATTGTACTGAGAGCTTGATATACTAAGCTTTGTATGAGATTGTTACATGATATCCATGATACATAATATGATAGTTGGGGTTTTTAGCTTCAGGCTTTCCTGTTAAACAGCTGTGTTAATGTGTGTGAATTTTTATGGTTTCATGTGTAACACTGTTACCGATGAAATAGATAACCTGACCTCAAAACGGGAACTCTAGCCCAAAAAGACTCAAAAAATATGAAAAAACACCCCAAAAGCATAGAAAGTGTATTCCAGAACGCACTTGGTTTTTTCTGAAGGTCAAATTTCAACATTTTATAAAATTATGCTAAAAACAAAATTGTTTCTTGAAAAAAGGATTGAAAAAACACCCTCAAAACAAAACGAGTTGATGCTGGAATAACAAAAAAAAAGAATTGTGTCATATTTTTGACATTTTAAAAAATAGAAATAACATTTTTTAATTTTTAAAATTCAAACATTAAAAAAAACCTAAAATTTAAGAAAAAAATGAAATAAAAAAAGAAAAACATTTTAAAGTTTAAAATTTAAAATTTAAAAATATATAGGAATAAAAAAATAAAAATAAAAACAAAATAAAAATTTTAATTCAAACATTAAAAAAAAACCAAAATTTAAGAAAAAAAATAAAAATAAAAATAAAATAAAAATTTAAAGATTAAAATTTCAAAATATATAGAAATAAAAAAATAAAAATAAAAACAAAATAAAAATATTAAATTAAAAAAAAAAGAAAAAAGAAAAAGAAAGAAAGAAATTATAAAAAATAAAATATAGAAATTAAATTTAAAAAAGAAAAAGAAAATGTTTATTAATATATATATATATATATATATATATATATATATATATATATATATATATATTAAAAGTAAAAAAATGAAAAATTAATTAAAAATGAAAAATGAAAAATTAAATACAATAAAATATTAAATTTTAAAAAATATATATTAAAAAAACAAATAAATTTAAAAAATAAATTAAATTTAAATTATAAAAAATAATATATATATATATATATATATATATATATATATATATGAACTTAAATTAAAAATATATATATATTAGATTTTATTAAATTAAAAAAAAATTAATATTAAAATAAAAAATTAAATTAAAAAAAAAATATTAAATTTTAATAAATAAATGAATAAACAAATAAATTTTGAAAAAAAAAAAAAAAAAATTAAATATAAAGAAAAAAAAATCATTGTTAAAATAAAAAGTTAAAAAACTTTAAAAATCAATTAAAAATGAAAAATTGAAAAAAATAAATTAAAAAAAATATATTAAATAAAAAACAAATTAATTTGAAAATATTAAGTTTAATTAAAAAAAAATCTAATTTTAAATACACAATTTTAATTGAAATAAAAAAAATATAAAAATTTTATGTAATTAAAAAAATAATAATAAAAAAAAATATTAAATTCAAATAAATTAAAAAAAAAATACAAAATTTATTAAATTTTAAAAAATTAAATGAAAAAACTAAACACAAAATTTAATAATAAAAAAGAATATGAAAAAAAATCAATTAAATAAAAAAAAATACAAAATTTAATAAAAGTTATTAACAAAATTTAGAAAAAAAAGAAAGAAAGTAAAATTAAAAAAAATTAAAATTAAAAATTAAAAAAAACAAAAAAAATAAAAACAAGTTAAATTTCAAATATTAAAAAAAAAAAAAAAAAAAAAAAAAGAATTAAAAAAAAAAAAATTGAATTAAAAAAAAAATATTAAAAATAAAAAATAAATAAAATAAAAATTTAAAAAAAGAATTTTTTGATCGTGGTGGCGCCACCAATCGGCCTCTTGCCCAGGTGGCGGCGGAGGGCGATTTTGGGAATCGGCCTCCCGCGGCGGGAAGGCGATTCCAGGAATCGGCCCCCTGCGGCGGGAGGGCGATTCCGGGAATCAGCCTCACACGGCGGGAAAGCGATTCCCGGAATCGGCCCGCGGCGGGAGGCCGATTGGCGGCGCCACCACGATCAATTTTTTTTTTTTTTTTTTTTAGTTTAGTTTTTTTTTCTTTTCTTAATTTTTAATATTTTTTAATTCGTAACATATTATTTATTTATTTATTTTTGATTTTTAATATATATATATATATATATATATATATATATATATATATATATATATATATATATATAATTTGATTTTTTTTCTTTTTTCTTTTTATTTATTTATTTATTTTTATTTTTTTTAATTTCAAAAAATTAAAAATTATTATTTTTTTTAATTCAAATTTTTTATTTTAAATTTAATTTGTTTTAATTTTTTTTGTTTTTTTGTTTTAATTTTTTTAATTTTTAAATTTAATATTTTAGATTAATTATTTTTTAAAATTTAAATTTATTTATTAAATTTATTAAATTTTAATTAAATTTTTTTTTTTTTTATAAATCTTTTAGTTTATTTAGTTTTTCATTTTTAAAATTTATAAATTGTTTCATTTAAAAAAAAATAGTAAATTTATGGATATTTGTTTTTTAATTATTTGCACGTGGTTTTTTTCATTTTTTTTGTTTTTTTAATGATAGTTTTTTTTTTTTAAATTTTAATTCTTTTGTTTTAATTTTCTTTTTCAATTTTCTTTTATTTTATTTTATTTATTTATTTATTTTTTTTGTTAATTTTAAAATTTGTATTTTTTTTTCTTATTATTATTATTTTTTTAATTTAATTTTTTCTTTTTTGTATTTTATTTTTTTACCTAAATTTTAATTTTGTAATTTTAATTATTTTTAAATTTTCTATTTTAATTATTTTTTTTTTAATTATATGGTTTTTTTTAATAACTTTGAAAAAAATGTTTTTGATGTTTTTTTTTTTAAATTTTTTTGGTTAATTTTTGTTTTGTTTTGTTTTGTTTTTTTTTTTTAAATTATGTGTTTTTTTTTTCAAATTTTGTCATTTCTTTTGATATAATTTTCGAATTTTTTTGTTTCCTTTGTTTTTTTTTTAAATTTATTTTTGTTGATTTTTTTTACTTTTACAAGTTAATTTTGTTTTTTTTTACATTTTTATTGGTTTATATATATATATATATATAATTTATCTAAGTTTTGTGTTTTATTACCAACGTGAAAATTACCACTCTAAAAAAAAATGGTTGATGCTGCATCAATACATTTCAAAATTAGCATGAAAATCACTAACATTTTAAAACAAATATTCATACTTCATAAATAAAGATATTAGAGTGTCAAAAATGTGCACAAAAAAAAAGGGGGTGATTCTGCATCACCACTTTTCAAAATCGGGTGCTTTTTATGCTACCAAAAGAAAGTAGGTAACAATGTGGTTACCTATTTCATCGATAATAGTGTTGTGTGCATCGCAATTGATTTAATTTCCACATTTGATGATCAATAGTGGAATAGATTCTGTATTGTGCATGAAGTTAAAATAGTGTGTGATCAGGAGAATCTTGGATACATAACACATAAGTTATATAGTTTCTACACGCCATGATCAACATCAGGTGCCACACAAGTTCTAGGTGGGCGAAAAAGTTTGGCTACATTTGCAGAAGGAGCACCTCATTGGGCCACACAACAAGCTTCACCTGCTCTGATATGGGTCGTACACCATCACCAAGGCTATACAATATAATGCATTTGAGCTCAACGTTCCACCATTCCTTGGCCTGCACCTAGTATTTAAAGTGGATTGACTACAACCATATTTTCCTCCATTGTTAGACACATTCAACATTACTGAGCAGCTGAAACCAACAAATATCAACCCAAGCTATATCAAACATGCCAAAACTGACAATATCATGGACACATAGATCAAGAACACACACTAGCAGAGGATCTAACTATATCGAGTCGTCAAAGCAGGCTGACTCCTTCACCAAGACAAGTGGTTCACCAGGGACTATGTTCAACAAAAAATTCCTCACCTCATGGAGGTTATGCACGTAATGGGGACCATTGATGCTTAAGGGGGCATAAATTATCTAAGAGGATATTGGTGGAAACCCTCCTATTTCACCTATACCTCCAGTTAGTTTCATCTATTTCCTTGATTGTCGCATTATTTACTGTTTTTAGCGGTTTTTCGGGTCTTGAACTTTCAGAGTTGTTTTGACCCCATAAATGAAGTTTTTTTGAGGTCCACAACAAGTTTTTTGTGGAAAATTATGTAATAACTAAATATATATTTCCAACAAGGTATCATACACACTAAACAAAGATCATATGAACAAGTTACGACGCTGGGGAGTTGGTTTCGAAACTAACCCCAAAGGGGCCCACAAACTCTTGGTGTTCCATCTCATAGGGTTAGGGTTTGGGTTGTTTAGGGTTTTCTTTTGTTTTTCAATAATAAAAATTCCATTGAGCCACGTTGTAACACATTTTAGAGGTATGTATCCGCCACATCTCTTTTCAACGATAAGCTACCATCGCTTGAGCTAGTTTAGTTCCATTATACTTGTAAGCATCTTTTAGTTCTTTGATATTAATGAAATGAAGATTTATTTCTATTTCATCTTTGTGTTTATGTTTATATATTTATTCTATTGTGTTCCTGCATAAGTCAATATCATAAATACCCTCACACCAACCCTTACAGGGATCCATGTTTCACCACTAAACCAGAGCTCCACACTATACCCTCCCTCTGGGATCTATACATCAATTTAGATCTCAATATTAACCAAGCCATGATGTCCTACCAACTACTATCATACAAGAAATTTTATGGTACTTCATCTATCTCTCGATTAACCAAATCAGAGATATATCCACCAATTTGAGCGTGCTCCTAAAATAAACTAACTTCTTGTTGGGAAGATTTTTCGTCAACACATCATCTACTTGTTCATTTGTTGGCACATACTGTAGCTTCACGACTCCAGCCAGTATCAATATTTAAATTTATATGTTCACAATATTCGGGGTCTTTCTTAGGTCACTAAAATATTCAAACACATCTAGACGGAAACTTCCTTCTTTCAACAACACCAACCTTAGCCTCAACACTTTCCAAAACATCCATTTCTTGTTCACAACTTCATCAATCACGAATAACCATCAGTAGTGATTTTTCCATTCTCCAATATTCATAGTCTTCACTATAGTTGTCACAATATCTCCTCCCTCTGAACTGCAGAGATATACATATTATTTATCCAAGTTTCTTTTCTTCTAGGGAAGAAATCCATCAACAACTCATCCACACTGGCTTTTCCTCAATTTTATTAATATTCTTACAACTCCCTCTTTCAATCATTTCAACATCATCATAAATTAATCATCATGTATAAGGTAGGTAAGTATCTACAAAATTTTGAAGAATATTTATTTCAAATCTTCATCAACATGTACAACCAAGCACAAACATATATGTACAAGAACACAAAGTCAACTATTATCAAACTAGGGTTAGCAAGTGATCACAAAAGAGAACATCTAGGGTTATCAAAACTTAGGTATGATACCAACCAAACTTAGGTATGATACCAACCAAAGGAGAGGAAATCAATTAGTGTACCATTTTCATGCCTTATACCTTCACACCAAGGATATCTGTTACAAACACTAGATATCATCAAAACTATACTTTAGATATCAACGACTAAATCAAGTTAGGATCTAAATCATAGCAAAAAAAAATACATATAGGGTTTCTATAATCTTACATAAATATCTACTGTGGTTTTTTCATAAACCCTAGATATAATCATAAAAAATTTAACAACTCAACCAAGTTAGGATATCAATTATACAAAAGCATATGCACCTGGGGTTTCATTCCTAGGATTAAAAATTACTAGGGTTTTTATCATAAACCCTAAATAGTTAGGGTTTCCTCATATGATTTAGATATCATCAACAAACCCTAAGCTACTAGGGTTACATATCAACAAACCCTAAACATTAAAGGGTTAGGGTATTATAGTGAACCCTAAAGAGTTAGGGTTTTATCAAAGTGAAAAAAAGATAAAGAGTATGACAAGGGTTGTTTAAATATTTTAATCACCCTACAAAACAAGAATATTTATGATTCAAAACCATATACATGAGAGTGTTATTAATGTAAAGCATATTTCAAAAATATCATACCTTATTATATGAAGAATACTAGCTATAAATCATGTGGCCTTTAAACATTCCTTGAGTTTCTCCTTTTACAAACCTTGTAGGAATTTCTTATTGAATGGATCCCAAAGATTATTTCTTCTTTTTATTGGAGTCTCCCTCTGAAACAAGCTATAATCATTTTTCTGATATTCCTCTTGATTTTAGAGTATTTCAACAAAATTTCCTTCCAAAGATAAAACACAAGGGAGAAGATTATAACCAAGCATAAATAAAAATTAGACAAATAGAGGGAATCAATAATGAAAATAAATAAAGAAAATGATACTCTTATTTTGTGAAAAAAATGTGGAAGCTCACTCTTGATCTTACATCAACCTAGACTTGTGAGGAATTCCTTTAATTCATTAAAACATATTAAATCTACAAACCCTAGAAATTAAAATGAATATGATTCTAAAAATTAAAATGATATCCTATAATATAGGTAAAGGATATATATGGCTTAATGGAATAAGTCTTTGACTTTAGTATAATCATTTTTAGACTTCTTTGGAGGATTATCATCGATAAAAATGAATCTTGGCCCCTTTCTCTCTTCTTGTTCTTAGGATTATCGGGGCATTGATTTTTATAATGACCCATCTTGTGACGATGATGTCATTCTATATAGAGAGGTCAATCTTCCCTTGATTTTTATTTGGTCCCTTAAACTTCTTATATCCTCCTTTAATCCATTTTATTGCTTGCCTTCTACCAAGGAAAGACACGCTTCTTCTTACATATAAACATACCACATTTCTTTGAAGGATGGAAAATTATTCCAAATACTAATTCTAGCTGCAAATACATTCCAATACTTTGGTAGTCCTAGAAGGGAAACAATCACAAGTTTCTTTTTAGGGACTACTTCATCAATTGTTTTCATTTCTTCTCTAACATAGGAAATTATTACAAAATACGAGGACAATGTATCATATTTTTTCATCTTAACTGTCCAAATTTCATTCTTTAGACTTGCTACTTGCCCAATATTCTTGATTGTAAATAGATTTGAGAGAAAATTATACATTTTTATTGAAGAGTCTAGTGTGTATATATATGGAATCAAGTTCTCTCTGACTCCATCAACTATTAAGTTCATGGGAAGAATATCAGTTTCTTTTTACTTCTCCTTTCTTGCATCATCTAAGGGTTCCTTTATTTTTCCTAGTACAAAATCCAATACCTTACTCTTTGTAAGGATGAGGTCCATCCTTGTATTCCATATATATAGTTAAAGGATCCTTGAAGATTGTTCTCAGATTTCATTAATGAGGCCATAGGTGAACTTTCTTGATGAAAACTAAATATCCTTTTAATACTTCCTTTATTCTCCTAAATCCTTCCTTAAGATGATGAGAGATATTGACCTTCAAGCTACCTTTTCCTTTCTTCTTCACCTTAGGTTTGATCCCATGTTATAAAATCACAAAGGAAGAAATATTTTCTTATCTTGATAGTTATTTTTTATTTCTTTTGTTTCTTATTATATTATTTTATCTTCTTATCATCAAGCAACTACCAAAAAACATAAGTACATAAATATCAACATAATAGAGACACTGGATATAGGCTCTTATCCAGGGCTAAAACCCCTCTTCTAAGGGAAAACCCAAAAATTCTCTTCTTTTATTTTACAACCAAATAAAATGAGATAACCAAGACCTTTGACTATACTAAAAATAACTCCTCCAATCCACCAAGTCAGCCTCCCAAGTGTTAATTTTTTAGATTGTTATATGTTGTTTCAATTACTTCAACCCAATTCAATTCTTGATTTAGCAATTCATCCAATTATTAACAATGTTTCCAATCATAAAAAATAATGGAATATATAACAATATATGCAATGACAAAGGAGACAATAAAACAACCCCAAGAGACACCATATTGGTCAAAGACTAGAGAAAAAACTCACTAGGGGGAAAACCCTTTTAAATATTTTTCTTATTAGATTGTCATAAAATGTTTCAATAGAGAGTAAAACGAGCCCAATACATAATCATCCAAAAAATATTTACCCAATACAAATCAGAAAGATACTTCCATAATCACTATACAACAAAGAGAAATCTTTCAAACTTCAAACATCTGTGATCAACTAAAATCATTTGTCAAACCCTAGCTTAGAACCCCAGTCAAACTCATCAAGTTATTCTGCGAGTGACTATGGATTTCCTCGTCGCTCCCGGAGACATTGTAAGCGAGCGACTATGAATTTTGGGTCACTTTATGAAGCACATTAAGTGAGAAACTCTGGTAATATCTACCCAGATCTATCTTAGAGCCTCAATCGTACCCTTCAAGTTGTTAAACGAGCAAATGTGACTGCCCAGTTGCTCTTTGAAAGACACTGCAAGCATGCCACTATGGACGAAAACTGAATCAAACCCCTTGATCACTCCCTACGAGATGTTATGCGAGCGAATGTGATGCCCTAGTCGCTCCCCAAGGCATTGTGTGTGTGCGACCGTGGTCGGATATGCCCTGTGTTATGGGGCATACTGGAAAATAGAAACCATAATCCGTGCAAGTCTCAGACCTGAAATTTCAGACCCTAAGCCAGCTTCCTCTAAAGAACCATTGTGAGCAAAAAAATAGAATAATAGTGAATAAGATGTTTGATGATGATATTCAAATGAGATTGAGGTATCTTAAATTTATAGGCTTCCATGGGGGTCCATTTGATGTTGAGGATCACATGTCCAATTGTACATGTTTGCAGGGTTGACCTAACCCAATGTACATGAGTGGGTACATAAATTCAAAAACCAAATTCTGTTTGTCCAAATGAGGTGATCTTTAGGTAGATTTTGGTCCTCTCGAAAAGAGGAATTAAATGGAATCATCATCTCTTTAATTTGATCTATATGAGGTGTAATTTCACCCTAGTTTCATAAATTAACACTACCTCTCAACTAGGAAGAATTCCACTTGCCAACATCATCCTGTCTTGGTTTTGTCATGTCATGTTCATCTCTGCTCAACTCTATCTGCTGAAAAATTATCGAATATAAAAGAAAAAGAACCGGGGAACATTAGCTTCCACCCTCTATCTCATGGAGGAGTCACATATCTCAGCCCCATATAGAGCAATAGGATACCCAAACACGTAGGGGAGCACATCTCAACCCTGGAATCATATCAGGGAGCTCATTCTCAACCTGGAACCAAAAAGGGGATAAAATATGAACCCAATCCCATTTTTTGTCGATATTTCCATCAATGAACTTCAAGGGCCATGAGGTAGAACACCTGCATCATAATCAACTTGGGTTTTACACCCTAAGTACACTATCAACCCATTGGCCAAACATGGAGTGGTATTCCCAACAATATTGGCTTGTGGGTATGATGACAATTGGGGTATGCTCTGCATAGAACATATAGGGGAGAAACATCTCCAACCTTATGTAGATAGGAGAGAAACATATCAACCCTATGGGTAACAGATAGGGGTCATACCCTATTTTCTAGAGATCTCTCAACCCTAGGATCCATTTATCTCAATTTCTCACCCTAGGAGATGAACCAGGGGGAAGAGCTCGCTCAGTGTTGTCGATCAATGTTGCCCCTTATCCGGAGGGGTCACGTCCATCAGTACAAGATGCTCTATGAATACCAAGAAATTTCCTTTCGGTAAAGCCTTGGTGAGAATATCTGAAATTTTCTCATTTCTCGATATATGACTGAGTCGAATGACTCCTCTTTGCAACATGTCTCAAATATAATGATATCAAATCTCAATGTGCTTGGAATTGTCATGAAACAAGAGATTCTTTGGAATAAGGATACCACCCTTGTTATCACAATATATCATTGTAGTGTCTAGGACCTACTCAAATAACTATCCAAAGAGATTTATCAACCAAACTCCTTCACAATAGGTCATGCTGGCAGTAATATACTCTGCCTCGACGGTACTCAATGTTACGAACTTCTGCTTCCTACTCATCCAAGATATCATGGAAGATCCAAGACTAAAAAAACATCCAGATGTGCTCTTCTTGTCGATAACATTTCCTACCCAGTAAACATTAGTGTATCCATGAAGTTGAATATCTTCGGCAAAATATCTCAGACCAAGTGTGATCATCCCATGCACATATCTCAAAATGTGTTTGGAAGTGATCTAATGTGCATGGAGAGGCTCGGTAATGAATTGACTCAATGTATTTACTACATAGAATATTTTTGGACCGGTGTTTACTAAGAACATCATATTTCCAATCAATTGCCTATACTTGGATGTTTTCTCCAAATCGGGTCCTGCAACTTCTCCACATAACTTCTTAAAGTTTATTTCCATCAGTGTAGCCATGGATTTGAATTTTTTCATTCCAAATCTTGCCAGAAGTTCCACAACATGTTTTCCTTGTGAAAGGAAAATATCACCAGGACTTTGCCACATCTCAAGGCCTAGAAAGTAGTGCATGAGCCCAAGGTCCTTCATCTCGAATTTAGAGGCTAACTCCCTCTTACATTCGATCATTAGAGGCTCACTACCTGTCAAGAATAGATCGTAAACATACAGAACCAAAATCATCGACATACCTTGGACTACCTTGAAGTAGAGATTGAGATAAAAATTGCGCCTTGTGAACCCCAACTTCATCAAAAAACTGTCAATACGTGCATAGCAAGCTCTGGGGGCTTGCTTCAACCATATAATGCCTTATTCAACTTGCAAGCATGCTTTCTTCGATCATCCAGTTCAAATCCATATGGTTGCTCAACATACACTTATTCCTGTAATATTCCATGAATGAATGCGGTATTTACGTCCATCTGATGAAGGGTCCATCATTGACTTGTAGCAAGTGAAAATATCAAAAGGATTGTTGTATATCAAGCCACAGGTGAAAATATGTCATCATAATCTTCTCCCTCTTTTCATGAGAAACCTAAAGTCACAAACCTTGCCTTGTATTTCTCAATGCTACCATCATCTCCATGTTTGATCTTGAATAGCCACCTTGAAGTTACCATGAATTTCCCTTTCGGCCTCGGCACAACATCCTATACGTCATTGTTCACAATTGATTCATATTCCTCGACCATAAAATATTTACAAACTTGTTCTTTTATTAATTCTTCGAATGTGTAAGGTCCATCTTGAATCATGGTTCTAATGGCTGCCAAATATCCCTGTACTTGCATGGCTGTTTCCTTTATCTAAATTATCTTTGAACGCGAACATGTCTCTCAACATCTTGTAGAATGTCACAGAGCCAAAGTGGTATCTTCCTAGTAGGAGGATCACTTGGGGGAGGATCTAAGGGATCCACAAGCTCCATGAGATCATCAATAATATTAGTCCCAGACTTGGGCACAAAAGACCATCTAGAATATCCCTGTCATCATTCCTCTTCTCGGGAGGAGGAGGTGGAGGAAGGTCTCCTTCTTTTCCAAGAGAAACATCTTCATCGAATGTTACATCTCTGATCATTTCAACCTTCCTTTGATCATGAATAAATATTTTATATGATTTATAATTTTCACAATAACAAAAAAAAATAAAAATTGTTCCTTTTGTCCTTCGACACATGAAAATATATGGGGCATCCAAATATATGAAGATGGTTAATGTCGGGCTTGACACCGAAGAACACTTCTTCGATGGTCTTGTATTCAAATGCTTGATGAGGCACCCTATTTTGAACATATACAACAACATGCGTTGCTTTTCCCCAAAGGAACTTTGGAAACTTTGATCATGGAGCATGGCACAGGAAACTAGTAATATAGACATGTTCTTCCTTTCCGCTAATCCATTTTTTTTGGGTGTATATGGCACAATTGTTTCCTTATTGATTCCTTATTTCTTGAAAAATGATATGAACTCATTTAACATGTATTCCCCACCATTTTCGGATATGAAAAATTTGATTCTCGTCCCTATTTGATTTTTGATAAAAAATTTGAATTCCTTGAACATTTAAAAAGCTTCATCCTTGTGCTTCAAGTAGTATATCCATGTATTTATTGAGAAGTCATCAATGAAGGTGATGTAGTAAAGATGACCACCAATAGCCTATGCACAAATATCAGACCAAATATATCGAAATGAATGAGACAGAGGATGTCATTTGTATTGTTATCGCTAGAGGGGAATGGTCCCCTTGTCTTATTTCCACTCACACAATCTGGACATACTCCATCATGTTGAGCTTGAACATCAGGAATACCAGAGACTAATTTCTTCAATTTCGGAAGAGCATCATAATGTATATGAGCCAATCTTTGGTTCCATAACTCGCTTAGATGATTAGTATTATGAGCCAAAGATAGAAGTGGCCTTCTAATGACTCTATAGATTCCATCAAATCTTGATCCTAATGTGAATGCATCTCTCATAGGTGAACCAATAGACCAAGTCAGAACTTTTGATGAAGGAAACCCTCATCCCTTTATCTTCCAAAGTGGATATAGATACCAAATTATTATTTAAACATGGCACACACATAACATCATTCAACAAAATATAATCCCTAGTATTCAAATGAAATTTGATAGACCCAAAACCTTTCACGGGATGAGTGGATTTGTCTCAAAGAATAATATTCTTCTTAGTATCCCTCTCTATTATATTAGAGAGGACTTCCTTATATCCAGAAAAATGATGAGTCGCCCCACTATCAACCAACCAAATATCCCATGAATCCGGAGGAGAAGAAATAGTAAGAGAAGAAATAAGAATGTATTTAGATTGATTTACAACATTAATTTCATACCTGGAAAATATTGACTTCTTTTGAAGATGATCTTCTTCATGGTCGCTTGATATATCTCTTCTTCTTCTTTCATATCTTCTAATTATTCGATCATATTTATTCTTTGATTATTATATTTGTTGTTGTTTCTTCTTTTGCTGTAACGTGGTCCTTTGTTCTTCTCAGGACAATCTCGTGCATAATGATCCTTCTTGTGATAATTATAACATTCAATATGAGATGGTGTTATATAATTCCTTACCTTTTTATTTTGAGGAGGATGATTTCTTGATGGACCTCCTTTTCCTTTCTTATTATTTTTGTCACGAGTAATATATTTAGCGGGCTCTCCCTCTGCATGTTTTTTAATTCTACCTCTTAATAACATTCTTGATTATTATTTTGTAAGCTTCCCAACAACCTCATCAAATGACAGAAGGACATTGTTGTTTCTTATCGTAGTAATGAAGTTTTCCCAAATAGGAGGGAGACCTCTAAGAGTCACAATCACTAATTCCATGTCAAGCACGTATTCTCCAACTCTTTTCAATTTATATATAAGGTGAGATATCCTCATTATATACGATTTATTGGCACAACTTCTCCTGTGTTCAACTTGGTATCTTTGAGGTGATCTTTCAAATTTATGATCTCATTCAAATTTTTGATTTCATACATGTCAACTATCATAGTATACATGTCTTTGGACTTCCTTAAATTCCCAACATATGCAAGTAAATGATCTTGTAAACCATCAACTATAATTTTCTCTGCTTTGGACTCACCTTTCTTGTACCTATTTTTGAGGGAAGCGAAAGCATTTTCTGGAGGCTCGAACATTCTTCCTTGAATGTACACCAACACCTCATCGTTGTCAGCTATGATCTCCAACCTGAATATCCATGCAAAAAATTTAGGTGTGTCACCCAACTTTTCTTGCTCCTTGAAGGTTGAGGAAGACATCTTGACTTTGACTAGAATCTTCTTCAACTTTCAAAGGAATAATGCTTCAATGATTGTCTCCTTTAGGGCTTTACCTTCACTTGAGCTCCAATACCATGTTAATTTTTTCAGATTGTTATATGTTGTTTAAATTAATTCATCCCAATTAAATTCTTCTTTTAGCAATGCATCCAATTATTAACAATATTTCCAATCATAAATAGTAACTGAAGATAGAACCATATATGCAATGAAAAAGGAAACAATGACACAACCATAAGAGACACTAGATTGGTCAAAGACCAGGGAAAAACCCCACTAGAGGGAAAACCATTTCAAATCTTATTCTTATTAGATTTTCATAAAATGTTTCAGCAGAGAGTACAATGAGCCCGATACATAATCATCCAAAAATAATCACCTAGTACAAATCATAAACATAGTTCCAAAATCAATGTACCGCTGAGAGAAACCTTCTAGCTTCAGACATCTGCGGTCAACTGCGGTCAAATATCCAACCCTAGCTCAGAATGTTGAAATTGGCAACAAGAAACATTGAAAATGGCATCCATAAATGGCACCATAAGAGGGCTTCTAATTTAATTTTCCCTTAATTAAATTGGAAGAAAAATTGTAATTTCATCTCATGAAAACTTGTATTAGTTAACTGAGTTAGGAAGACTTAGTAAGCTTAGGAAATTCGAGTTGAGGGTCAGAGAGGAGGTATATAGAGTTCTCCCATTATTTTAGGGGTTCAATTTACAATTATTTGTGAGTTGTAATTAGTTAACTCAGTTAATTGAGTTAAAATCAATTTAACTAGTTCTAACTGAGAGATGAGCTAGTGATAGGTCTAGTGAATTAAATCTAATTTAATTCACACGTAGTGATCAATAAGTTAATTGATAATTCTCTATAAATAGCTCTTGCATGTCAGTTCTAAGGAAGGCCCAATTGAGAATTGGGTTAAAGGGAAGAGATGTATCAGTTGTACTATTAGAAAATTGTATAGGTCATGCATGAGGTCATGAGGAAGGTCTTGAAGGATTGCATAATCATTAATTTGTATTTTCCTAATTAATAGGGGCTCAATTATCCAAACGAAGCCATATTTGAGCAGGATCAAAGTGAGACAATCAACGGAGTGCAAAGGTTTCTCAGGAAGGACAATAACATTGTATTTTTTCATGATATTGAATTTACACAATATACATATAGCGGGGTTTTGAGTAGTTTCTTTCCCCAGATACATCTTGTGTTGTGCAATTGATAATTTATTTCTATTACTTGTTATGTGATTATGCGATCATATTTAGTTTCCGCAAATTTGTAGAAGTGATTCAGTATTTTGTTTTAGTACATTAAAAGATCAGATTGAATCCTTTGAATAATTTCTACATGGTATTTGAGCGTCAGGAATCAAAATAGAAGAGAAGAATAAATATTTTCTTGAACAAGTTCGAATTTGCAGATTTATTCTTTAGGACCCAACAATAGATCAAGATTTCTTTCAATGGCTTGAGAATTTAATATATATCTTGAGAGAAATTCCAATTATATAGCATGGAAGGAAAAGATGGAGGCAGTGCTAGAGGACAACAGATTGAAGGAATTCATAGACAGTGATATTCCCTAGCCTGCAACAAAAAATTCTCAACTTCTTGATGCATGGAAGAAGAATATAGGAAAGGAGAGAAGGATATTTTTAGAGGGAGTTCGAGATCATATTGTATCGAGTATCCATGGTAAGGTGACTCCATATGCTACGTGGAAGGCCTTGAAAAATCTATTTCAGAATAGCAGCAACCTCAGGAAGTTGGAGCTGAAAGACAAGCGTTGAAAGATCAAGACGGAGGAGGGTGAGACGATACCAAAATACTTGATGGAGTTCACTCAAATATGAGCTTGGAAGTATTGGCGTGACAGTAGCCCAATATGATTTAGTGAACCTAGCTCTTCTAGGCCTGCCCAAGAGCTAGCATAGTTACGAGGGCTCTGTGAATGGGAGGGAGAAGCTACCAGTCTGGGAGCATTTGTGGTCCGACTTGGTAATAGAAGAGATAAGGTGGAGAACTAGAGATGAGACCTTCGACAAAGACAAAGAAGAAGATTTTGCATTGGTCGGAAAAGACAAGAAATCTAAGGAAAATAAGTTCCAAGACGAAGAGGGCAAGAGAGACTTTTCCAAGATCAAGTGTTTTCACTGTCACGAGCACGAGAACTATGCCTTGAATTGTCCACAGAAGAAGGAAAACAAGAAGGAGCCTGCAGTTGCAGCGGGTGAAGCACTAGCTTCACAGTTCGAGATTGATTTTACTCTCATTTCATGCATGGCCAACACTATAATGGGATGCATGTGGTATATAGGAAGTGGTGCTTCATTCCATATGACAGGTAATATAGATCTCTTAAGTGACTTGGAGGAGAAGGACCTCAAAAAAAACATAGAGTTTGGAGATGACAGGAGGTATAGTGCGACCGACGTAGGTAAAATTACCTTTTGGAGGGAGTCTAGCTCCCCTCTCAGACTGACATATGTTTTTTATATTCCAGGACTAAAGAAGAATATTCTTCATAGTGGTATTGGAAGATTGTGGTTATGATGTATATTTAGAAAGGGAAAGGTGTTCCTTAGACATATCGCCACAGGACGGGTGAAACATATCGATGCAAGAGTCAAGAACCTCTATGCTCTCAAGGTCGAAGATGCATGCAAATATTTGAGGATCAAAGCAGAGGTTAGTGACTTGATGGATGAGAGGGAGCCTAAATTACCTCTCAACATGCAACCTCAAAAGAAATCTCAAAACGTTGTGGAGCAACCATAATTGGCGAAGTAATGAGGAGACCGAGTGGAGGCATGCACTCAAGTAGAGACCTCTAGAAGGGGGAAATTTCGAGCCAGATGGGTAAAGGGAGCACATGAAACCATACCTCCAGGTGAGAGGTGGGGTGATGTGAAGGCATAATCCCAAGAGAAGAAATTTGGGGAGGATCCATTGAGATGGCTTGTCTCATGGATCAGACCTAGCTAGGGGGAGCCCAAAATACATAGTCATTAGAGGAAATTTCAGCCTAAAAGTGGCATCCTAAGGAAAAATAATAAAATAGTGGTTAAAATTATAAAATAAGAGATTAATTTTGGAGGGGAAATAAGAAAACAACTTTTTTTAATTGTATTTTTGGCTTATCTCCTTATAGGTTTACTTAAATTTCAAGTGTAGACACTTTTCGAATGCAGATTAAATTCCGCATCCAACGAGTACCCATTATGCATACTTTTGAGAAGACCCACATCGATAAAAAATGAAGATACATTAGAAAAACGTGTTGAACACACTTTTTCAATGTATCTTAAATTTTTATCAATGTGGGTCTCCTAAAAAGAATGCATAATGGGTACTTGTTGGATGTAGAATTTAATTCTTTACCAACGAGTATCTACACTTGAAATATGAGTAAACCTGTAAGGAGATAAGCCAAAAATAAAATTATTTTTTTTTTTCTTATTTCCCTCCAAAATATTTACATGTACCTCCTTTTAAATTTAAAGGATTTTGATTGGTTTACATATTATGATATGGAAATCACGTGAAATTTTCATGGACACTTTTAGACTAAAATTTCCTCTAATGAGCAGGAAGGATCAATAGCGATTGATGCAGTCATATGTAAGAAAGACATAAATCAGAGTGACAAATGTCAGATACTGGAGCACAGATCAGAGTTGGTAGCAGTACAGAGGGCACAAATGAAGAGTCGGTAGCAACACATATTTTTCAGTAGACACTGCAGTAACTAGTAGCAGTCAGAGACTCTGACGACAGATGCATCATACTGATTCAATTTTGGAGGTTGTTCAGTTTCAGAAGTTGCAGGAGAAAATAACACTAGAGAAGTGTTGCATGCAGAACATTCCAAAGGTACCAGATCGAGATAGAGTTGAATTCCTTTCTTGTTGAGAGGAAGTGTTGAAATTGGAAACAAGAAACATTGAAAATGATATCCAAAAATGGCACCATAGGGGGCTTCTGATTTAATTTTCCCTTAATTAAATTGGAAGAAAAATTTTAATTTTATCTCATGATAACTTGTATTAGCTAACTAAGTCATGAAGACTTAGTTAGCTTAGGAAATACAAGTTGAGGGTCATAGTAGAGGCACATAGAGTTATCCCATGATATTAGGGGGTCCATTTACAATTATTTGTGAGTTTTAATTAGTTAACTCAATTAATTGAGTTAAAATTAGTTCAACTAGTTCTAACTAAGAGATGAGCTAGTGATAGGTCCAATTAATTAAATATGATTTAATTCACAAGTAGTGATCAATCAATTAACTGATAATTCATTATAAATATTTGTTGCATGTCAGTTTAAGGAAGGCCCGTTGAGATTGGGGTTAAAGGGAAGAGATATACCAGTTGTATTATTATAAAACTGTACATGTCATGCATGACATCATCGCGAAGGCCCTGAAGGATTGCACAATCATTAATTGGTATTTCCTAATTAATGGGGGCTCAATTAGCCGAATAATGTGTGAGCAAGCCAGATTCGAGCAAGATCAGAGTGACACAGTAAATAGAGTGCAAAGGTTTCTCAGGAAGGGAAATATCATTATATTGTTTCATGATCTTGACTTTATGTAATATGCATATAGCAGGGTTTTGAGCAGTTTCTTTCCCCATATACATCTTGTGTTGTGTGATTGATAATTTCTTTCTTACTTGTTATGTGATTATGCGATCATATTTGGTTTCCGCAAATTTGTAGAAGTGATTAAATATTTTATTTTAGTACATTAAAAGATCAGATTAAATCCTTTGGATAATTTCTACATGGTATGAGAGTGCCATGAATCACAATATAAGATAAGAACAAATTTTGTCTTGAACAAGTTTGAATTTGTAGATTTATTCTTCAGGACCCAACAACAAATCAAGATGTATTTCAATGGCTTGAGACTTGAATATTCTCTTGAGTGAAATTCCAATTATATAGCATGGAAGGACAAGATGGAGGCATTTATTGAGGAAAATGGACTGAAGGAATTCATAAACAATGTTGAGATTCAACAAGATGATGAGCTTAGTTAAAAGTAAGCACCTTCACTAAGTGGGGCCCGTAGACTATTTTTAGGTGTATATCTATTTTTAGACATGGTGAGCATATTCTATAAGTTGCAGGATGCTATTTGTAGATGGTTGGTCAAGTGTGAAAAATAGATGAAATTCTATTTTTAGAATATTGGGCGAAGTCTATTTGTAGATCGTCTATCCAAAAATAGGTGCATGTCGATTATTATTAGCTCTTAATAATAATCTGACAATAAATAACAACTTATTCTCTTGGAGCACTTAATTTTAGTATACAGATTTGTCAAATCAGTGGGCTGAAGTAATTACACAATTCCTAGGGTTTACTGGTGGTTCATGCATGGAGGACTCAGTTAGAACTGAAGTGGCAAAGTTATGACAGAGTTGGAAGAGTAGTTCATGGAGTTGTTATTCAATTTAACTCAATTATTGGAGTTAAACTCAGTTGAGCTAGTTGTATCTAGTCTAACTGAATGATACACTAGTGAGAGTGGAGTGAATTAATTAGTTAATTAATTCACAAATAATAACTCATTAATCAACTGAACAATACAACAGTTAACTACAGTGCATGTCAGTTCTAGTGGAGACCCAGTGGAGAGATAGGTGAAAGGGTGAGATGGAATATCTGTTGTGACTATAGTGATGCATTCAATGCATCTGACACACATTGGAGTTTCCAATGAGGATTGTGCAGTCAAGGAAAGGCCAATTCGAATTCATTCAGGGGTCTTCTTCAACAGGGATTGCGCAGTGGAGGTAGGCTGTCAGGAGGCAAGAAATCGGTGCATAGATATGAAAATTTATGTATGACAGTGTGTAATGATTGTTGATTGTACTGAGAGCTTGATGTACTAAGATTTGTATGAGATTATTACATGATTCCATTGATATACATAATATATGATAGTTGGGGTTTTTAGCTTTAAGCTTTCCCGTTAAACAATTATGTTATATGCGATTGAATTTATTCACATGTGTTTGCAATTGAGTTTTAAATTTCTGCAAGTTTAACAGTGGAAGGATTCTGTATTTAGCAAGAAGATAAATATTGTTAGATCAGGAGAATCTGGTAATACATTAGTATTAATAAATTTCTACATGTTAACAGAGCAGTATTGATCATTGGAGATTGCAATTGTGAATAAGTGCTGAGTTTTGTGCTGGTGGACAATTCAAATTTGCTGCAGAAATTTCTTGGTGCAATAGTTGAGTATTCATTGAAATGTCTTTCAATGGGTTGTGATTGGAGTATTCACTTGAGGGTAGCTCGAATTACATAGCCTAGAAGGACATGATGTAGGTGGTGCTTGAAGATAATGGACTGAAGGAGTTCATCGATAGCGATGTTCCTAAGCCTGCTTCTAGTGATGCTGTAGGAATTGACACATGGCAAAAGAAGGTAGCAAAGACAAGAAGAATTATGTTGGAAGGTGTGAAAGACAATATTGTGTCAAGCCTTCATAGGAAAGCCACTCCATTTTCAACGTGGAAGGATTTGAGAAATATTTTCCAGACCAACATCAACCATAGGAAGTTGGCGTTGAAAGATAAGCTCAGAAAAATAAAAATGGAGAAGGGTGAAAATATTCCAAAATATCTCATGAAGTTTGTCCAATGTAGGGATGAACTTGGAAGTGTGGGGATTAAAGTTACGGATGATGACTTGGTGAGCTTGGATCTCCTTGGGCACATCTACGAAGACTCTGTCAATGGATGGGAGAAACTGCCGGATTGGGAGCGACTTTGGTCGGATCTTGTGCAGGAGGAGATAAGGCAGAATAATAGGGATGGCTCTTCATCGAAGAATGATGATGAAGAGAATTTCACTTTTGCTGCAAAATCAAGGAAAGGGAAGGGGAAGAAATCCCATCCAAAATACGAGGATAAAGGCAAGAAGCTGGATTTGTCCAAAGTGAAGTGTTTTCATTGTCACGAACATTGGCATCTCGCCACTAACTGCCCACAGAAAAAGAAGAACAAGAAGGTTACTGCAGCTACAACTGGAGAGGCCTTAGCCTCACAATTTGAACTTGATTTCTCTTTGACGCATGCTTGGTTTCAAGCTCAATGGGATCAGTGTGGTATCTTGATAGTGGTGCAACTTTCCATATGATGGGAGACAAGGAGTTGTTTAGTGACTTGGAGGAGAAGGATCTCCAAATGCATATAGAGATGGGTGACGATGGTAGATACAGTGCAACCAACATTGAAACCATTACCTTTGAG
The DNA here is from genome assembly GCA_034641835.2 of Pinus albicaulis. Lineage (NCBI taxonomy): Eukaryota > Viridiplantae > Streptophyta > Pinopsida > Pinales > Pinaceae > Pinus > Pinus albicaulis. The sequence goes on along the minus strand of JAXQQM020079009.1, from coordinate 3,828 downwards.
AGGGATTCAGGTAAACCATTTCTGTTGAAAGATGTTATGCATGTTCCAGGTCTGAAGAAGAACTTGGTTTCGGTCGCAATGTTGGAAGACAGAGGTTATGACGTTGTTTTCAGTGAGGGAAAAGCCTTCCTGTGACATAAAACAACAATTCAAACCAAGAGGATAAGGATTTGAGTTAAGAATCTCTACAAGCTAGAGGTAGATGGCTGCGCTACAATGATGGGCAAAGCAGAAGAAGTGGTGAGCCAGGATGAGGGCGAATTATGTCACAGGAGATTGGGCCATCTTCACCATGGCGCCTTGAATATTTTGAAGCATATTTCTATTGGACTTCCCTAGGGTACTCTTGTGTAGTTAGATCAGTGCAAGGGATGTAGTATGGGTAAGTTTGTGAAGACCACCTTTCATGAGAAGGAGAACCGTGCTTCGGTGATCCTAGAGAGAATTCACATAGACGTGTGTTGACCTTTCTCGGCTGCTTCAACAACAAAACACATGTATTATGTTATATTTGTTGATGAATATTCTCATATATGCTGTATCTTCTTCATGCAGAAGAAGAGCGAAACATTCTCAAAGTTCTGTGAGTTTAAAGCATTGGTGGAGAAGGAGTCGGGGAAACAAGTGAAGGCTCTACGGAGAGATAATGGTGGTGAATATATCTCGAACGAATTCAAAGACTTATATAGAAAAGAAGGAATTCGAAGAGAACTCATGGCACCTCATAACCCACAACAGAATGGGGTTGTGGAGAGGAAGAACAGAACAATCATGGGTGCTGCACGAGCTATGCTGCATGACCAGAGCCTATCGATGCACTTGTGGGTGGAAGCATGCAACATTGTGGTTTATGTGCAAAACAGTTGTCCTCATAGAGTACTTGGCATGAGTACACCTGAAGAAGCTTTTACTGGTAAGAAGCCTGATATTGCTCATTTGAAGATTTTTTTTCTCATCTGTTTACATTCATGTGACAAAGGACACCAGGATGAAGCTGGTGCCAACTGCAGAAGTTGGGATATTTGTGGGGTACACAGAAAAACCCCATAATTATCGTGTGTATTTTCCAAACAGTCGAATGATTGTGGTGCGACGGGATATAAAATTCAATGAGGTGAAAGCCATGAAATTGTCACTTGAGAGGGAGCTACATTTGCATGCAGAGGAGGACTTATTTGTTCCCAAAGATGAACCTCTAGATGTGGATCAACCACAGGAGGAGATTCATGGAGTAGAGGAGTCCAATCATGCAGAACTAAACATCAGAACTGGCATAAAGCGTACCACAGAAGCTGAGAGAATGAAGCTTGATGCAGCAGAGAATGTAGGAGTCCCTACATCATAGCACAGACAGAGACAATCACCTGACCGATTTACTGGATACATGGCTCTGATGAGAAAATGTGTCATTACAGAGCCATCTTCTTTTGAAGAAGAAACGCAGGAGCCCACATGGGTAGATGCCATGGTGGAGGAGTATGACTCCATTTTCAAAAACAATGCTTGGGAGATTGTTCCAAGGCTGGTGGGTAAATTAGGACTGGTAGGTAAATTAGTGGTAGATTCGAAATGGATCTCTGGTCGCTATAGCTTCTCATGGGAGCATCGAGAAGTATAAGGCAGATTTTTCTAGGGGCTTCTCACGGGATCGAGGGGATTGATTGAAGAAACATTTTTGCACATAGCATGGTATTCTTCCATATAGGGGCCATCCTTGCTCTCTCGGTGCGGATGGGTTTGCTTTGTTCATGAGATGGATGTGAAGACTATGTTCCTTAATGGGATCATTGAGGAAGAGGTTTACCATGAAGCGACCTAAAGGATTTGAGATCTTCGGCCGTGAGTCCATGTCTGAGACTCAAAGAGTGCTATATGAGTGAAGAAGAAAGCACCACGTGCTTAGTACACACGGATCGAAAAATATTTCATGGACTTAGCTTCACCAAGAGTGAGGCGGATGCAAACCTGTACCAAATTGTGGTGGAGGGAAAGCTTTTAATCATTGTTCTTTATGTTGATGATTTAATACTAATGGGTGATGAGTAGTTGATACACTTATGCAAAGAATATCTTGCAAAGGATTTTGAGATGAAGGATTTGGGCCTCCTTCATTATTTTCTTGGATTGGAAATATGGTAGTGAGAAGGTGAAATATTTGTGTCTCAAGGCAAGTATGCTCGGGATATACTTGGTAATTTTCACATGAAGGACTGCAAGCCCATGGATACTCCTCTTCCCAGAAATTGGAGGAAAGAGGATGCTACATTGGCAGAGGTAGTGGATGCCACTATTTATCGATAGTTGGTGGGTTCGCCCATGTATTTAGTTAATACAATACCGAACATATGCTGTGTGGTAAACCATCTTAGTAAAGCAATGGTTAAGCCTACCAAGCTCTTTTGGAAGGTAGGAAAGCATGTCCTGAGGTATATCAGGGGCACATCTGAGTATGGCTTATGGTACAGACAGACGGATGAAGTGAAGTTGCATGGCTTCACGGATGTAGATTGGGTAGGCAACCCAACAGATAGAAAGAGCACATCCGGAGGGGTTTTCAGTATCAGATCTACAACAATTTCTTGGTACAGCAGGATACAAATATTCGTGGCACTCAGTTAAGCAGAAGCTGAATACATGGCAGTAAGTCAAGGTGCATGTGAGGCTATCTTGATGAGGAAGATCTTAGTCAGTTTGTTCGGTTCACATCTAGATCCTACAATGATACATTGTGATAATCAGAGTTGCATTAAACTCTCAATTAATCATGTGTTTCATGATAGATCTAAACATATTGATATCCGGTATCATCATATCAGAGATTGTGTGTAGCGGAAGATCATGTTGCTTCAGTACATTCCTATGGAAGATTAGGATGCAGATATTCTAACAAAGGCACTCGACAGGAGAAAATTCGAAGACCATAGAGGTAGGATCGGGGTGAAGAATAATCCCTATCTTGTTGAGAGGGAGTGTTGAGATTCAACAATATGATGAGCTTAGTGAAAAGTAAGCACCTTCACTAAGTGGGGCCCGTAGGCTATTTTTAGGTGTACGTCTATTTTTATACATGGTGAGCATATTCTATAAGTTTCAGGATGCTATTTTTAGATGGTTTGTCAAATGTGAAAAATAGATGAAATTATATTTTTAGAATATTGGGCGAAGTTTATTTATAGATCAACGATCTAAAAATAGGTGCATGTCGATTATTATTAACCCTTAATAATAATCTGACAATAAATATCAACTTATTCTCTTGGAGCACTTTATTTCAGTGAACAGATTTGGAAAATCAGTGGGCTGAAGGAATTACACAATTCTTAGGGTTATTGGTTGCTCATGCATGGAGGACTCAGTTAGAACTGAAGTGGCAAAGTTATGATAGATTTGGAAGAGTAGTTACAAGAGTTGTTATTCAGTTTAACTCAGTTAAGTGAGTTAAACTCAGTTGAGCTAGTTGTATCTAGTCTAACTGAAAGATACACTAGTGAGAGTTAAGTGAATTAATTCACAACTAATAACTCACTAACAATTAAAAAAATACAATAGTTAACTAGTTGCATGTCAGTTCCAGTGGAGACCCAGTGGAGAGATAGGTGAAAGGGTGAGAGGGACTATCTCACTACTACATTTGGCGGAAATTCCGACACTTGGTTCCGAAGCTTTCGACCAAATGTCGGAAATTTCCCCAAATTTTTTCCATCCCACCCGAAACTGTTGCTATACCGACGTTTATAGAAAAGTGTCGCAATACCGACACTTAGAAAAGTGTCACAATTGCGATGTTTGGAGGAAGACGTCGCACTGGTGACACTATGGCCCAATGCG
>JAXQQM020079648.1:0-15785 GCA_034641835.2 Pinus albicaulis | reverse complement strand
TGTTGGCATGTGTTGTCCTTTATGGCAACTTAGTTGATGAAATGAGATGATTGGAAATATAATGCAGATTTTTGTCCTTGATGGCAACCTATCTGATGAAGTTGTACTTGATGAAGTTGTTAATGATGTAAATCTGATGTATCTACAATCAGTACAGAAGTTGCAGAAGAAAGAATCTACAGTATGTGCAAGAAGAATGTCAAACAAGGTATGTAACGAAGCATACGCGGGTTTGTTTAGGAGAAGTCACGTATGCACGCGGAAGAGATCGTACCAAGTCGCGTATGCCTAATTGCGCTCTAAATTTATAAAACTAGGGGTTACTACCATGGTATTGACCCATTGTATTGAGCGCTGGATTGTCTATTTGATCCCGTCCAAGAATACCATTGGAAGTAATGTGGTTTTGACTCATGGTATTGAAAAAGGATAAATCTATATAAGGAGAAGAATTTCATTGTGCAAAGGGTGTGTGTCTGGGCTTTAATGAATACTTCACTCTGAAGTATATCTGCATGGTTGAACTCTGCTCTAAATTGATAGATCTGAATCTCTGATGCATCTATGAACATAATGAAGGTTCAATATCTCTAGATCTTGAAATGGTGAATCTCTTGGATGATCTGAATTGAAGTGATGAAGACCTAGCGCAAATCTATTGAAGAAGTTGAAGAAATATGGGTAAGTTCATAGATCTGGTCTGATCTGCAAAATTTATCTTTTATAGATCTATACGCAGGTTTGTTTCGTGAAAAGAGCGTGTATACGCGGCTCTATTCAGACAAAAGCGCGTATGGGTTTTTAGGGTTTTTCTAAAAAATTTCACAAATGTATACGTGGTTTCACTTTAGTAAGGGCACGTGGATACACGAGTCTGTTTAAAGAAAAGCGCGTATGATATTTAAATTACTGAGAAGATAATTGAGGTTCTGCATATCTGTTCTGAAGTCTGGGCTGTCTTTGATATTTTGGTTACAGTGGTTTCACTGTTCTGTTTGATGAAATGAGAAAAGGATGCTTGTTGACAAGTGAAGGATTGTGGTGAAGCTGTTTGATCCAGTTTGAAAATTGATGAAACGTGGTCTACAGTGGATCTGAGGGTTGAAGCCTTCAGTCTGAAAGTAGAAGCTTTCTGCCAGTAGAGGCTGGTGCAAATATTAGGGGGTTGTAACTCCCTTACAGGAGAGGCTGGTAAACGAGAGAAGGTTGTAGCCTTCTGCAGGTGGGTGCCTGCGTGCTGGTATGAGTCTGCGCCAGTACATGATTGTAAGATGTTTTCTTTATATAATAAATATTGAAGACTGAGACGACGACAATGGTGGTTTTCTCCCGAATTGGGTTTCCACTTTAAATCATGGTGTTCATGTGTGTTTATGATATGTGATGCTTTATTCTGTTCTTACTACACCTGTTTACTGCTTTCTTAACTTCTGATGAATGAATAAAGCACTGATCTAAGTTAAGAATTAACTGCTTATTTGTATCTCTGTGCATACGCGAGTTTCCTTCTGGTTATCTACGTATATACGCAAGTTCTGTTCAGGAAAGTAGCGTATGGGTTTAAAAGAAAGAAAAATAAATAAGTTTTCTAAATACTGATTCACCCCCCCCCCCCCTCAGTATTTTCCCAACAATTGGTATCAGAGCCAGGTCCTTCTGAAAAGGCTTAACCGCTAGAAGGAAGTTCAAGCAAGATGAGCAATCAAGAGGGAACATCATCCATCAAGCCTCCGCTCTTCAACGGAAGTAATCTAATCTTCTGGAAAATAAGGATGAGGTCCTATCTTCAGTCTATGGGAGCAGACATATGGGCCATTGTTGAACAAGGATATCAATATCCAACCACTGTACCAATGGATGCAACAGAAAAGAAGAATTATGAAACAAATGCAAAGGCAGTCAATGCTTTATTAGGGAGTCTAACTGAATTATAATTTCTCAAGGTCATGCAGCTGAATACAGCAAAGGCAATATGGGACAAAATAATTCTAAGTTATGAAGGTGATGCAAAGGTAAAAAGTGCAAAACTCCAAACTCTCAGAATTGAATATGACAAGTTAAGAATGCATAGTGATGAGAGTATTTCTAGTTTATTTTTACGTCTTGATGACATTGTAAATCGTATGAGAAATATAGGAAAAACAATAGCAGAATCTACTTTGGTTGAGAAAATCTTGAGATCACTAACGAAAAAGTTTGAGTCAAAAGTTTCTGCCCTTGAAGAAAAACAGGATCTTCAAAACCTTACTGTGGTGAAACTTTATGGCATTCTAACTGCTTATGAAATGAGAAGAGGAGGACCATCTGAAGTCAAAGAAGCCGTATTTAGAGCTTCTACAAAAGGGAAAGAAGTACAAGAAGCAGAAGGATCAGGATATGTTTCAGAAGAAGAGGAGGCAAACTTTGTAAAGAAACTTCAACTTGGTACAGGACGATTTAGAGGTAAGCTTCCTTTCAAATGCTTTAATTGTGGAAGAGTTGGTCACTATGCTGCCAAGTGTCCTTACAAAGAAACACCTGCTAAAGGAAAGGAAGTAGCAAGAAGAAATAAGAACCGGTCTAGCACTAGAAAAAGTTACTATACTCATGAAGATAGTGATGGGTTATCTGATAGTGAGGAAGAAGGTGAACAAGATCTTAGAATTCTTATGGCTTTTGAAAATGAATCTAAAGAAGAAAAGGACACTTTTATGGATGCTCTAGAGGAAAATTATTTTCTTAATGAAAACAATCAACTCAAAATATGCTTAGAAGAAAGTAAAATAATCATAGAGACTCTGAAAAATCATATTGAAGAAGAGAAAAAGCACAATGAAAAATTAGAATGTGAAGTGGTAAGTCTAAGAAAAGAACTTGAGAAAGTAAAGACTCTGAACCTTAGATTTGCTAAAGGATCTGAAACCTTGGATGAAATTATCAAGGTACAACGTTCTCCTCTTATAAAGATAGGTCTTGGATATACCGGAGAATCTTCTCAGGCTTCAGCACCAAACTATCTAAAATCAGCTACAACTGGTCTACAACATTCTGCCACTCAGCAAAGGGATAAAGACTTCTCACAGGTAAAGCATGATCAGCTCAAGTCAAGGAACTTAAACTTGAATACTCCTCAAAGGAACACCAACCAGCAAGTAAATTCAAATAGAAGATTTCATGATCGCATAAATTTCTACTTCAATGGACAATGTTTCTCATGTCACAATTTTGGTCATAAAGTTGTTCAATGTGTTGCATATAAAACTATCATGACAAGAGAAGTAAGAAAGAAAAGGACTGATATTGGAACAAAGAAGAATACCTATAACAACTTTTCTCCTCTTCAAAAGGAATTTGAATGTGCTTATTGCAATAACTTTGGCCATGAAGAATCTGAATGCAAGAGCAAAGTCCAGCCAAAAGAACATGTTCCTTCAAGCACCAAAGTATGGAAAAAGAAGGATTTACAGGTTGAAAATTGTGGCATAGCTTTATTTGCAGAAGGTGAAGAAAATCAATGGTACATTGATAGTGGATTCTAAAAACACATGACAGGTGACAAGAACAAACTTCTTGCATATAGTGCTCTAGAAAAAGAAAAGAATGTTACTTTTGGAAATGATACACCTACTGTTATTAAAGGAAAAGGGTCTGTTTTCTTAAAAGAAAAAGTGAAATCCAATAATGTCATGTATGTGGATGGATTAAAACATAGCTTGTTAAGTGTAAGTCAAATGTGTGACCAAGGAACTGAATTTGTCTTCAGTTCAAAAGAATGTGTGGTACGTGATCTTGATACAGGTAAAACAATTATAAAAGGAAACAGAACTCCAAGTAACCTGTATGTATTGAAGAACTGCAAAGAACAATGTTACTTGAGCAAATCTTCAGAAAATTGGCTATGGCATAGAAGGTTGGGGCATCTGAGCTTCTCTCAAATCAACAAGTCAAGCAGACTTAAAGTTGTTCGTGGTCTTCCTAATATTACTCTTCCTGAAAATATCATATGTAAATCTTGCCAATTTGGTAAGCAGACCAGAGTGCAATTTAATGCCAAGGAAGGATCATCAAGTGGGCCTCTTGAACTTATTCATACAGATATATGTGGACCTATGAAGAAAAAGTCACCATGTGGTGAAGAATACTATATATTATTTATTGATGATTTCTCTAGAATGTGTTGGATTGGGTTGCTTAAACACAAAGATAATGCATTTGAGAAATTTCAGATATTCAAAGCTCTGGTTGAAAATGAATTAGATCTAAAAATCAAATGTCTTAGATCTGATCGAGGAGGTGAATATACATCAAATGAATTTCTTGAATTTTGTGAACAACATGGCATAAAAAGACATTTTTCTGTAGCAGGCACTCCACAACAGAATGGTGTAGCAGAAAGAATGAATAAAACAATTCAACAAATGGCTAGAGCCATGCTTGATGATTCCGGAACACCTGACACATTTTGGGGAGAAGCAGCTCATACAGCGGTAAATCTTCTCAACAAGGCACATGTTCATGTAATAGTGACAAAACGCCATATGAACTCTGGTATGGTAATCCTCCCACTGTGAAGCATTTTAAATTTTTTGGGAGAAAATGTTTTATCAAAAATAATGATGAAAATCTTGGCAAGTTTGAACCAAGAGCAGATGAAGGTATACTTCTTGGTTATTCCTCTCAAAGTAAAGCATATAAATGTTACAATAGAATACTTCGAAAGATTGTTGAATGTATTGATGTTGTTATTGATGAGTCTCCTGCAGCTCCAAAAGAAGAAAAACAAACAACAAATGAAGGTGATGATGACGTATATCCTTCTAAATCAAATAGAAATGATACAGATAGTGAACCCAATGAAGAATCTGGAGATGATTTATCTGAAAAAGCTCCATCCAGATATGTTCAAAAGAACCATCCAGAATCTCAAATTTTGGGTGACAAGGGATCAGGTGTACAAACAAGAAGGACTCTTGTGGGACCCTCTAGCTATTTGGCATTTATATCCATTGTTGAACCACACAATGTCAATCAAGCTAGAAAAGATGAATGTTGGATTCAAGCCATGAATGAAGAACTTGATCAAATTGAAAAGAATCACACTTGGGAGTTAGTTCCAAGACCACATGATAAAAATGTCATTGGAACTAAATGGATATTCAAAAACAAGTTAAATGAAAATGGGGATGTTGTAAGAAACAAAGCTAGAGTTGTTTGCAAGGGGTACACTCAACAAGAAGGTATAGACTTTGAAGAAACTTTTGCTCCTGTAGCTAGACTTGAAGCTATAAGAATGTTTCTTGCCTTCTCAAGCTTTCAACAAATCAAAGTTTATCAAATGGATGTTAAATCTGCTTTTCTCAATGGTGATCTAGAAGAAGAGGTTTATATAGAACAACCAGAAGGATTCATTTTGGGAAATGATATAAATATTGTTTGTAGACTTAAAAAGGCTCTATATGGTCTCAAAAAAGCTCCAAGGGCATGGTATTATCATCTTGACAAATATCTTCATCAACAAGGATTTACAAAGGGGTCTGTTGATAACAACTTATACACAAAAATTGAAAATGATAAATTATTGATTGTGATTTTATATGTTGATGATATCATCTTTGGAAGTAATGAAGAATCTATGAGTCAGAAATTTGCTTCTGTTATGCAGCAAGAATTTGAAATGTCTTTACTTGGGGAACTAACATTCTTTCTTGGCTTGCAAGTGCATCAAACTACAGATGGCATATTCTTATCACAAGCAAAATACCTTAAGCAAATTCTGAAGAAGTATGGCATGGAAGAGTGCAAACCTGTAAGTACACCAATGATAACTGGATGTAATCTCAGTTCTCATGATGATTCTCCCACGGTGAATCAACCAGAATATATATCTATGATAGGAAGTCTACTTTATCTCACTGGGACTAGACCAGACATTATGCATGCAGTTGGGATTGTTGGACGATTCCAAGCTAATCCAAAAGAGTCTCACCTTCAGGCCGTCAAAAGAATATTCAAATATCTACAAGGAACTCAAGACTTTGGTCTATGGTATCCAAAGAATGTTGATCTTACTCTTCATGCTTACACTGATGCAGATTGGGCTGGAAGTGTTGATGATCGGAAAAGCATTAGTGGTGGTGCATTCTATATGGGACCCCGGTTAGTATCTTGGTTCAGCAAGAAGCAAAATTCTATTGCCTTATCTACAGCAGAAGCAGAATATGTGGCTGCCACATCTTGTTGCACTCAACTCCTTTGGATGATGCAAACCTTACAAGATTTTCAAATCAAATGTACACCTCCTATCTCCATTATGTGTGATAATACAAGTGCCATCAGTATCTCAAAGAATCCTGTTATGCATTCAAAGACCAAGCACATTCCCATCAAGTATCACTTCTTACGTGAACAAGTTCTTGAACAAAAGGTGAAGTTGGAGTATGTTCCCTCCAAAGAACAAATTGCTGATATATTTACCAAACCTCTACCCAGGGAAGCGTTCGAATATCTCAGACAGAAGATAGGTGTTTTCTCTGCCTCTCAGAAGTTCAGATCTGATTAAATTCAGAAGATTACAGTGGATACACGGGTTTCCTTAAAGACGGTCGCGTATATACGCAAGTTTATCCTCAGAAAGCCATGTATGGTTGATTGCTGACAATTTTTGTGTGGGGTCAGCACTATTTCGCACAACTGCAGTGATGTTTGATATCTATGATACTATATGGTATCTCTGGTGATGTTTTATCTCTTCTATTTTTTATTCATTCTCTGAAATTGGGTGAAGATGCCTTGATGATCTTCTGTTGAAAGTGTTCAGGATGCACAAGCTAAGGGGGAGATGAAGGAATAAACTGATGTACAGGTTTAGGGGGAGCATTAGCCTTGCTGAGTATTATGCATTGGGCATTGTGATTCTGAAATATGATCACCTTCTTGAAGTCCTTTTTGGTTTTGTTTATAAAAGGTCATATTTGTAATTTGATGTAAAGGTCATGTTGAGATCAATGATGTAAATTTGTAATATTCAGTCATGTAAGGACTTGTTCAAATTTGTAAACCCACTTGGTTGGGTAGTTGAGTAAAAATGTGTAAACCCACTTGTTTGGGTGCTTGTGTCACATATGTAAATCCACTTGGATGTATCATTGATGTAAGTATGAGTCCTTGGTCTTAGAGTCATGTACTTTATTGAAAACTATGGTTAAAGTTTCAGCATGAACTCAGGGGGAGCATGGCAACTTCAATACACATTAGATCTACAGTTCTCTTGCACTTCGTGATGGTTTTGATCTGCCCTTTGCCCTTGATGTCAAAGGGGGAGAATGACATGGTGTTTGAATAGGGGGAGATTGATCGAACACCATCATGGTTGCCATCAAGTCCAAAGGGGGAGATTGTTGGCATGTGTTGTCCTTGATGGCAACTTAGTTGATGAAATGAGATGATTGGAAATATAATGCAGAGTGTTGTCCTTGATGGAAACCTATCTGATGAAGTTGTACTTGATGAACTTGTTAATGATGTAAATCTGATGTATCTACAATCAGTATAGAAGTTGCAGAAGAAAGAATCTACAATATGTGCAAGAAGAATGTCAAACAAGGTATGTAACGAAGCATACGCGGGTTTGTTTAGGAGAAGTCGCGTATGCACGCGGAAAAGATCGTGCCAAGTCGCGTATGCCTAATTGCGCTCTAAATTTATAAAACCAGGGGTTACCACCATGGTATTGACCCATTGTATTGAGCGTTGGATTGTCTATTTGATCCCGTCCAGGAATACCATTGGAAGTAATTTGGTTTTGACTCATGGTATTGAAAAAGGCTAAATCTATATAAGGAGAAGAATTTCATTGTGCAAAGGGTGTGTGTCTGGGTTTTAATGAATAGTTCACTCTGAAGTATATCTGCATGGTTGAAATCTGCTCTAAATTGATAGATCTGAATCTCTGATGCATCTATGAACATAATGAAGGTTCAAGATCTCTAGATCTTGAAATGGTGAGTGTCTTGGATGATCCGAATTGAAGTGATGAAGACCTGGCGCAAATCTATTGAAGAAGTTGAAGAAATCTGGGTAAGTTCATAGATCTGGTCTGATCTGAAAAATTTATCTTTTATATATCTATACGCAGGTTCGTTTTGTGAAAAGAGCGTGTATACGTGGCTCTATTCAGACAAAAGCGTGTATGGGTTGTTAGGGTTTTTCTGACAAATTTCACAAATGTATACGCAGGTTCACTTCAGTAAGGGCGTGTGGATATGCGAGTCTATTTAAAGAAAAGCGCGTATGATATTTAAATTGTTGAGAAGATAATTGAGGTTCTACATATCTGTTCTAAAGTCTGGGTTGTCTCTGATATTCTGGTTACAGTGGTTTCACTGTTCTGTTTGATGAAATGAGAAAAGGATGCTTGTTGACAAGTGAAGGATTGTGGTGAAGCTGTTTGATCCAGTTTGAAAATTGATGAAACGTGGTCTGCAGTGGATCTGAGGGTTGAAGCCTTCAGTCTGAAAGTAGAAATTTTCTGCCAATAGAGGCTGGTGCAAAAATCAGGGAGTTGTAACTCCCTTCCAGGGGAGGCTGGTAAACGAGAGAAGGTTGTAGCCTTCTGCAGGTGGGTGCCTGCGTGCTGGTATGAGTCTGCGCCAGTATATGATTGTAAGATGTTTTCTTTATATAATAAATATTGAAGACTGAGACGACGGAAGCGGTGGTTTTCTCCCAAATTGGGTTTCCACCTTAAATCCTGGTGTTCATGTGTGTTGATGATATGTGATGCTTTATTCTGTTCTTACTGCACCTATTTACTTCTTTCTTAACTTCTGATGAATGAATAAAGCACTGATATAAGTTAATAATTAACTGCTTATTTGTATCTCTGTGCATACGCAAGTTTCATTCTGGTTATCTGCGTATATATGCAAGTTCTGTTCAGGAAAGTAGCGTATGGGTTTAAAAGCAAGAAAAATAAATAAGTTTTCTAAATACTGATTCACCCCCCCCCCTCTCAGTATTTTCCCAACAAAAAAGACTTGCGCACTTTGATGTTTGCGATGCGATAAGCGCTGAAAAGGGTTAGTGCTTGGTTCCAGCCCCAAAGCGTATGGTGGGGAAGTGGTTAGGACATAGCCCAAGGGGGCTTAAGTCCATACTAGTAAAAACTTGTTTTTTATGAAAATTTTCATAGTTTTCAATGGATTTTGAGGGTTTTGGAAAGGTTAAAAGTGAGTTATTAACCTTATAAAAATGATTTTCATGAAGGGAAGAAGAGGAATCATGAAAAAAGAGGAGTTTTATGAAGAAAAAGGGGAGAAAATGAAGGTTAGTTTTGAGTGGAGAAAAGGGGAAAATGATGATTGAGGAGCAGTCTTTTCTCATGAAATCAGCAGAATTTCTGAGTATAAAAAAGGGAACAGCAGTGAAGATTTGGACAGAGGCATGAGGCCTTCAAGAGTCTTTAAGAGCCAACACTTTTTTGCAATAAAATTTTTTCCTTAAAGGCTCCAAAAATGATTTAGCCACCTTTTGGTATAACAAATTTATAGGTGGCTAACATGGCCGAAAGAAGAAAGGAATACGACAAGAGAGAGGAATGCAGAGCGACTGAAGGAGAATGAGCGGATGTTGCAGCAGGAACACATACCAAGCATGATATCTCTCTAGTTCCTAGGTTTCTCCTATCAACCTTTCTGTTCTATAAGGCATCTGTATCAGACTTGTAAGCTCTTCTTGTGAAAGCTATGTAACTATGGGTTTGGTCGAAGATATCAATATAATTGCAGGTTGTTGTCTTATTATCTGATTCACATGCATGCATGATGGTTGTGATGATTTAAAATTTTATTTGCTTGATACCTGTACACTCTCTCACTGTTCTTGCATATATAATGTTGTTTATGCAATCAATTCAATGTTAATCATGAGTTGCAGATCCTTTCCCTACTATCAATATATTCCCCTTCTGCATGTGGTTGCGACACACCTCGGGTGAGACTCTCTGCTCTCCAAAGTACGATGACAATGCCAGCGTGGTTCTAGACTACAGCGGATTCCCTTGTTGGCCCCAACCCCTGAACCTGGGTCTTACCTGCGAGACTTATTTCTTCGCCAACATAAATGTTAATAGTTTTGGAACTCCTTCAAAATTTTTGTTTGGGCACAGCTAGAAGGGCGAAGTCACATGAGTTTAATAAGACATTTCCACATGTTTTTGAGCACAAGTTGGTCAGCAGATGGTTTGAAGAAACATAAATGAAACACTATAACTATTTTGTAGGGAGCATGTTCCTATCTTTCAGGGTAGATAAGAATCAAATCAATACAATCTAACAACAAGGATATGGACATCATGAAGGTCAAATACATGGATTTTCATCTTCCAGTGGAAGCATCAAAGGTTTTATGGAAATGATTGGTGGACATGACACATGAAAAATGATCTATCCATGATCATAATTTTCAAAAAGATGCAAGGGATTAATGATGAGCTGGAGAAGACATGTTACCATTTTTTTTTTTTGAAATATTAGTTTTTATGAATTTTTAACACCTCCAAGGTACTAATTTTCAAGAAATTTTCAACAAATGAGCTTGCATAGCAGTTTCGTAGCACGATACGAAACTGCTAAAGCAACCTTTCACCATGAAGAAACAAATTCGGTTTTCTGGATTTATTAGTAAATTTAAAAAGAGGTTTTTCTTCCTAACATCCCTAACTACAAAAACCTCTCTCATTTTATTTAAATTCATTATTAAGTGGAATATATAAGGCTTTCTTTGAAGCCTTATTTTCAGAAAACAAAGTTTTCCTGTTTTACACATGTTTTTCAAGGATAGTTGTTGGATAGCAGGAGAAGTATTTCAAAAAAAAAAGAGAGGTTTTTATTAGAGCCAGCATGGAATACAAAAACCTCTTTTAGTTTCCAAAAATACATCATGGATGAGAAGATAAATGCTATGTCCCAAGACCTAATGTTTAGGGAAGAAACAAGAATAATTTGCTGAAGCAGTCTTCTCATCATTTTTCATAACAAATTTTGAAGGAATATTTGTGAGTTTGGTTTTGAAACTTCTTGTGGAAGTGTTTCAAGTAAATATAAAGGCTATAGTGAAAACAAATATTGAAATATGTTGAATAAAGGAGTGAAAACATTGCAATACGAAAAGCACTATGAAACTGTGCTACTTTCGTAGCGCAGATCTGTTTTCACTGTTTTGAAAATTTCAAAGTAGATTTTGCACAGATGGTATGAAGGGATAGCTTGGGAAATATTTCAATAATTTTCTAACATAAATTAGACTCAAATTCATCAGTTATAAGTGGTCATAACATCTCAAGAAACCAAAAGGATCCTAAGCCTAAAAACAGGGAAACATGTTTCCTAATTTCTAGGGCAGTATTATCATCAGCAGTAGGGTGACTTTAAGTGAATGGTCAACATCCAAATTCGACCTCATGAAGGAGAAGATGTCAAACATAATATTTAATTCCTAGATAAGGTTGTTTTAGTCATAATAAGGAGTTTTAATCCTAATTGTATTAGGACTCTAGAATAGATAGTTAACTGTCACATGTAATTAATAGTCTGTTTTAGGAGTAGATAGGTGTCAAGTTAAGAAATTCGAATTCTCCTCAAGCTAGAAGAGGGAATCCAAGATTGTAATGATGGATCTATAAGAGACATGAGGTTGAATTCCTCAAGGTTGGAAATTTTCATTAACAAGCACATTTTTTTGTTGTAGAAAAGACTGTGTTTTTATATTAATACAGAGATATTAGTTTCATCACTCAGGATTCAGAAAGGGTTATTGATGTTTGATATTTTCATGGTTTTCCTCTTTCAATTACTTGCAGTGGCATGAATTTATGTTACTTATAATTCAGTGAAGGTGCTCTAACTTCCTTCATATGTTCATGAATTGTGTTTATTTTCTATCCTACTGTTCTGTTGATGCATCTAAACCCTGAAATGCCCTGACTTCCATATGAAGCTGATATTCATGTTTTGTGAAAACACATTTGACTCCATAAGCCCAATAGATGTTTTTTGATTAGTAGTACAACCAATTATCCATTTATATCCATTTTACTCATAGAGTTAGCCATCTAATCCTTATTTGAAAATCATAAACCTATTGAGAGAGCCCTCTCAGGTTGGGGAGGCTAAGCCTCAACTAAAAGTATGGTTTGAAATAGTTACTCAAAGTCTTCTTGATCATAAGCCTATCTGGGTATAATTTTGAGATAACATATTGAAACATGCAAGAGTGACTGCGCATGTAGAGTTCACTCAAATATTGGTAGAGACGTTTGATAGAAGAAACCCGGATGCACATTCCATTGAGACATTCTCTGACAATAAAGATAAAGTGTATGAGGAGCAGAAGGGAGATGTCAGGGCTGACACACTGGGAGGAGATCAGCTACCACCACCACCAGCAACATATAGATTACTTGCATGGATTTGAGGAGCCCTTGCATTTTGGCAAGATGTTCCTAAGACTTTGACATTGAGAGTGCAAGGAATGATTCAAGAGGTGCATGAGGAAGATGAATAAAATACCAACATTGGTGCAGCAATAGAGGAGCATCTATCACCATCACCAACAGTTGAAGAAAAATTGCACTGGTTGGAGGAACTCTTGTAGCTTTGCAAGATGTTCCCAAGCATCAACTGATCCAATGTATGCAAAAAATTTCCACCCTATATTGTTTCAGCACATCATCTTGAGATTTGTGGGGTTATGCCATCAGGGAAATTGTGTGACCAAGGATTAGAGCACATTGTTGATTTGGAGAAGAAGACTACCACTATGTAGAGGACCCCTTACTGGTTCAAGGAGAAGATGTATAGCTATCCCAGTTTGACATTTTTGAGTTGCACACAACACTTTGTGTTGGAGTGTGTAGTTTCTGAGGATGGGATTAACATAGTCCTAATGTAGAGAAGCTATATAATAGCTTTCGAGAAACATAAATTACTGTCACATGAGCTGTCGTATTCTATTTACGAAAAAGATATATTGGCCATTATGCATGCACTGGTCAAATTCCGGCAGTTTTTGATTGGAAATAGATTTTAGGTGAAGACCAACCACCATAGTCACCAGAATATTTTTGAGGAGGAGCAACAGTTGCAAAGCAAGAAGCAATGGTGGATTAGTACAATGTAGGACTATGATTTCAACATTGTGTATGGAGAGGGCCATGAGATAGTAGACGCATTATCATGGAGATCAGTAGCACTATTCGTGAGGAGCAATGATGATTTTGGGAAACAATTATTATTTGAGCATTCTGATGACTGCTTCACTTATGAAGAATTGGATGGGAAGATGATAGATGGTAGACATCATGTAATGGATAACATCTTCCATTATCAGGATAGAGCCTTCTTGTTGAGCACCTCATAGCTCAAAGAGAAGTTTCCACATGCAACATATTCAGAACCTCATAGGTTCTACTGGGACATTGGAGAGAGGTTCTGATGGAGAGACCTCAAGGAGGATGCACTTCAACATATCATGGAGTGAAAATATTGTCATTGTATTGTGGAGGATGGTATTGGCGACATTGATCCATTGTTGAGGTATGCACATTGCTTCTACATTTTCACATAGTACATCTCTTCATCCATGACCGAATTATCTTCCTGGGATGTCTTCATGATTTATGGTCCTCCCAAGGCCATAGATAGTAATGGGGAAAATTATTGTATGAGAAATTTTTTGCAGGAGATTCTCCATTGGGTGGATACCGAGCTGGTGCATGATATGAGTCATCACCCATAGTTGGATGTATGGATGGAGATGATGAGCAAGTGGCTAGAAAGTTACTTGCAAATCTATGACACAGGGAAGCAAGGAGCATTGTTTCACTGGCTGCTCTTGGGTGAGTATGGTTACCGCCCAACATTTCAGATTGGTATGTTCCATGCCTTTCATATTACTAAGATGATGCAGAAACATGAGGCATGGTTGTGCTGGATACTCTTGGGAGAGCAAGACCAAGAAATTGCATTTTATATGCCCATTGGTATATCATTGTTTCCTACCTTGTACCGTACTGATGAGAAGCAACAACTATAGGCATGGTTATGTTGGTTACTTTTGAGAGAGTTTGGCCATCACATGACATATCACATGTAAATGGGTATGTTATTGTTTGGGGCTTTGCATGATACTCGTATGATGTGGTAGCATGAAGCCTAGCTATGTTGGTTTGTATTAGGAGAGTTTGGTGTGAAATTCTACATCTCAATCAATACATCATTGCTTCATTCTTTTCATTATGATGATTTGGGGTGGCAGAAAGAGTCATTTTTGCATTGGTTACTCTTGGGAGAATATGGATTGACATTCTCCCATATGAATAGTGATGATATGGGATGGCAACATCAAGCCTTATTTACTTGGCTTCTGTTAGAAGAGCATGGCCACCATACTTGGTATGATGATGAGGTAGTGTGGAAACAAGAGGCATTGTTGCGGTGGCTGCTATTGGGAGAGTATGGTTTGACATTTCACATTTTAATCCATATGTATCCACTTCCTACTTTGCAAATTTTTGAGATGATGCTTGAGCAAGCAAGGCCACTAGGTCAAAGGATTGGAGCATGGAGAGACACAACCTACTCCATGTAGCATGGGTTGGAGAGATGGCTTATGAGTTGGGAATTTCCACTTGGGGAAGGAACCACTACACTTCACATACATCATTTAGAGAAGAGGCCCTTAGATAGTAGACAGTTTCTACTTGGGGACTCATTGATGAGGAGATTCATATAGCTACACAATTGGAGGCCATTCTAGACATTCTAGAGAGGAATATACGGAGTTGGGAATTCATAACAAATTGGAGAAGATGGGGAAAACTTCCTTATGAGGATGCCGCTCAGGAGAGATATGGATTCATGAAACATCCAATTTTGCAATTTCTTGTAGACCAACAACAATTTGGCGGGGAGGACTGTAATATTCCAAATTTTCCATTAGCTAATTGGAATAAAAGGGTGGAGGGACCCATAAACCTAGTAGATGAATAAAATCCACTTCTATAGCATGAATGTGGGTTAGTTGAGTAATGGAGTAGCATTATGGAGTAGTGGTGCAACATAATAATGAAGAAAGAGTGGAGGTCATGGTGCAATAATGAGGAAGACGATGGAGATAGTGGAGAAATAATGATGAAGTGATGGAGGAAGTGGTGCATTAAATGCACACATGATGGAGGGAGAGGAGAGTAATTACAACATTTATGGAGACCATAGAGGACATTGCAGTCTTTATGGAGGCTAGTGGCCACATGTGCAGCGCAGTTATGAGGTGGGCCAAGGCTAAGGAAGGATGAATACCATAAAAGGAAGATTAGGGAAGAAAATGAAGTGGAGTCTGGATTTTATTGTTGAGTTTCGTAAGACATTTCTTAGCATGATTAAACTATTTAGCTAAGTCTGATGTGTTGTTTAGCACTAGGTGTTCCCAATCAGGAATCCCACCCTTACCCAAGGGGGAATTCAAGTGTCTACTCTGGGAAGGTTTTCTTGGGAAACATTCATCATTTGGCAATCAGTGCCATTTTCATCCTGTTGGCCACCTATAAAATGTGTTCCATCAAAAGGTGGCCAAAACATTGTTCAGCCTTCAAGAAACAATTTCATTTCCAAAATGTTTTTTTGAAGCCTCTGGAAGATCTCATGCCCTTGTCTGAAAATATTCACTATTGTTTCCCTTTAGAACTCAGAAATTCTGCTAAAATGTTCGTGAGAAAGACTGCTGTAAAATCCCCTTGTCTCCCCTTCCTC
>JAXQQM020088788.1:0-33648 GCA_034641835.2 Pinus albicaulis | reverse complement strand
ATACAAAGGAAAATCCTTTGCGCAACAATAAAGATTCAAATGTATGACTTGCGAGTGGGGACCACATCGCAATCGGCGGATCGGAAATCGGAAAATTTGTGATGTCAACAAAAAAATTGCACCGTGGTGAAGTGCGATGTTGCGATTTCGATTGAATCGCATCGCAAACATCCAACGTAACCTACTATGGAATACTTGCGAACCAGATAAAAGTTCCGATTGCGATTGGCTCTCGGATGCGATGGTAATATTAAATCCGTCTCATAACATGGTCGGGTCCGCCCTTTTGATCGAGGCACAAAACAAAAGATCGCCGATTGAACCTTGCGATTGAAACCAAGCGATTGCAATAAGATATCGCCACGTGGTCTTGTGGACCCATGGATCTCCGCTGCTGTGGGTACGATTATTATATATGTTTTGTTTGTATTAAAACGTTCCGCTTGCGGAACTCTCCCATCAACAAGACACTTGCTTCAAAAATTAACTTTGGTTGTTGAGGGCTTAAAAAGCCCGAAATGACTGTCTTTAATTTGCTCTGCTCCTCCGTAGATTTGAACTACAGGAAATCTCATTTCTTCTGCAAAAATCGACTTCGCCCCTCAATCAAAATTAATTCTCATCTGCAATCTGTGGCTGCGGCCCATCACAAATTTAATTTCATTCATACGGATTTTCTCCATGCTTCTTCAATACAGAGTTCTGCGCACTCAATCTCTGTTGCTGCTGCTGCTGCCTTTGTACTTAGTTCTTTGTTCTTCCTGCCCAAGGCACGGCAGGTGACTTTAATATTTCAACACTCCCCCTTAAAGTCAGCTGCTGGGTTATCAATCATACCCAGACATTTTCTTAGAAATTCAAATGTCTTTTGTCCCAATGGTTTAGTTAAAATATCTGCATATTGTTCCTCTGTTTTACAATGTTGTAAAAAAATTTCTCCATTGTTTACCAATTCTCTGATATAATGAAATTTTGTGTCTATGTGCTTTGTTCTTTTATGAAACACAGAATTCTTTGACAATGCAATAGCTGAGCTATTGTCACAATAAATCACAGTGCCCTTTACCTGTTCTTGGCACAAACTTCTCAACATTCTTCTCATCCAAATTGCTTGACACACTGCTGCTGTAGCTGCCACATATTCTGCCTCTGCTATAGATAATGCTACAATAGGCTGTTTCTTAGAAGCCCATGAAATGGCTCCTGAACCCATATGAAAAATATAACCGGAAGTGCTCTTCCGATCATCTACACTTCCAGCCCAATCACTGTCAGTGTATTCAACTAATTCTGAGTTTTCTGAAGTAGTATATAAAATACCAAATCCTTTTGTTCCTTTCACATACCTCAGAATTCTCTTTGCTGCTTGCCAATGTGCTTCTTTTGGCTTCTCCATAAATCTGGAAATTAGGCTAACAGCATGCATAATATCCGGCCTAGTTGCAGTCAAGTACATCAGGCTGCCGACTATGCTTTTATACAAACTTGGATCAAAATCCTTACTGTTGTCATCCTTACTCAACTTCAATCCCATTACGATGGGAGTAATTGCAGCTTTGCACTCCTGCATATTAAATCTTTCTAAAACTTGATTTACATACTTTGCTTGAGATATAAAAATCCCTTTCTCATTTTGTTCTACTTCTATTCCTAAGAAGTATCTCAACAAACCCATGTCAGTCATTTCAAATTCATCCTTCATGACTGTTTTAAAATTTTCAACAAGGTAATCATCATTACCTGTAAAAATTAAATCATCAACATATAAAACAACAATCAACATTTTACCATCCTTTTCTTTGATGTAGAGGGTGGGTTCTCCCTCACACTTTTCAAATCCATTCTCCAATAGATAGGAGTCTATTCTGTTGTACCACGCTCTTGGTGCTTGTTTCAGCCCATAAAGAGCTTTCTTCAATTTGCAGACCTTATGCTCTTGGCCTTTCTTCTCATATCCAAGAGACTGTTCCACATATACCTCTTCCATTAACACTCCATTTGAAAATGCAGATTTTACATCCACCTGATATACTTTCCATTTGTTTTGTACCGCTATGGACAACACTGCTCTCACTGTCTCCATTCTTGCAACTGATGAAAAATTTTCCTCATAGTCAATCCCTTGCTTCTGCTTGTATCTTTTGACAACAACTGTGGCCTTGTGTCTTTATATTTTTCCTTCAACATTGCTTTTGGTCTTATATACCCATTTAACTCCAATGACTTCCTTTCCTTCTGGGAGATCAACTAACTCCCATGTTTTGTTCTTCTCTATGGCTTTAATTTCATCATCCATAGCTTCTATCCATTTTCTATCTTTAATTGCATCTTCAAAATGAATAGGATCATCAACTTGACAATACAAAGCAAATAAGGAATTCATACCTTCATCTGCTTCTCCTTGCTCATAGATTTCTCTAAGGCTTCTGAACTTTGTTCCTCTTTCACTTGGTGTAGCCGTGCTTGATGAAGCACTCGATTCTGCTCCTTGTGGTGTACTAGGTGAACCACTGCCGCTTCTTCTCAAGGGTGTTCTCACTGCCGCTTGAGGCGTCCCTTGCTGGCCTTGCGCTGCTAGAGGTTGTGCAATGGATGGGTTATTAATCTCAACCACATCTACATCATCTTCATCATGAGATAAATAGTTTTTGACATTGACTGTTTTCTCAATGCTTCCATCCCACGCTTCCTCTTCGATGAATTGCACATCTCTGCTAATTACAAACTTCTTTGTGGATGGGTTGTACAGTCTGTATCCTTTGGAATCTTCACAATATCCAAGGAAAATGCACTTCTCCCCCTTACTATCCAACTTCTTTCTCAATTTGTCTGGAATGTGTGCATATGCTACACACCCAAAAACTCTCATGTGGGTGACTCCCTGTTTTCTGCCACTCCATGCTTCTTCTGGAACTTTGTTCATCACGGCTTTTGTGGGGCATCTATTCAAAATATATACAGCACAGTTTGCTGCTTCTGCCCAATACTCATTCGGTAAGTGTTTCGCCTTTAGCATACTTCTCACCATCTCCATTATGGTTCGATTCTTCCTTTCAGCAACTCCATTCTGTTGCGGCGTGTACCTTGTGGTAAACTGCTTGTGTATGTCGTTCTCTCTGCAAAAACGCAGAAATTCCTTTGATATGTATTCTCCTCCTCTGTCAGTTCTGAGGACTTTAATGTACAACCCACTTTGTTTCTCTACAAGAGCTTTAAAGTGGCAAAATTTCTGAAAGACTTCACTCTTATATTTCAGAAAATAAACCCACACTTTTCTTGTGAAATCATCTATGAAGGTCAGCATGTAATTGCTGCCTGAAACTGATGCTGTTTGCATCGGCCCACATAAGTCTGAATGAATTATTTCTAAGGGTGCTTTAGCCCTTATGCTTTTCCTTGAAGGAAAACTTTCTCTGTGTTGTTTTCCCAAGATGCAACCTTCACATAGGCTGTCAGGCTTTTCAATCAATGGTAAACCTCTTACCATTCCTTTTCTGTGCAGCAAATTTAATCCTCCGAAATTGAGATGTCCAAATCTCAAATGCCATAACCAATTTTCATCTTTCTCTTCCTTCTGGAAGGCTTCTTGAGTTACAGCTGCTACATTCTTTCCTTTTCCCTTCAAGTCAATGTTGAGCTTGAGTGGAAACATTCTATTGCTGGTCATTTGTATTTCAGCAATAATTTTCTTACTTGGAGGAATATCTTTTATGGTGCACACATCATATTTGAATATAACATTGTAACCTTTGTTTATGAGCTGCCCTATGCTCAAAAGATTACATTTCAGACCTGGAACATAATACACATCAGGGACAAATTTTTGCTCCCCATTCCTTGCTCGAATACTTACTCTGCCTTTCCCTTTGACAGAGATTTTAGTATCAGTCCCTATGGTCACTTCAGATTTAACTTCTTCATCAAGATTGGAAAACATTGCTCTGTTGCCAGTCATGTGGGTACTACAACCTAAATCTAAGAACCAAACATCATCATTTCTATCTTG
This sequence comes from Pinus albicaulis, assembly GCA_034641835.2. NCBI lineage: Eukaryota > Viridiplantae > Streptophyta > Pinopsida > Pinales > Pinaceae > Pinus > Pinus albicaulis. The sequence goes on along the minus strand of JAXQQM020088788.1, from coordinate 29,642 downwards.
TGCTACATTACAAGCTAACAACACATTACTTGGGTTCTTTTCCTCTTTTGCTACATTAGCATTCTGCCTATTTTTCATGTCATTTTGCTTCTTTCTACATTCATTGGCATAGTGCCCATATTTCTTGCAATAATGACACTGGACATTGGATTTGTCATACCTTTGTCCTTGAGCATGTTGGTGTTGATGTCCACCTTGCTGGCTGTTGCATTGGGCGTGGCTCTGGCTTTAACTGTTGCTCCTTCCATGTGAATGTGAAGGGTTGTTCCTTCCACCTCTATTCTGGCTTCTGCCTCTTCCTCTTCCTTTTCCTTGACCTCTTCCTCTTCCTGAAGGCATCTGGGTCTTGAAGGCGTGCTCAAGAGATGAGTGTTCATCTCTGCTCAATCTTTGTTCATGAGTTATTAGTGAGGCATGAAGTTCATCCACTGTGAACTGTGAGAGATCTTTGGTCTCTTCTATGGTGGTAACAATAACATCAAACTTTGAGGGTAAGCATCTCAAAAGTTTCTCCACAATCCTTCTCTCTTCAAGAGTTTCTCCATGGGATCTTATCTAATTGACAATCCCAATCACATGTGTAAAAAATGTGTCTACATTATCTGACTCTTTCATGTAAAGAGTTTCAAAATCTCTTCTCAGCAATTGAAGTTTTGCTGTCTTAACTTTCTCCATACCTTGATAGGCTACTTTCAGAGTTTCCCATGCCTCCTTGGATTTCTTAGCTGCTGCTATCCTTGGAAACACACTCTCATTTACAGCTTGATACAAACAAAAGAGAGCTTTAGCATCTTTCTTCCTATTATTCTTCAACACATCTTTCTCTGCTTGAGTTAAGGCATTAAAAGCCTGCTCATCAGCTGGTTCAACAAAACCATCTTCTACTAATTCCCACAAGTCTTGTGAGACAAACAGGGCTCTCATGGTAATGGCCCAATAATCATAGTTCTTTCCATTAAACTATGGAAGGTGAACACTTCCAAGACTCATACCAGTGCTTGGTCCAGCCATTGCTTCAAAACTGAACTCTGACTTTAAACAGACTGTCTTTCCTTTACTGAAAGAACAAAATCCTTTTTAAATACAAAGCAACATCACTATTATTTTTGAGAAATACCTGAACTTCGACCTCTGTTGAGCTTTTCACGCTGCTGGAGAAAACACTACAACCGGTCTTCTTCTTCAGCTTCTTTGAATCCTTCAAAGATCTTGAACTGGCTCCGATACCATGTTGGAATTTTGAGAATTCCGAATGAAGAAAGTAATGGAGAAAATAATCTCCCTTCTACAACACAGATAAATTTAAACAAATTGAGCAGGAGACAGAGTTTTAAGACTTTTAAAACAAACTTCTATTACTTTCAAAATTGTTACAAATTCTTCCTCTTCTGAGAGGGATAACAACAATGGTGACTGCTACAAACGCAGTGCACAAAATGACTCTTTTTCTCTCAAGAAAAATCCTCTGTCTCTTAAAATTCACACTGCTATGTATTTCTTCCTTTTACGCTACTATGCAAAAACACCAAAACAGAACAATACAAATACCCCCTTGTTTTTTTGCTCGCGGGCCTTCTTACATTATATATATGGCGCAACGAGAATAACAAAAATAAATAAAACAAAATACAAAGGAAAATCCTTTGCGCAACAATAAAGATTCAAATGTATGACTTGCGAGTGGGGACCACATCGCAATCGGCGGATCGGAAATCGGAAAATTTGTGATGTCAACAAAAAAATTGCACCGTGGTGAAGTGCGATGTTGCGATTTCGATTGAATCGCATCGCAAACATCCAACGTAACCTACTATGGAATACTTGCGAACCAGATAAAAGTTCCGATTGCGATTGGCTCTCGGATGCGATGGTAATATTAAATCCGTCTCATAACATGGTCGGGTCCGCCCTTTTGATCGAGGCACAAAACAAAAGATCGCCGATTGAACCTTGCGATTGAACTTCTCCGATTCCATTAAGTGATTGCCACGTGGTCAAGTGGACCCACGGGCCTCTGCTGCTTTGGTGAGGGCGATTTACAATAAGGTTTGGTTGTAATATATACAACCATTCCGCTTTGCGGAACTCCGCCATATCAACAAGACACTGTTTCAAAATAACTTTGGTTGTTGAGGGCTTTAAAGCCCGAAATGACTGTCTTTTAATTTTCTCTGCTCCTACATAGATTTGAACTACAGGAAATATCATTTCTTCTGCAGAAATCAACTTCGCCCCTATCAAAATTAATTTCATCTGCTATCTGTGACTGCGACCCATCAAGAATTTAATTTCATTCATACAGATTTCTCCATGATTCTTTAATACAGAGTGATGCGCAACGCACTCAATCTCTATTCTTCTTCTTGCTACCTTTGTATAGTTCTTTGTTCTTCCTTCCCAAGGCACGGCGAGGTGACTTTAATATTTCAACATCTCTTAAACCCATTCCTCACAGGATAAACATCGAGTTATTATTATTATCAACATTTGTATCGAGTGGTTTTATATTTGAGAAAATTTTCATCATTCATTAACCCTGCAGTTTAAACATCGAGTTATTATTATTATCAACTTTTGTATTGAGTGGTTTTATATTTCAGAAAATTTGATATGCTTGATTAGATTTGCAGTTTAAGTAATTTTAGATTAAGATATTATAATTGGTGCAACTTAATGGAACCTAATATATTCAACATGAGAATATGGTTGGTGCGACAGCCTACTTAGTTAAAGTTGTGTAGTGTGGTGATTAGCCCGGGAGCTAACGTGTTTGAAGTTTTAAGAAGCAGCTAAAGATAAACAACAAAGCTATCTCACGAATCTCACGACTTTCAGAGGAGAATGATAGTTTTTAATAATTTTTATTGATTCGAGAGGAGTATTTTAGAGCCCAGTATGACCCGAACTTCATTAAATATAAAATTTGACAATATAAATTTAAAATATGAAGAAGTTTATGAATATTCAAAAAAGAGATATGGTTAATACATAAAAACATAAATAAATCAGAGGTATGGTAAATAAATAAAACTTCTTTTTATACTTAATCAAGAAGTATGGTAAATAAATAAAATAGAAATAAACTAGAGGTATGGTAAACAAATAAAACCTCTTTTTGTATTTACTCCATATGCCTCTTTATATTTACAAAAACTCAAAAAAAAAGGTTTTATTTAGGTGAATCCTATGGGCCAAATAACTTGGGACAAATTATTATCAATACCATAGGTCAAATACCATGGGCCAAATACGATATTTATAAAATAGGTATGGAAAAAAATTAAATACAAAATATGTATAAAGATGTAAGCTAAATAAATAAATATATATTTCATAGGATTAGAAATTAGCATCTAATTATATACCAACCCTATGCGTCAAATACTATCCACCAAATTATTCCTAATACGACGCAAAAAAAAGTATTAACCCTAACATTAATATTAAAATATTATTATTATTATTATTATTAAATTTAATAATCATATTAATATATGATAATATTAATATTATTAAATTTTATAACTTTGTATTAATAAAATATTAAATTTGGTATATCATAATTTATCTAAATATATCATGATATATATATTAAGTCTAGATATATACGAGAGAGAATAATAAATACATATGATACAGGTGGAGAAATAGGGGGAGTGACAAGGGAGGGATGGAGATAAAGTAAAGTAGAGGGGAGAGGAGGAATGAAGAGAGATGATTGGATGGGGGAGAGAGAGAGAGAGAGAGAAATAAGGGGGGATGGAGAGGGAGTTAGGGGAGAAAGGGAGAGAGGAAGGATGAGAGGAGGAGGAGAGAGTGACATATAGATAGTTGGAGTTCTTGGGTGAGAGAGTGAAGGAATAAGAAATACATAGAGAGTGAGAAGTGGAGAGAGAGGGAGTGACAAGGGAGAGATGGAGAGAGTGTGTATGTCTAGGGATGAGATAAAGAGACATTGAAGGAGTGATGGAGACAAGGGGGGAGTGAAGGACAAAGAACAGGAAAGAGAGAGATATAGTAACATATTTGGAGAGAGAGATAGAGTGAGGGGGGAATAGAGAGGATTGGAGGGCACAGAGAGAGAGAGAGTGAGTGCGGAGGGGGAGGGGAATATAGGGAGGCGAGAAAGAAAGGGGGGTAGAGGAACAATGAAAGAGAGAAGGAGAGGGTGAGGGTTAAAGAGATGGAGTTGGAAGGGGAGAGAGAGAGGGATAGAGAGATGGAGCTGGATGGGGAGAGAGGGAAGGAGGAAGAAAGACATAAAGAGTGTGTAGTGGAGAGAGATAGGGAGTGACAAGGTAGATATGGTGAGAGAGTGTGTATGTTAGGGGGTGACATAAAGAAATAAACAAGGAGAGATCGAGAGAAGGGGAGAGAGAAGGAAAGAGAGAGGCATATAGTAACAAATTTGGAAAGTGAATATAGAGAGAGAGAGAGAGAGGAGGGAGAGAAAGGAATAGAAATTGTGAAGAGAGGTAGGGAAAGAGAGATGGAGATGGAGGGAGAGGTATAGGGAGGTAAGAATAAAGACATAGAAAGTGAAAGGTGGAGAGGGAGAGAGAGGGAGTGAAAAGGAATATGGAGAGAGAGGAAGAGAAGATAGTATGAGGGAAGAGAGATAGAATCAGGGGAGAGGGAGGGAAGGGGAAGAGAGAGAGAGCGGTGTAGAGGAGAGGGGATTGATAGATAGATATATTGTAGAAAGAGAGTGTATGTTTTGGGGTTGATATAGAGAGACACGGGGAGATAAAGATATATATGGAAGTTGAAGAGAAATAAGAGATGGTTAGAGACAAGGAGAAAGGGACAGAGAGATTAGTAGATATAGAGTGAGAGAGCATGTGTGCTTGGCAGGGTGAGATAAAGAGACAAAAAAGGATAGATGGAGGTATATATAGATATATACGGAGGGGGGAGAGAGAGAAGAATATTTCTTTCACTAGATGCATTTATTTCACTGTAAATGGTGATTTCTAATCCTATTTGATTGCTTGCACTAGATGCATTGATTTTAGTGTACATTTTTATTCCTAATTATAATTTATTACTTTCACTAGATGCATTGATTTCAATGTAGATGATTTATAATCCTATTTCATTGATTGCACTAAATGCATTGATTTCAATGTAGATGGTAATTTCTAATCCTATTTGATTGCTTACACTAGATGCATTAATTTCAATGTAGATATTGATTTCTAATTATATTTGATTGGTTGCACTACATGCATTGATTTCAATGAAAATGATTCCTAATCCTATTTGATTTCTTGCACTAAATGCATTGATTTTAGTGTAGAAGGTGATTTCTAATCCTATTTGATTGGTTGCACTAGATGCATTGATTTTAGTGTAGATGTTGGTTTCTAATCCTATTTGTTTACATTAATTAGATGTATCGATTTGAGTTTAGATGTTGATTTCTAATCATATTTGATTAATTGCACTAGATGCATTGATTTCAATGTAAATGTTATTTGCTAATATTTTTTTATTTTTTCCATTAGATGCATTTATTTCAATTTATATGTTGATTTTTGTTTTGATGTAATTGGTTGTATGATGGTAAATTAATTTTAAAGTCATTGGATTAATAGGTTGCATTGATTTCAGTGTAAGCATACAAATTTATTGGCAATGTACACTGATTTTTGTGTTATATTAATTAAAGCTATTAATAATGGAGAGCAAGGGAGACAATGTATGATATTTACTACAAGAGGTCGAGCTAAATATTTAAATGGTTTAGGATTCCAACTGTATTTTTCATATAATCGATACGGAAAATATTTTGAGATTGGTCACAATGAAGACTATTTGTAATTGACTACATTGTTATTATTCACATTTTCTATCATTCAATATTATTACATTGTCACTTTGCATTCAAATTTTTCATCATTAAAGTTATTTTAGAATATTTATCATCTCAACAAAGTGAGGTAACTAAGTAAATTTAAAAATAATATGACTCGATAAATCTCGAACATATTTACAATATTTAAAATGGTTATATTAATATTATATGTATTTAAATATTATTGATAAAATTAATCATATGTTGCCCATATTATCGATAGATTCTATTTAAAATTAAAATGACTATATAAATCTCACATATTTAGCATATTTAAAATGGTCATATTAATTAGATGTATTTAAATATTATTGATAAAATTAATCATATGTTTGTCATATTATCGATAGATTTTCCTAGGCCACACACAACTGAATCATCCTAGATCCATCTTAACTTTGGATCTATCAAGCTCTGAGGGATCAAATCGCTCGAGATGAAAACCTTTCCTCAAGTTTTTCACTCAAAAAAGAGGTTTCCACCTTGAGATATTTGATCCCTCTCGGTGCTTGGTAGATCCGGAGTTGATATGGATTTAGGATGGTTGTAATTCTTTAAAATAGGTATTGAGATGGTTCTTAGGATTTACCATATACATTGTAACTATCATATCTATTTTTTCATAAGTATGTTATTAGTGGAAAGACAAATAATTCTTTCCCAATGTTTTATAAAATGTATAAAATAAATGTTGTGAATCAGATCGAACATATCATAACTTTTATGTAGAATGGTAGGAATTTAATATTGGACTTTAAATTGGATACATAGAAATAACTAAAAAAGGTTTTCATTTTGGTTAGCTATAAAATATAAAATGAGTCAACCACAGATCATGTGATTCTTTTTCATGGATGCTTTCAAAGAGAAAGAATACAACCCTCATCCAATGATTCAAATAATTTTCTGTCTCAAAGTTATAAAGATAAATGAACCTCATATTTGTGGATACCTTTGAATAGTTTAAAAACGAAAAAAAAACAACAAAAAATATTGGTATGGCATTTTAGGTTCTCCACTAGTTTATCTAAAACTAATTATTCTCATGTTGAGAAAGCCTTTATACCATATTTTAGTTTGGATGATGTAGGCTCATGGAGAATCCTAAAAAATGAGATGATTTACAGTAATGGAAGATTTCCAAAATCTAAAAAAAATAAATAAATAAATCCAAAAATGATAAATAAATAAATCTTAAGATGATGTAGCCTTACGGAGAATTGTTAAAAATTACATGATTTACATGAATGGATGATTTCCAAAATTTTAAAATAAATGAATAAATCCAAAAGTATTTTGTAGTACGTGATTTTTTTTTATTATGGGGTAGAGATGCTTTAATCGTGTGAAAAGGGGCTTACAATATTTTAATAAATTATGTATAAACGATAGAACAATGGAGTAAAATCTCATAAACTAATATCGAGACATGATTTGATCTGGGAAACCCTTTCGGGACTAAACTCAACTAGAAGGTGAGGCCACTCTACTCTCTTTGTATGAATAGAAAATGGTTGCAAGTACAAAGAAGTATGACCAATGGCTCGTGGGCTACTACAATGCAAAAATCCTCTTTATGTGCTCTATATTCTATATCTCTCGGTTACTTTTTGTCATCTATGGAACAAATGCACTCAAAATAATGGAACCCCTTTTCCTCCTTGTAGCTTGGTTATAACATAGCTCGATAGCCTACTAGTGGTTAGGTTTGACTACCTCAAATCTCAACCATAGTTATAATATGAATTCTTCTAAATTTTTTCATCATAATCACATAGATAGACCCTTTTCCATGAATAATGGGGGTTAACATGGCATCCTTTCAAATTATGATGGTGAAAAAGAGAAACTTGACTTTTAGTTTGCATAACTTTTGCATAAAAATCCGATGTTTGTGATTCTTGTGTCATTGGAAAAGAATCTGTGTTTATAATATGAAAGAAAGGTGTTTTTCCGAATAAGAAAAGTTTTACGCTTGAAAATTTTTCTTTGATACCTCAAAATGCTTCCTGCAGCTTTGAAACCATGATTTTCCAGACTGGGTCCGCCAATAAAAATGGTCATGTCGGTTGATTGCACCACTTTTTCCACTCTAATGGAATCAAGATGCATGAAAAAAATATAATGATCTAATAAAGATCACACCTCCCCATGTTGGGAGTCTTTTTTCCCCAAAATATTCTACTGAATGAGGGGAGAAAATTTTTCCTCCACCTTCTCTTGGGTGTACCATTTTTCTTTTCTTGGAAGTTGTCTTTTCAGCCCATTCTACCAAAATTCATGTTTCCATGTAGTCTTGGACCTCTACTGCAAAATTGTATCCTCTATCATCTTTTCTTGAGAATTTTGTGCCACATCCTCCACAAAAGGTAGGACATGTTCCTCTTCCTGATCTAGCATGGAAGTCTCATGGAGCTTCATATTCTTCACATTCACAACTAAGTAAATGCGCTTGTATTGGGGTAGAATGAGTCTACAGGATTCATCTCCCAAATTTTATAGTATCTTAAAGGGAGCATATCATAGATACTTGCTTTTATTATCAGGACCCTATACCCTTGCCTCATTCAACTATAGCCATAATTTGTATCCCACCTTGAAAAACTTCTCTGTTTTTTGTTGATCATGCCTAGCCTTGTATTTTTCTTGTGACTTTTGTAATTCCTACTATACTTATATATGGCTCTTCCTTACCTTCTCAACAATTTTTTCAACCCTCAATGCATCCCTTGTAAGGTCCTCCCTCACTCCTCCTTGATTTCCATATGCAATATCTACAGGTGAAGGTATAAAATATCCAAAACAAGTTTCCAATGGGGACTTACCAGTTGAAGTGTGGATTGTTATGTTATAAGTGTGTTGTATTTATACCATATTTTCATCCCAGGACTTCAGATGCATATGATTATAACCCCTCAAAATATGCACCAAATTCTTGTTCACTACTTCTATTTGCCAAACTATCTGAGGATGGAATGCTATAGACCTTTTCAACTTCATGTCCATATTCTCCTATAATGTAGTCCAAAATGAATTAAGAAATATTGTTTCCATGTCTTGAATGATTCTCCTTGGTATCCCAAAGTGCTCCTAGGCCTATCCAAAGAAAAAATTTGTTTCTTCTTATTCATTCAAGGTCTTTTTACAGGGCACCAAAAAACACATATTTTTGAACCTGTCAACTATCAGGAATATATATTTATGCCCCTTCCTAGTTTTTGGTAAACCTCCCACAAATTCCATCGAAATTCTTTCCTAAGAATGGGTGGGTACATGTAAGGGATGATATAAACCTAATTTTCTATTCCTAGGTTTGTTGGTACAAAAAATCATGTATCCTCTAAATAACCTTGATACATGTTCTTTGATCTTGGGTGAATACACATACCAATGCAAGTTGGTCAGTCTCTTCCCCACACCACAATTACCGACAATATTAGAGGTTCAATCCTGTCTTACTAGCTACAAATTCTCACCTTTAGGAACACCGAACGTATGTATATTAGAGAGTACGACATCCTAGAGATGGTAGTCAATGATGTTTTCACCATCATGCACATGAATTTGGTTTTTCAATTGCTAAAAAAACTCCTCAAAGTCCACATCCTATGAATATTTGTATGCATAATGGGAGAATGGCTTCATGTGCATACAAGCTCCCAAAGTTATGATATTTAATGTCAGTGTCGTTGAAAGAATGTTAGCCAACTTGTTTGTGTTTCCTTTCCTATACTTAATCACTAAAATAAAATGTAGTGGAAACCACATCCACTTGTAATATTTAGTCTATTGTACCTTACTCTAGGCCTACAGGTATTGTATTGGCTAGGGATATGTGTGGATCATTGTGCCCTTTCACATCAAATAGTGCTTCCACTTCGCATCTTGCACCAAGGCATAAATAGTTAACAACCGCCCCATGAGATTATTCAAAAGGGTAGCATCCAGACCTTCTTCCTTGCATTAATACCACTCCCATATCGTACCCACTCACATCTGTCTCTTCTTTGAAGGGGTTTTGCAAGTTTGGTAATTCCAAAATTGGTGTTTGACTAATATTCTTTGCTAGATCCTCAAAGGCCATCTATTGTCCCTTTCCCCATTGCAAACTCTTTCCACTTATTATTATTGCATGGAGTGGCACTCGAATTACTAAAAATGAGGCTATGAACTTCCTTAGGTAATGTGATTTCCAAAAAAAAATCCTAACCTTAGAAACATCAATATTAACCATCCATTTCATGATGTCCCCCATCATGGGAGGATCTATATTCAACTCTCCTACACTTATCACATACCCTAGATACACCAAATACTATTATGCAAACTCACACTTATTTATATTCCCTAACAACTGCTGCTTGTCTAATAGCTCCAACACCTATGTCAAATGTGATATGTGGTCCTCCGAGGTAGCACTGTATACTCATATATCATCCAAATAGAAAATAACAAATGAATAAATAAAATGGATAAATATATCATTCATTAAACTCATCAAAATAAATGGTGACATTAAAAAGGAAAAATGGGATGACTAACCACTCATAAAAACTTTGTCTAGTTTTCAAGGAATTTTTAAAGGTATATTCTTCTCTAAATTGAATGTAAGGATAGTCAGACTTTAAGTCTAGCTTGCTGAAATATTTCTCTTCCTCCAACTAAACCAACATATCATCAATAGTTCGTATGTGGTACCTATTGTTGAGCATGATTTTGTTCAACACCATGTAATAAATGCACATCCTCCAAGTCCCATCCTTATTTGGCATAATGATGATGGATGACCCACATGTTGATGTACTCATTCAAATGACACCATGTTATAGTAGCTACTGTAAATTTTTATTCACCTCACTTACTTTTATAATGTACCTATGTGACCCAATGTTTAGCAATGGGGATTTTTAAAATAACTAGATCTCATACTCCACTTACCTCTTGGGTGGTAACCCTTTAGGCTCTTAAAAAATTCCCTATATGCATGTAGAAACTATTATAGTTGATATTTATGTTTCTGAATAAACTCCTCGAGGGATTCCTTTCCTCTTCCTAACTCTTCTATAGAATGATTCTATATTAAAAAATACAACATACTTTGTGTTGGAACTGATTAAGTTCTTCACTTGGTTGGAACTTACCAACCAAAATTTCAAATTTCCTTTGTGCGCATTGGCGGTAAAATTTTTTCCATCCCTGATGAGCCAATATTGGTTACCTCTTTGAATTAATATTGCATCTCACATGTACATGTGAGGACTTCCAAACATGACTCCGCATAAAATTTAGTTCTACTTCATTAATAAAATCAACATTGATGGACAAGATAATATTGTGATATTTTGTTACTGTCAACTCTGCATCCTTATTTTCCCACCCTAATGGATACAAGCTCTAATGGTCACAAACTTGAAATTCCAATTTTTTGACTAGATTTGCTGCAATGAGATTCGTTTGTTATCCTGATTCAAACAAAGCATCAACCTTTTTCTTCTTGACTTGTATCTTTATGTGGAATAGTTTGGTCATTTATTTTTCTTCCTGTTACTGTAGGATTCTTAGATTCACATCCTTTTTGATTGATGTACGGAAAATATTCTCATCGACATCCAAGTTTCTTTCAACATGGTTGCTCAATGTCATGGCCATGATATTCTTCTTATTATTGGCTTTCTTTTTTTCTTCAAGTTAAGATTTAGATACAACTTCTATCACTTGTTGTCTGTATGGTCTTAAACTTTACAATCGTTGCAGTGGTTGGTAGGATATTTTCACTTGTTTGTTATGGTTTTCATATTTTTAGCTTTTCCCCCTTTCCATTTCTTCTATCCTCATAATTTTCAAGTTTCTTCTTTTTCTTGGATCCGCTTCTTTTCCCTTTCTTCAAGCCTATGTTATCAATAAATTATGCCTGTACATAGCCTCATTCACAACATCAATTTATTTCCCAGATGGTTGTGTATACCCCCAGATACTTGAGGACTACATCTAGATTCTTTGGGGAGATAGCAAACATTATGGCGATCTTTCTAAACTCTGTGGTGTACTCTTATACGTTGTGCACTTGCTTTTTCATGAAGTAGTGACATTAGATCCAATGGTATTATAAATACTTAATATGGTAAAAATGTGACTTGATGGGGGTTTTCCCTCCAAAATCATTGTCTCTATGTGGCTCTGCCACCAATCGAGTGTATGACCTTCTAATTTCATTTGTGCAAATGAAATCTTATGTTTTTCCTCAACATGATGGACACTGAAATAAACTTCTAATTATTGCAACTAGTGATATAGATTCAAAGTGCTGATATCACCTTGGTATGGATTGATATAAAACTTTTCTTCCATTTTGAGTAGGGAATATGAATGATTCACGACACTCAAAATGGGTTGATCCTTTTTGGGTCCTTTCTTCGGTTGGTTCTTTATTTTTTCTTGATCTCATGATGTAATACCCCTAATTTTCAGCTTTTATGATATGTATATAAACCCAATGTCCAAGTGGACCTATGGAACAATATGTATGAGCATATTGATTTTAAATTAATAAATAATTGTGAATGAATGAATTAAATGTTAATGTGGTAAAGACAAAGTAATGGAAACCAGTAAATTCTTATACATGAGGGTGAACTAGAATTCCAAACTTTCCCAAAAATCTCCAGAAAATCCTTGAAGTAAATTAAATAAATAATTTTATTAGATAGGAGAAAAAGATATAATAAAATCCTCAGAAAGAAAAAATTTACTAAGAAGAGGTAATAAAAACTATGCTAAGGACAGTACAAGGAAAATACCCTCTAGCGGAGGTTATAAAGGAGGTTTTTATTGTTATAAAATTGGCCAAAATTGTGAAAAAAACATTTGCTACAACATCCATTTATGGTTACGGAGGTTTTGGCAGAGCTTTTAATGGAAATTAAAGACAAATAAAAAAAATGGGTGGCCGAAGGTTATTACGGATGTCTTTTCATCGGTGTGCTACTCTAGATTTAATGCACTGGTGCATACATCAAGATGGAAACCGAGGGCTATCTCAGTCGAATGAACGCACCAGGATGTTTAGGCGTAAAACCGCACTGGGTGTAGTGTTGGTCATACAATGCACGGGGCCATTCTAATTGGTCTTGGGATTTGTATGGTGCCCATAGGTTGTATCAACGCACCGGTGCGTATACCTTTATGATGTAATAGTGCATCATATCACAGAAAAGCACCAAGATTTATAATTTTTATCGGTATTCGTGTGGTGCTCATTGATCGTAAAAATGCACCAGTGCTTATAGATACATAAACGCCCCAGTACGCAATATCACACAAACGCATCGATATTTATAACTGGTATTAGTATTTTTGCAGTGCCCATAGATCGTACAATGGCACCGGTTCATATAGACACATAAACACACCAATCGATAGCTACTGACACGCAACGGTTTTTTTTTTCTTTTTTTAGAAACATCGACGTGTGACAATCCAATTATTGTGATTGTTTTAAATTCATTATTCATCAAAAGTCGTCACATATTATAAAAATATTCATATTAATTACATTTCTATTAATGCATTTGAATGTGCTATTTGGATTAATTTGTTATATCATATCAAAATTATTGTGGTTTTTTAAAATTCATTATTCATAAAACTTCGACACATATATATCTTATAACAATATTCATATGAATTAATTTTTTATTAGTGCATTTGAGAACGACAATGGAGAACACAATAGAATAAATTAAAACATATTTTATGATTATATATATATATATATATATATATGAATCAGACAGTCTTTACCATACAAAATGGGACCTTTATTCGTATCCCTTTGTCTATCAATTGGAACACTATGTCCATTACAGTAAACAAAATGTCTGATTTCACAAACATATTTCAAAAAATAAAACGCCTTGCTTTGATATCCAAAAAAAGTGATCATCATTCTTCGCTTGAACTGTTGTCACTGCTAGAGCTACTTCCATGACTTGGGTTATTTTCAGGAATGTTTTGTGCATGGCGTTGATTGTTTTCTTCTTCTTCATCTTCCATATACAAACATAAAAATAAACTGAAATGAGTGTATATACATTGGTGAGAATAATGAAAATTGCAATATGAAATAATATACATCAATGTAAATCGAAAAGAAAAATAGGTACCATAGCAACAATTGACTCATAAACTATACACATTCTTTCAAAACCATGTACCATACCATCTTTCAAAACTTCATCTATTAGTGCAGTTCCATAATTTGTTTCCTACAAGTTTTATACCCCATAAAAAATCATATATTTAATATAAAAGATTCTTTTGTTCTATTAATTATAAACGAAGCTAAGTAAAACAAGATTGATCTATGCTTACAAATTCCAAAATTAAATTCTGATATGCCAACATATACTCACAACCCATATTTAACCCAATTTCAGTCAATTCTTCTGATGGTTCTTCTTTGTATGTTAGGACCTGTTTGAAGACATTCAATGATGATTTTTGTAGAATAACTTAAAAGAAACAAAAATTAAATCTAGTTAAGTTGTTATAAGGAAGTAACAATTCCTCACAAACTTAGAGATCAATGCTTTTCTTCCTTCTCGTCCTGTTTTATGTGATGAATGGGTTCCATTTTCTTTTCTTTTCTGCAAGAAAATTCTTGAAAATTAATATTTAATGATAAATTGTTTATTTATTGTACCTAATGATCGAAAAATTCAATGATTACATATTACATTTGAAGCACGTCGTTATTGAGATGGCTCCTCCTACGATGTAATTTTGTCCATTTCTTTGACCATCTCCTTGTACACCTTTTTAGACATTCCTACTGGCATATTTCTGATATCAGTTTGTTCATCTTTTGAGATTTTCATAGTCTTCCTGAAAATGTAACATGACAATAAAATATTTAATATTGATATTGATATATGAAAATTAAATATAACAAAAGTGATATTTATAAATAATTATAGACAAATATTTAAAGGAATATTACTTTTTCATTCCTTTTTTTTTTGTACGTTTTTGCTATTAAAAGTCTGACATGTCTCATTGACCAATTCTCTAGAAACTCTTCCTGTATTTTAGATAAAATTTGGTTCTTGGAATCATTGGATTGATTTTTTTATTGTAAGTTGAAAGAACGTCTATACATTCGTTCCACTAGATCCCTCAAATTTTTGTAAAAGTTTTTCCCCCCTTTCGTTAACTTCTAGCACCACTCTAGATGAGCTAAGGAGCAATTCATTTTCATTTGCATGTTCTATTTTTTTTCTTTTCTCAGAACAACATTCATTTTCTAAGTTATTGGTCCCTGTATAACATTAAATAGATGTGAATTAGTAGACTGTTTGACACATGTTATTTAATAATTTTAAGTATATTACTAATGCTAATTAAAAAAAGAAACTCATATTGGATCGATAGTATTTTTTCATTCGCCTGATTCATCCTTTTGCAATTTTTCCATTCAAATTTTACGCTCTTATGGTCCTAGATCATAAATAAACATATCGGGCTTCATCATTTTCTGGCTCTACATGATACACAGTAAACAATACATATTAGTTAAACTTAAGTATAGTTCAAAAATTATATTTTTTATAAAAAAAATTCCAAAGAACTTGCCTTTTTTTCTTTTCTTGATGTGTTATCAGTATTTTAGTTACTTGATCTCTTGTTAGTCATTTCTTTATCAATCTAAAACCTTTACCATATCATTCATTAATATATTTATAAATAAATTCTCAACTTTTCAGGTAGAAAATAAATCTCAAGGCACCGGTGTGCCTTTCATGAGGTACACACTGCAACCGGTGCATGGGAATACTAAAAACACATCGAAAAATAGTATAATAGACCATACGGTGCATTGGGTATTATAAATTCACTGCAAAAATAGTGTAATAGACCATACGATGTGTGGGGTATTCTAAACGCACCGCAAAAATAGTGTAATACACCGTACGATGCTATCCTCATTAAATGGAGCACCAGTGCCCTATTTCAGATATGGCACATGGATTTAGAAAAAAAAAATCATTTTTTTTATTGCACAATACTTATACAGCACACCTGTGTGATAGGGTACGCAGGGCACATTGATAAAGAAAATCCATTTTTTCCAAAAATTCACGCAATGGCCGAATGGATTGGGATCCGACTCTGCAAGTCATCTCGTGGGTTGGAAGTCAATCTAAAATGAAAAAACCTATTTCTAAAATCAAATAAATAGGGAGAGGAAAGGGAAAAAACAAAATAACTAAGGGTTTAGGGTAAAAATGGATAAAACTGTAGAAAAAGTAAAAAAACTGTAGAAAAAAGTAAAAAAAATAATCAAATTTAATCACGAGATGGTTTGAAATTCTATGATACAGGGTTTGAATGACCAGAGGTTTGGTTTCTAAATGTTTGAATACTTTTGTTCGAACGTATTTCAGTGCTCCATAGTGCCCTCGTGCTCTCTTGCTCCAGGTCTTTCTCCTGCAAATATCTGGATGAATATTTTAGCAAAAATAGTGAAATAATGAAAAGTGTTTAATATTTAAAGAATTATTTTAGGAAATTAGACTTTCGAAAATATTTTGCCACCCATTTCTCAAATTGCCCTTTTTTTTCACTTAAAGAAAATAGAGTTTCATTTTTTTAATGTGTGTTTATTCGTGACCAGTGTGGAAGAGTTGTGAATCACTGATGCATCTTCATAATATGACGCACCAATGTGTGTTATGATGATAAGCGCACCAGACTGTATAAAGTTATTTTTTCTTTTGTATGTAAGATAATAATAAAATAATGATAATTCCAAAGTACATGAATTTATTTTCATTATTTTCTAAAGTTTATTATGTTACAAAAATTCGTATTATTCTAGATTTGTTATTTTACAATTGTTTGCAAATTTACAAATTTAAATTATTTAATAAAATAATTTCACATTTATACAATTAAAATTTTCAGATTAATAGAATTAAAATTTTACAAATATTTTATATACAATTACAATTACAATTACAATTACAATTTTACATTAATTTCACATACATGAATTACGATTAGAATTACAATTGCAATTTTAATTTTACATGGAATTACATTTACAATTTTACATAGAATTACATTTACAATTACAATTACAAATTTACAATTATTTTACATACAATTCAATTAAAATTACAATTACAAATACAATTAAAATTTTAGAATTTTACATACAATTAGAATTACAATTACAATGTTTCAATTTTTCATATATAGAATTACAATCATTTCACCATAAATTAAATATTACAGTTACAATTCAAATTTTAGATTAAATATTTTACATACAATTACATTTAGCATGATCATTATGGAAGTTGAAGCCCCAATAATAGAATATATTAAAAAAATTCCAGCCACCACCGGTGGGTTTCTTCAAATTAAATTATGATGGTGCCTCTAATGGAAACCGTGGACAAGCAGGGATAGGAGGCATATTCAGAAAATCCCAAGGCTCTGTTTGGATAATTTATGCAATGGTGATTGTATTTGCTACAAATAATGAAGTTGAATTAATGGCGGTCAAATAGGGCCTTATAATAGTGGTTCGTGAGAATTACCAAAGGGTCATAATAGAAGGCGACTCAGCAATGACAACAGGGGTATTAGAAAAAATTTAGCAAGGCACTCATTGGGATAAAATCAGTTAAAGTTGGCGCATGAAAATATTAATTCAAGAAATTGGTTAATTCCTTCGCCAAACAGGTTATGTAATACCCAAACATGTGCGTATAGAAGGCAATGAGGTGGCTAATTTTTTGGCTAATTGGGGCTATAAGAATGAGGGCCAATAGTTGGATATAAATCAACATCACCAGGCATGGAATGTAGAGCTACACTCATTACATATTATCTTAGGAAAATATCATTCTCAACCCCGATCGGGGTACCATGAAGGGGATGGTGGGAGTCGGATAGTGACATGCGATGGTGATCACCTGATGGGCCATCAGGCATTCCGATAACCATAAGGAGATGGAGGTCCTTGCCACACTTATCATTTAATGAGAGTGAAGAATTTCGTGCCAAATCATCAAAGCATGTCACGCGAAACTGGGAATTTACACTGACAACGGGGAAGGAAAATGATTAAGGTAAGTTTTTATTATAGTAAGGGTATTCTAAATCATCCAGGAGTGTAGCGAAATCAACTTGACGCTGTGCCGAAAGGATTTCAGGGGAAGGAATTATGCAATGTAGGTGGAGGATTACTTGGTATGTAATGGTTATCATGACTCTTACCTCCCAATTTGATTTTTCAGAAGATGGTTTTACAAGTGTATTTGCAATGTTCTCTATTTTCTGTGAAAGGAATTGGCCATATTTTGTATTCCTCTATTCATATGGTTATCATGCAATGGTAGAGGTGGTAGATCTTGATATATAACCCTGTTTCCATAGCCCACCCATCCCTGTTTGAAATAATCTCTGTACTTATAATTTTCCTTGGTTTACTCTGAATTTTCATAATTTTCATGTATATATGTTTTGGTTTTTATCTTTTATAGTCAATAAAGGTCAAGTAATGGTTTTTCAATTCTTTCAAAATTATAAGGGAGACTAGGCCTGCATGCATTCTTCAGATATTAGGACTACCTGGATGTGTATTGGCAGGTCTAGTTGTCTGCAATATTATGTTTGTCGACAAACCTAGTTTTCACTAAACTACCTATGGGTAAAATTTTGTAATGGGATGTGAAAGAATGTATGTGTCCATAGTTGGATTTTACCTAATTCTCTGCTTATGTCATAGTATCAAAGGGTCAATTTTCATAATTGGGGCCCTGTTTGTCTTTGGGTCATTGTGTGTAAATGGTTTTCAAACCAATTTTGCAGACTTAGTTTTTTTCCTTTTCAGTCCCTGTTTTCGTTAAGTCATTTATGGATTACTATTGGGAACGGGTCTAGAAAGCTTGTCCTTTTTCATAATTTCCATTCCGGAAAGAAAATTTTGTTTGCTCAGAAAATGGTGATTCCTGTAGCACTCATTAGTGATTCTAATCTTCATATTGTTGATTCCTCTCTCTATATAGGGTTACTATTCAATTCTAGAGGAGACCTTCTCTGTTAGGCCATAATGGAAATAGGTCAAATAGGTAAACGAAAAGACATAGGTAGAGGCAAGAAACAACAAACAATTTAGACTGAGGGACCATGCAAAAGAGGAAGAAAGAGTAATAAGAAAATTCTAGAAAACATTGTTGATCTCTATGAATCAGGAAATCCAGTTCATATTCGAAATACTATTTAGGGTTGGGAGAGGAAAATTGATGATGTAGATGACGAAGTCAAAGAGCAAGAGGTGAAAATGGATTTTATTTCTGACCCAGGAAATACAAGAGGCCGAATTTCTCTGTTTCAGAAATCAATTAAGACATACTAGAAACTAAAATGTGTATTAGCAAAGGCAATGTCGAGTATGCAAGTAAGGGAAGGCAATTAAATAATTCTCTTTGATCTTCAACATATAAAATAGGATATTCGAGATATGGCGAAGGCACAAATCTAAGAAACTACTCGAATTGGGAGGATTGAGCGACAACTCCAAAGCATGCAGCAAATGGAGATGTCAGGGTCTACTGCAAAGGACCCAACACCAGTAGATTCTTTCGATGGATAATATTTATTTATTTACAGTTTTTTATGTTTTTTTTGGATAATAGTCATATTTTATGTTTCATTTGCAAATTTTATGGACATAGTAAAGTGGTTAAAGAATTAAGTAGAAGAAAAAAACAATATCGTTTTTGGTTGGCTTTTAAGTCTCTCAAGTGGCCAACAGACCTGGTTTCCTTTGGGCAGGTTGAGGCTACCTTATATAATAGAATATGTATAGAAATTTTCTCTTTAAAAAATAGAAAATAGAAAGGTAATACAAAATTTACAAAAAAAAAAAACAATTAGTACAAATACAAATAAAATTTTACAATTTTACATACAATTAAAATTTAAATTTAAATTACAATCATGACATAATATTTAATAAATATTATTGTCATTTAATATTAAATTAATTAATAAACATCATCATGATCATGATAACCATCGTAAAAACATCATATTCGACTAAAAAACACATTCAAACATCAAATTAACATTATATATTAACATTATCACAACACAAACATCGAATATACATCTCATGTCAAATAACTCATGCTATCACATATACACATCTATATGCAATCTAAACATAAATGAACATATCTAACATGACCTAACAATATGCGCCACATCATGATGATCAACAACATGTAAATTAAGTACAACTGCGACATGAACATAAAATACATGCATATATATATATATATATATATATAACTGAATAATGTTTAAAATATACAACTCTAATATAAATGTCATGGATCAGCTGGTGGTAGTATAACAACATCAATAGCAGTACAAGTGGAGGCATGCTCAGTAAAGGGTGCAGCCTCGACTGTCGATGGTTGAGCCTTCTCATGATCATGATCACTAGTAGTGATGCATATATCAGCTGGTTGTAGTACAACATGAATATAAGTAGTAGTAGTGGAGGCCTTCTCAGTCAATAGTGCAGCCTCAACGGTAGATGGTCCAGCCTACTGATGATCATGACTAGTAGTGATGGATGCTATCAACTACTAACTGGATGTGGTCGATGATCCAGCCTCATCTCCATGATGACTGCTAGATGCTGCTAGTGAAGCCTCATGCTCATCAGGCGCGGTGCGAGGTGAACGATCATGAGATGACGAGTCACTACTTGCGGAATTTCCATCATGTGTGGTGGATGGACTATGCCTATAGCTATGGAAAATCCTCCTCAGTCGCATAACAGTTGTCATAGCTCCTACGACATGCTGCATCAAGCTGTACATGTCATGCAGCATGCCTCTCCACATCCATAACAACCTATCATTGGCCTATATGTCTCTATGATGAGCGAGTTTGATGCCCACCTCAAAATTCAATGCATTGAGTTGGTTTCCCAACTCCATCCTATATCTAGTCTCAGGTTGACCGTGCCTAGAAAAAGGCAGTACCAGTGCACCAACAAGAGTATGTCTCTCTACTGCACCAGCCTCATCCTAATCATGATCATCCTCAGCATCGACCATGTCCTGATTGTCATCAAGATCCCCACCTCGATCATGTGGTGGATCCGGCATCTCCTTGCCATCAAAAGAGCCAATTTCTGCAAAATATATACAAGTACACAACAATAATTAGACAATTTCATTAAAAAATTTAATAAAAACAAGTTAAAGAACATGTTAGAATAAATATAAATAAAACAATAATATTACCTCTATCATATGGTGGCTCATCATCTGTGAAGAAGATGTTGGGACACCCTCGCCAATCTAATCCAACATAAGTACATGGGACCATAATTAAGGGATGTAGCCCATCAACACTGGCTAGCAAGTCTAGTGCATCATGCGATATCTTGGCTGGAAATATAGTGTTTCCCCTCTTGGGCATCATATTCCCCCACATGTGCATCCAGGCCTCGAACATTAGCCTACGAGGGTGTTGAACAAAACTAGGTCTCATCTCTGGAAACCTCTCAAAAAATAAACAAAACATCTCTGAAGCAAAAGGGAATTTGACCCTCCCTTGTGCATGATCACGAAATCTATCTAAGGCCATACAAAACTATCGTAAAAAAATGGCAGACCACCTGACAAGTCGTGGCTACTATATTAAAGAATCAACATAGTATAAAATCGAGAAACTAATGCGTTTCCCATCACTGGTGTTGTGTAAAATGGCCGAAATGATGTGTGAGAGGCACTGCACGCCCTATCTACCATATGCACCTATATGTAACTGACCTTCAGGTACCTAAAACTTTGAAGGAGACAATACTTGTGCTCCAATGTATCACTAGGAGTAAACTAACTGACTCCCTTCTACACAACCTGCTGGCACGTCTGGGAATGAGGGAAAATCCACCCCTCTCCTTGATAGTCTTGTAATAAAATAAATATCTTCCTCAATGGGTGTGTACCACTAGTCAGGACCAACCTGGAAAGCCTGTCGGTGTGCATTCCACCTGTGGATAATATATCTCCAAAACACACTATGGGCCTTTAGGGAAGTAGCCTCCTTATAGAACTTTAGGAGGCCTACATGCATAAGGATCCCCTAGGTATCTAGTATAATAGGGTGAGTGTATGCATCTCTCTCCCTCTCTCGAGCCTCCCATTGGCGAATCATGTCATACTGTTCCACCTGTTGTTACTACTGTTCCTCCTCTTCTCTTTGAATCATTGACATATTAAATAATTTTGTTTTATTAAAACAAACATGTATTTAGGAATACACATACATATATATTTTTTTTTGAAAAAAAAAAAATAGACTAGTCAGTGCGCCACAAAAACATTCACACACCAATTCTGGTGTGGCTTATGTTTGTAGCGCACCAGTGGTGGTGCTCCTAATGAAATACAACGCACTGGCCTTGGTGCAGCTATCTTTTTTTCAAGCACCGTCGACTATATCTAAGGTCAAAATAGCGGTATGCTGACTAAAATATATGCCCAAGAGCATATAGTCATGTCAGCGCACCGACTTCATGACAATTACATAGTCGACAGTGCGGTCATTTACTTGGTTGCACTGTTGACCCTCTTGGAATGCCGAATGCGGTGCACTAACATACATCAAGGCAGATAATTTCTTCAATGCACCGCATGGCGATTCCCATCTTCAATGGTGCGCCTCGCTAAATGAGCGCACCACATTTTATTTTATTTTTAAATTAATACTATGCAGGGTGCCTTTTCGGTACCGCCCCAGAAATGGTACGAATACGGTTAGCACCCATGGCGATGCAGACTATAAATTTTACAGGAAGCATTGCTATCTGGTGCGAGTCGAACGACTCAGCTGCACCACGCAACAATTTTTTTTTTCTTTTTCAATGGTTATTTTTAAGGTTATTTCAAATTCTAATCTGCTAAAAGGTTTAATTATGGAAAAACTAGAAAAATACCTGTAAATTTCGCCATCGAGGAGGCATATTGGTTGTAAAATTTGCAAAATAAAATTTTGCCACCCTTTTTAAAAATGCAAGCTAGATATTGGTGGCCAATGTAGAGTAGCAGTGTTTGCAATGGGTGAAATGAGAGCATCAATGTCAGGGCAGATCAGAGAAGGGGAAATGGCACCAGTGCTTGGGAGCTCTGGAGCACTGAGGAAAGTGAAAACTGCAATTTTTTGGCCATAATTTTTTTTTATGTAACCCTATTTCGGTGCGTGGGGTTTTATAGGTGCACCATTACGCTTACTTACAACCAGACCGGGTGGTGTCAGATTTGGCGCGTTTTTTATGATGCACCGGGGCGGTTCCTTAACACTGCACCGAGATGTTTCAGTTTTGGCACGATGTTTTGATGAAGCACCGGGGTGGAATATTTGTAAAGAACTGGTGTCGAATAGTCATAAAGCACCAATTTTTTGGCCTTAATTTTTTTTATTTAACGATATTCCAATGCATGATTTTTATAGGCGCGTCGGTGATCTTGGATAATAATGCACTGACACATTTTTTTTTTGGCATGGCGTTTTATGATGCACTGGCATAGAAGAGTAGTGAAGTACCAGTGTGTTACCGTACTAGGACACCCCGGGTGGGTGTGTACGTCGTGCACGCTATCCAGTGTGTGCGTTCTATGGTAGAGCGCACCAATAATTGAGAGTTCATGAGCACTGCAAAAATGAAAAATATGGGTTTTTTGCCCTATTTTTTTTATTTAACCCTTTACAAGTGTGTGTGGTTTATAGGTGCACTGGTTATATTTCTTACAAATGCACCAATTGGTTTATGTTTTGGTGCATCGTTTTGTGATGCACGGGTGTTATTTCTTTCTACTACACCAGGTGGTCTCGGTTTTGGCACGGTGTTTTATAATGCACCGACGTGGAAGAGTTGTAACACACCAATGATATAGAATAATACGATGCATCGGGCGGGTCTGTACGGAGTACGTAGTGTTCGGTGTGCCAATGTTTTTGTGTGCATCAGTGCTTTCACGATTCCAGATAATTGGGGTGACATTTAATGATAAACGCACCAAGAACAAAACATCCACAAAACCCTCCGTCCACCAACCTTCTCTAGTAACCTCTGTTAGAAACGAATATATGGGGTATTTTTCTGTGGGGCTCCTAAAAAACATCCACTAGAGGGTATTTTACTTGTAGTGGGAAAAGCAAGTTTTAAAGAAATATTTTTTGGAAATAATAAAATAAAACCCTAGGCTATGGGAAAAAACATCCTGTAATAATGGGACGTCGTTATGGAAACAACTTGAGGGAAAGAAAGCTTAAAAGAGCCATCACTACTATGACAAAGGGATTGTCTACACTGCAGAATATTGGTCTATTGTTGGGGGAGAGCTGAGGAGAATCTCGTGGTTGGGAGGAAAATTCATCTTTCCACATTGGTATGTGCTTACTGTGGTTTTCTAATAAAGTTCTAATGTTATAGAATTGTTGTAAGTATTGAAACTAGTCTTAAATCCTAGGCAAAATCATGTCTGGAAGACATAATTTGATATGTAGGTATCTGTACATTTCGTATTAGACAAGGGTTCAAGTTATATTATGATCTGTTAACATGTAAATGCTATTAAAATATTCAGTAAGTGCTTATGGGTATTGTATAATTTATTTTTGTCAGTTGTATTGTAGATTGTCCTCTCTCTAGTTAAATATAGCGAAGTCTCTTTTTATGTTACGCAGACTCAAAGAAATGATAGTAGATAAAAATAAGAATTGATATAAACCCGACGCAATGTACTATTCTGATAGTTATTAGTAAGTGTAAATGGATGGGAGATTTACATAAAGAAATATAGTCAGTAAAATCCAATGATTATCAATGCATATAGAAGTTCAAAATATATTTACATATGCAACAATATGAATATATGTAGAATTAAAAGCTTTCATATACACCTTCATCAGTGCATAAAGAAGAAAAGGAATTTTCTATTCTGATGTTTGAATGCATATAAAAGTAAAAGGATTTCATATCCTTCTAACCGAATGTATATCAATGTAAAAAGGATTTCATATTTTTGAAAAGAAAGAACTTACGTATCCAAAATATGTGAAGAAAGTACTAATTGGAACAACTTATCTTTGAAAAACCTGCTAAGAAAGTACCAATTGGAACAATTTATATAAACTAGAAAACTATATAAAAATACTTAGATTATATTTCATAGTCAAAATCTATAAGAGGCAGTGCATGACAACGGATCAAATTGGAAATTTAATTATTAAATAAGAAGTGTCAAAATCTCAGAATGTACTAAGAGTCTCACTATCTTCTAAATTTATATGTGAATGGTTTCCAATAAAATAATTTATGGCCAAAGAGGAAGCATGGCTTTTCCACATAAATTCTGAACATACTGGACTAGGTCAAGTGAAAAAATAACCAGGATGAAATAGTAGGTAACCAAACTATGACATAAAAAGTAAAAATATAAATCTGAGCTTTAAGGGTACATCTGAAACCCTTAACTCAATTCAAACACTCGAGAACAAACCTGCAAAATGCAAGTCTATAGTTAGAAAAAAATTTGAAAAATTAATAAAATAAATTATACTGTCAAGATATGAATAGAGGTAGTGAGAGTTAAGTTAGCTGAGTATACTCTTTATGGCTTTGCTCTTCTCCTATACCTATATTTTGGGAATTATGTAAGTAATGATGACTTGATACATAAAAAAAAGTGTATAAATAAGAAGTAGATAGTAAAAATGTAATATTGGACTAACATGGATAGATAAGTATATCTACTTGCTAGAATACTTGTATAAATTTGAAAAAGAGAAGTATCCTGGTAGAGGTTACCCATATTAGATCATAAAAACTAAATGGCAAAAAAATATTGAACATGGAAGTAATATAATAATATTTTATGATCAATATAAATAAAAATATTGGGCCAAACCTTCATACATAAATAAGTCTACGTGAGAATATTTCGTAAACCCAATGTAGTAACACATTCTTTCTAAGCAATGCAATGATCGAGAGAAAATGAAGAAATACCGTTGACTTAAAATGGAACTATGTGGGTAAGAAGAACTCATGCATGCCAAATAAAAATCTTCCTAAAATATTCCAAGAGTGATAGTTCATAGAGGGTTGAGACAACGTTATGAATAGAAGAAGAAAAAATAAAACAAGTATATAACCCAGCATATGAAATTTAGAATTTGAAGATTATAGTTATAACATAAACCAATTAAAACAAGTATATAACTTTAGGACTCCACTATGTAGCATTTTTACTATATACTTT
Organism: Pinus albicaulis; assembly: GCA_034641835.2. Taxonomy (NCBI): domain Eukaryota; kingdom Viridiplantae; phylum Streptophyta; class Pinopsida; order Pinales; family Pinaceae; genus Pinus; species Pinus albicaulis. The sequence goes on along the minus strand of JAXQQM020088788.1, from coordinate 3,428 downwards.
GACACCATCTTACCTTCATAACCATGTTTAAAAAGGATTCCATTATCATTTTCATTTACTTTATCCCAAGGTATATAAAATCCTCTTCTTTATTATATGTTTAATCTGTTTACATATAATTCCATAATACTCTTATATTTTATCATTAACTGAAGTGGATTATTGCTAACATAAGTCTAAAAGATCACAGATAAGTTATATCACAACACCACTCGTTTCGAAACAGCTTGAATTGTCGGAACAACCGTAAGCACGCAAATTCCGTCATTCGTAATTTGCGATTCTGGAAGAGTATTTTGTGGAACAATGGCAACAACATGAAGACGTGGTTACACAGATTATTCTGAATATAGCATTCTTGTTGTATCTGTTGTAACAATATATTTTTATGGAAGAACAGAATAGTCATGTTTTAAGAAAGAAGAACAGAATTGGGGTAAACGTAGACTTGCTCTCATGTAATTGTAAGAGATGTATCCTCTTTAAAAATAGGATACATCATCATTAGAAGGGAGTTCGAGTTTGAAAGCTACAGGAGAACATTTTATTTGAGAGACTGGAGCTAGACTCCATCTATAATGTATCATTTCTTTTGACGGATGAATAAAATCTTCTTTTGAGCGCTCCAATTTAATTCTTTCCCTGGGGAATCTTGTGAGAGGGAAAGGGCCCGCCTTTTTCACAATATTCACCCTTCTGTACCTGTAGTTTTTTTAATTTCTTTATGCTGTTTGCACTTTACTTTAATTCTGTTGCTGAGACACCAGTTACACAGTTCTGTAGTTAGTGAATATTCTGTTTCCTTAACGCTGCATGTGTTTAGTACATTCATTCTTAAGAAGTTGAGAAATCTATTTCTGTTATATGTTTGAATGTATAATGCTGGGAAGCAGGTGCTGAAGGTTCCTGTACAAAGGAATAGGGTCCTGCTCCCACTAATTGCCTTTCTTTTCCTGCAGTGTGATTAGAAACAGGAGACAAGTGCTGAAGGTTCCTGTTCATGGGAATAGGGTCTTGGTCTCTTGAGTTATCGTTTCTACAGAGTGATTAGTGTCAGGCAGCAGGTGCTGAAGTTCCTATTTAAAGGAATAGGGTCCTGTTCCTGTTATGGTTGATTGGTTTCCTTTCCTGCAGATTGATTTCCCTTTATTTGGATTCTAAACTGCAACCTAGGAATTACTTTTGCTATAACATAAATGACTTCAGCTTTGATTAAACAGAGTGTGAATAATTAGATTTGTATGATTGGTAATTGTGTGGCTTTTTTACTACAACAATGTTTTTGCTTTTGAAATTGAGTATATCCAGTGCGTGATTGTCTTTGGAATAAACAGACTTCCTCGGGTTGACAATTTATGTGGAGCTTGAATTGTGAAAACAATTAAAGCGACCAACATTTTGGCGCCGTTGCCGGGGAAGGCAATTATAGATTTCAAAAGCATTAATATTTTCTTTTTAAATGTGCAGATTGTATGAGAGGACGCGAAAACCAGAAGAAAAATAACCCCACAGGTGGCAAAGGCAAAGGAAGGGGAGGAAGAAAGACTTTTATTGACGAGATTGTATCAAAGGCTGAATCATCACAGAGATTAAGTTCTCGAAGACCAAAACTTCAGCACTCCCCTCAATCAGATTACAAAACAGAGGAAGTTGTGGGTCCTAAAAATATAGAAGAGCCAGTGATTGAAGAACCAGCAGTCAATGCTGGAGAGTCAGAAGAAAGTGTTAGTAAATCAGCAGAGCACATTGAGGAAATAATAGAGAGTGTTGGACGACCAGTGGAAAACATTGAAGAGCCAGTAGAAGATCTTGACGATCGAGCAAGTGCAGTAGGAGAGCCAACAATGGAAGGAAACAACGACGATTTCTTTGGTGGAGGACGTGTAGATCCTGAAGGAGAAGGAAGGGATGAAAATTCCCTCTCTACCTTGGGATTTCCTATCAGTGATCTCCCTGCAGGAACAACTCCTATGAAAAACATTCCATTGTCTACTTTACCTAACTTCCATGGTTTATCCTCTGAAGATCCGGATGAATTTCTTTTTGAATTTGATATATTATGCAGAAGTTATGATTATGTTACTAATGCTCAAAAGTTGAAACTGTTTCCAGCCACCTTGAAAGGAAATGCTTTAAGATGGTTCATGAGCCTTGGAAGTCAGGTAATCACAACATGGGAGCAGATGAAACAGAAAATTATGCTTAAATATCAAGACTACTGCCGGACGAGAGAAAAGAAGGATGAACTATTCAATATGGCACAAAAGCCGGACGAGAATCTGGAGGACTATGTAGAAAGGCTGCAGTACAATATACAAAGATCTGATCATCCGAATATAAGTAAGGAAATTCGCAAAACAATATTACTTAGAGGTTTAAGGGATGATTGTTTAGATATGTTAAACATGCTTGGCAAGGGAGATATATCTAAGGAATCAAATGATGAGATTGTTGAACTTTCTAAGAGGTGTTCAAGGGGAGCTGCAAGGAACAGAGTAAGTAATAGAGATTCCACCTATTCAAGAGTGCAGAAATCAGCCAGTGGAGGAGCAACAAGAGCTGAAATAGGTAATTTACTTGAAGAATTTAAAACTGAGATGTTAAGTTCTTTTGCTTCACAAATTGACACTTTCCAGGTTAAGAAGAAGCAGGCTGAAGCAGAAGCAACTCTGGCTGTCTTTTGCCCGAAGTGCAGAGACAAACATCCACTAAGGGAATGCCCAATGGATAAAATACCAATTTGCACCCTTTGTGAGAAAGATAATGAAACAAAACAATGTCCATCTCTACCAGGAATAAAGGCAGCATTGCAGCCAACGGAAGAAGAAGCTGAAGCAGTTTACCTGCTAACTCAAAGAAGACAATGGCAACCAAAAGGACAAGGTATGAACTCTAGTATGCCATTTAATCGTTGGAACAATTATTCTGCTTTCGGACAAACAAATTACCCTCCCTTCAATCAAATGCAATACCCACCCTTCAATCAAATGAATTTCCCACCCATGCAGCAATCAAACCCTCCCTTTGTTGATCCTTCAATGTGGACTCCTTGGCCTCCACAGCAGCCATCTTCTTTTAACCCTTGGGATTCAAATTGGAGAAGCCAACAACTCCCGTATCCAAATCAATTGCCTCAATTCCAACAACCACTTCCTCTGCCATCAAATGCTCCGCCAAATAACCAAATGAGACCCCAGCTACCTGTGCAACCAAATCCTAACCCCAATAATAAAGTTGTGCAAGTCATCGATATTCAGAATCAGTCTATATTTCCTACTATGCAATGTAATGATATTCATTTAAGATCTGGGAAAATAGTAGAGCCTATTATTGATGACATAACTTCTTCTGATTCTGATAAAGAGGAAACTGAGAAACATAAGAAAGCACAACCACCTTTTAACAAGAATGTTGAAATAACAGAACCA
>JAXQQM020069401.1:0-111947 GCA_034641835.2 Pinus albicaulis | reverse complement strand
GTTATCACCAGGTACCAATCGAGCTCTCGGATGTGTGGAAGACTGCCTTCAAGTCCAAGTAGGTCCTTATCAATTGGTTGGTCATGCCTTTTGGGTTAAATAATTCCACTACGACCTTCATGAGGCTGATGGAAGACATCGTGCGACCCTTCACCAACTCATTCGTGGTGGTTTATTTGGATGACATCATTATCTTCAACAATCATTTGGGAAGAGAACCTCCACCACATTTGACAGGTCCTCCAAACATTGTGGCAACACAAGTTGTGTGCCAATTTAGAGAAATACACTTTTGACATTACCCGGTTCAATATTTAGGTACATCATGATGATATTGGTGTGCATGTGGATTCTTGGGAGAAATAATTTTCAAATTAAACCTCCAATATTCATATTTCAATTCGGGCTTGTAAACACAAGCTGCACTGCGCTTCCTAGATTTAGTTTTCGAGTTGGAGTTTAAATGATTCCCTTATGACGATCAGCTAAGAAATGGGCACACCAACACTTACAAACACACAACTTCCAGAGAATAAATGAAGTCATATTACCACTAGAAGCAAAATCAATAAATCAAATTTAATTCAAACACTTAAAATCTTGGAAATTTAATCTATCTCGTGATTGAACTGGAAACTGGATTCAACAAAACCTAATTTCCATAATTTCTACTTCAAAACAAATGCCTAGTTTCAACAAATGGTATTCTTCAATCCAACAACTCAATATTTCATTAAAAAATCCCAAAACCCTAATTCTAGTTTTCACAAGTCACTCTTGAAAGAAACTGAAGAATTTAGTTTGAGTGCATCGGTAAGTTGATTTTATGTTCACACAATCAATTTTATACTTACTGACTGTGCCTTCACTCAAACCCTAAGATGATCATGCTTCATACCAATTCCATTATCTTAATATCAAGCAAGAGATTGCAGTATCAAAACTGGTTTGAATGCTTGTCTCATGCACTTACCAATTAGAGTGAACAACTGATCTTTCAACCTACTCTATCGTAGTTTCAATCATCAAACCTTAATTCTACTTCTAAAACCAACTGAGGCAGATATGAAATGTTTAGGCACACATAACTGTACTTGGAAAACTAGACTACTATTGCAGTTAACATCAATCAAATCTTTGAACTGAACTCTAGCAAATTCACCCAAAATCTTCAGCAATCAATACTCTGTTTTCCTAAGCAAAAAGATAAGGCACTCTTCTTTGAAATCCAACCACTCACATGTTGTACTAGGGTATTGTAATGAAAACTACTTCAACTAGGAAACTAAGGTTTCTATCACAATGCTAGAAAGAATCACAATTGGCAATCATTCAATAAATGTAACTAATTTGTCTAATGCTCTGGAGACTCAAATGAAAAGTCACTCTCAAACTGAATTGTAAAGACTGACAATTGAAACAGCTCATAATCACTTAACCACACCTTGATCCTAAGCTATAAATTTGAGATTTAATACAATACTAAAACCCTAACTTGCTTTACAGTTGATAAATGAACTTTTAAAAACCTAATTTTCTCACACCCACAAAGTTAAACAAATCTTGCATTCAAACTGAAATCCTAAGGTGATTTGCACACTGACTCAATGATTTTGATGATGAGCTGAGATAAGTGTTGGCATTGAGGATCGACCTAAGTATCTTAACTCAATGAAACAATCTGAGAATGCATTCCTGTAAATCCTTTGACAACTTCAAAATATCTCACTATTGAAATCAAACAAACTAATGGAATCCTAATGCTAATTTAAATGATAAGAAACCTAACCTATCAACTCCATTCTAGATCACACCAAGCAAGCAATGGAAACCACACCTCTATGTTGGAAGACTTATAAACTTCTTTGAAGCTGATCAATCCCTAAACTAGAACTCTGCTTTTCAAATTAAAAGCAAATCTACTACCAATAAAATTCTGGAAATCATCAAATCTATTTTGTAATATAATTCGACCAGTGGCTACAAGCTTCGATCTAGCTCACATCCTGGCAGTTGATTTAAATTTTATCCCTAATCATGCTCTCACTCTTTGTGATAATTCAGAAATAAGGTTAACAGAGTAAAAACACATTTCCCAGAATTAATTCCTCATGACCAAAATCACACTGTGAAATTCATGCTAAATATAGATGCTACGAACACGAAATCCTTACTCTATCACTAGAATGCTATAATTCATTGCAATTAAGTAATGAGACTATAAAATCATGTGAATTCGAGATATGTTATGTTTGGTTTATGTTGTCAACACAGAGACTAGTTTTCGATTTTGACTTGTTCGTTTATAAACACACTAGGAAAGACTCAAGTGTTTTTAGATAAAAATATCAACAACTTGGATCCTGCGTGTGTGGAAAATTACTAGCAGGTTTAAATATAGAGAGATCGACGCAAAATTCGAAATGTTGAACGCATAGCAACAAGTCTCGAAACGAACAAGTTTAAATATAAAATTATTAAAGCATAATTCAGAATGCTGAAAGCACACCTACAACAACAATCTCGAAACCAACAAGTTGAAATGTAAAATGATCACGGAAAAATTCTACAACAACAATTTTGAAATCTGCAACACTAAATTTATCTAAGTGAAATCCTGCAAATGAGATCATTCCCTAATTGGAACCAAACCAATCTTGACATAGAAAAGATTAAATAATTAATTGAAACAATGGGATCGAATTTATTGAAGACAATGGGAACTAAGATGCCACAAACTGATCAAAGAAATATATAAAATACCTACACACATACTTACAGATGTTGATCCAGATTGTGGTGGGTCCTTTCCACGCCTGGAGAAGCTTAAAAATTACAGGAACTAACTACACTCTCACCAAATCGATTTAGGAACTCATGAAATCCAATACACTCTGAAAATTAATCAATGGCACATCATAACATATTACAAACTTCATGCTGAATTATTAGAGATAAAAGTGACAATCTTCAAGTTTGATGACATAATTCGAAATAAAATCCTCAGCAATTAAACATATTACATATCCCAACCTTTATAGGCATCGTGACATCCATAAAATAGCATTAATACTGAACATAGCATAACGTTGAAACAAAACGATGTGGAGATCCTACGAATTGTTCATATTTAGCACTATGCTCTACCCAAGATTACTAATTCTCAGCTACCCTATCTCTGGCATAACTGCATCCTGTTCTAAAGGGTGCTTCTAGAGGTCATTGAAATGAAATTCAACTCCTTGTAAAATGGCCAGCTGGTCATCCTCTCGAACCCATGAAAACTGCTGAAGCTTGGGCTGGAGCATCAAGCTTCAATTATGCTGGAATGTTGAGCTGGAGCATCATTAGAGAAGCACATTTCTCTCAAATGGAGCCTAGGTGCCATCTGAATAAGTCCTATAGGGAAATTCCACAACTATATCCCAAAGTGATGAGTTAACAACAAGTGTATAAATGCAACTACCTAAGTTAATCATAGAATAGTTAAAATAATTCTATTTGTAATCCTTTTTACCTTAGGTGATAACTGATGTGAATTAGGGCATATGGAAGATAAAAAGGGAAAAAGGAGTACATAATTTGTCCAAAAAAAGGTTAAAAATGGTAGGGAAGGTAAAGAAATGAAGACAAAAGAAGGACTCAACATCTCCCCCACACTTAATCTGATGCATGCCCTCATGCATCCAAGGCATAAATATTTGATCAAAGGCCAGTTTCTCTCACCAACTCCTCAAGACTTTTTCTGAATGGGATTGAGAATTTTGTAAATTGTACAACCAATCTTTGAGCACTTGTTCTCTTTGCAGGTCAAGCGCTAGATGTTTTCCATGTTCTAAGCCTTCTATTCTTCCTTCTAAGCTCATAATTATGTGCATACAACCAGAGGTTTTCATCCTTCAACTAATCATTTGTCTTGCTAACATACTAAAATAATGTCTCAAACTTGTGGGACTTGTCTCTCATTTTAGTGATTTTCTTTTGAAGCCTGACTGATCTGATATTGAAATTTTCTTCTTCATCAGGAACAAGTATCTTTGTTGGAGTTGTTGACTACTGAGAATGGCTCCCTTCTGGCACATGGCCCACACTCTGATTTGGATAAGGGTCTTGCTGTGCTAGGCTTGTTGAAGGTCGAGTGGGGGTGAGAGTGTGTAAATCTTGGGCAATGTCATTTGGAATTTGAAACTGATGGGGAGGTGAAGAAAATTTGGGAAAATATGAGGAGGATGGAGTGGAAGAATCAGGGGATGAGACCATAAAAACATGTTGAGGATTAGCAGTGGTGCGAAGAGACTTACCCATGCTCCTGGTACTTATTCTCTCTAGTGCGACTATTTCTAAAGTCGGAGCTGAGGATTTATGATTACAAATTGAGATTTTTCTAGATTTGGACTTGTGACTTTGTTGAACTGGGGGTTTGGAGGGAATTTCAACCAACTCTTCAGTAGGGAATAAGGACTCTCTTCTCCATTTTCCTGGCTGCTTTTTTTAAGGTCGAGCTTCATGGCTAAAGTAAGGGTTTGGCCTCTTAGGGGGGAGTGAGGTAGATTGAGCAAGTGAAGTGGGTGGAGTGGTTTGGGAAGTAAATGCAGGGATTTCCATTTTTTATTTCACAATTTGACCTACAGACCTCTCTCTCCATTTCACCTGAGTTTCCTCTCTTGGAAAATTCTCTATGAGGAAGTCTTCTCAAGACTTCTTCCTCTTATTTAATTAAAAAAAAACAAATATTTTAATTAGGTTGTGATGATACAGTGTAGTTCCTAGTTTCCTACTCGTCGATTGAAAACCTCTAGCCATTTTATGCAAAATCAGTTTTAAGAAGTGGGGAATATCTATAGAGAAATATTCAATAAGATGCATTAACAATTTGATATGATACAGAAAAATGATGGCATATCTACCTTCACAAGTTAGAAAGTGTTGTATCATGCTTAGCAACGACTGCCATTGATTAAGAATGCAACTTCGTAACATTCCCTTAGCCCAACTCTATGACTGATATGTCGCCTTTAAAAATTTCGTGAAATTGGGTATGCTTAATTGACCTCCTTCGAAGAATTTTTCACCCCTTTTGGGCAACCCAATTACTATACTTAATGATTTCTCTGTGACTTCAAGGCGCAAGTTCCCAATATTTTCCCTCTTTCCATCGAAATTATGGGTGAATGCTAATGCCACTGCATCATTGTACCTGTAGAACCTTTGAAGAAAAACCATCCAACCCCTCTTTTCGATGACTTCTTTGTACAATTGGTACTTTGCAGTTTGAGAAAATTGGGAAAATGTAGACTTGTGCTTATCGATTCCCATGATCAGAGCGGATTCAAGCATTCCTGTAATCGATTTCTTGCATGTAATCACCTGCAACAATCCACAATTTGAGAGAGCAAGATATACCAGAAGAAAATACGCTAATGGCCAAAATCGAACATAGAGAGATATGATATTGACAGCACAGAGAACTTCATAATACAAAAGTCCTGGTGTTTGGAATCCATGCAGTGCACTGAAAAAAACACGCAGATGGCCACAATATTTATGAAGAATGACTTATACTTAGACATTCCCTCACCTTATCGTAACAATCCCTAGCTTGCATAGAGATGTCACACTGCATAAACATGAAGGAGAGTGTTAGGGCCTAAATCTACCTCAGGCTGAGAAAGGTAGGATCTAGGATAACATCATACCACGCTTAACCTGGTAGCTAGCCCTACCAGGTTGGGAGAGGGCTCTCTCCTTGTCAATCTCAGAAAATATGGCCAATAAAAGCTTGAGATGACTGATGTGATGACTTATTTTAGGGTAGGTATGTGTACAAAGATGTTTGATTGAATTTGATGATGTTTTGTTGGCTCAAATGTGAAAGGTAGTTTTGGGACTGGGGAATGAGGCTCAGTTTTGCAGAGATATCTATGGGGAAAGGTAGGCAAGTGATTTGGTACTACAAATTGAGTGATATGGAGAGGTTTTATACAGATGAGGAGTTGAAAAGGGCATGAAGAACTCAGGGATCCTTTTCAATCAGCTGAAAACATAAATAAATAAGCAAACCCTAGGTAGAGCACTGCACTTTTAATGTATTCTACCTTTATCTTTGTTTGATTTAGTTAAGATGAAATAAAGAGAGATATTGGCATAAATAAAACACATGTAGACTTAAAATTATATAATAAAACACAATACCAAAGCAAGATGCCGCATGAATCCCATAAAGTGTTGCAAACCACTGGTCTATTCCTTAGCCAAACTGTTGAAATGAGTATACAATAAGCTCCAAGCTTTCCCAAAAATCCAACCATGCTAATGAATGGAAAAACATAAGATATAGGCAAAAAACAAATCATCCTAGTCTCTAGGGGTCGAGCTCATGAGTTTAGGAGCTGTTCCAACAAATTCTAAATTGAGAACTAAAAAGTAGGCAGTGGAACAGCTTGCCTCTAAAAACTAGGGAACTGATTCATTCAGTTGTAAACTACCTTTTCATGGATGAATCTACCTGTATGAGTGAAAATTCAGCATAATTACATCAAAATCCATCAATTCACATTAAATTACATCATAATTTTGACAATTAGAAGGAGAAAAGTCAAACTGTCAAGAAACTAGGCGAAAAACAAAGTATTTTTGGTCAAACTGAGCAAATTTCCTCCAATGCGCCGCGCTGATTTCCCTATGCATAGCGCCTTTTTGCAGCTACTTTTGGATGCCTTCCTGGTGTACCAATTTTCTTCAAGTGGGATTTTTGGAAAGGTATACCTGTCTACTTTCCCGCACAAGTGGAATTTTTGAATTTTACCTCTATTTTCCCCTCCAAAATTGAGTTCTCCCAAGACTGCTTCCTGTGTGTCAAAAAAGGGGCAGAAAGGTCATTTTGGGGTGTTTTTGACCTTTCTAGAAGCCCAAAACCTGTCAAAATTTCTTGGCCATTTGTGAGCATGCATATTTTTTCATGAAAAATCCAAATATGTTGAGTTTTCCTCAAAAGGATGCCTCCATCAAAAGCAAGGGCCAGGTGGCGCGGCGCATTGGGTAGAAAAGTCTGTTTTTTGAGCCAAAAATTCAAAAATTACAAAAAGTGTCCCAAATTTTTTGAAATTTGGGCTAGGTGTCCTCCCTTAAGAGCTGTGTTGGGCCAAGGAAACCTCAGCCAAGATCTTAATTCTATCATGCTTTTTCGCCTCTTTGATGCCTTCTTCAACTTGGCCTTCAAGTTCCTGATTCTTACTTTGCACACCTGGTTTCTCGCCAAGTAGTGGTAGGCCATGTGACTCAACATGTTTTTCTCTTTTTTGGCCTTCTCCAGCATCTTTTCCAATTGTATTTTTATCCTTTCGAGCCAAGATTCACAATCAGCTTCAATTTCTTGTTCAAGTGGTGTCAACTTGGTTTTCCTCCTCTTGGTAGCTTGCCAGTTTTCTCGTATGTTTTGCAGCTCCATAATGGTTTTCTGACCCTCTAGCTACTTTTTTCTTTGCTCCAGATAGTTAATTATCCATTTGGCTCTTTCTAGGTTGAGAAACAAACCATGGATGTGTTGAGTCTCAAATCTGCATCTTTCTTATACACCTTTTTAGACCTTTTTCATTCACCTAGACCTTCTAAGTCGTCAATATCATTGCATATTAAGTGTAAAAGAGCATCTAAAATGGTTTTTAACTATGTTTTGTGTCTGCTGTTTGATTTAGATTTTTGCTCATTTAGCTGCGGAATCTTGCCACTTTCCGCAGCTGCTGCAACTTTCCGCAGCCATTTTGTTAAAGTCTATATTGCAGGTGTCTTCAGGCAAATCGAGCCACATGGGCAAGTTAGAAATGACATGGACATGGATCGTGTCCTATTGGCTCAGTCGAATTCACCTAAGAAGGCTGTGGTCAAAGGTGGCCAAGTGGTGGTCAACCGAAGAGTCCCACGGTGACAGAACTCTGTTTCTCATCACGTGGAGATTTGCGTGGCCATTTCTAAATCATGGGAGACATATCAACACCTGTAAATGGCTCCATAAGCCGAATCCAACAGCCACTCTTCATAGATTTACTCCTCACGGCGGCCATGATGCTAGATCCCTGGACGTGATGGTTCACGTGTCTTCTATCAGCACAGACTTTAGGGAATTAGTTATATCACCTTCAGTTATAAATAATGCGTTCTCATACGCATAATAGCTAGCTCTGTAATGTAATTGTGTTTCCATTGTGCTGTGACATTATTTCTCTGTTTTGACCGCATTTTAATATATGAGAAGACTTTGTTCATAAGCGTAATTCGTATTTGAAGGCTGTTGCCCGAGGTCTGTGTAGAGGGCCCCTGCACACGCTGAGGTTTTGTGTATTACTGTATAGTTTCTTGTTTTATTTCTTTAAGTTCATTGTGCCATAAGTCATTCATGTGTATATACATTACATCTTTCATGGTATTTACGTTCCATCTCTGTCCATAATCTTTCATGCTTTACATTTTACTTCTGTCCATAATCTTTTATGTTTTATGTTGTTGTTTACTGATCAGTGTTCTTGTTTCAGATTACAATAGGCAGCCCGGGCATTTGCACATATTTTTATAATGACTAATGACATGGAATCAATATTGTCCTTCTGCTAATTTACTTTTCTTAGTTTTTGTTTAATTCCAACACTGTTTTGTTTATTTCAGTCCTGCACATTTGCTTTAGTAGTTAGATTACATATTAAATTGCTCATGTCATTTTCAGTTACCTCCGAAAGCCATAGCGAGACTAATGGTGAGGGATTGAAGTATGAGTGTGTAGTTTGATATTAGTTTACTTTTCTGCAAGTTAGATATTAAATTGTTCATGTCATTTTCAGTTACCTCTGAAAGCCATAGCGAGACTAATGGTGAGGGATTGACGTATGAGTGTATGGTTTGATATTAGTTTATTTTTCTGCAAATTAGATATCAGATTGCTCAATTTGTTTATGATTACCTCCGAAAGCCATAGCGAGACTAATGGTGAGGGGTCAGAATATGAGTTGATGTAATTTGATTTTAGTTTTACTTTACTTGCAATCTTTTCTTTCAGTACAGTTTCTTTTGTGTTTAGACGGCAGCAAGGATAATGGTTTTCATGATCAATAGTTCACTGTTTGTTTAACTAGGATAGCATCACATTTTCACTTCCTTTTAATTTTTTCATTGTATGTTTCAAAATCCTTTTGAATTTTGAAGTTTGGTAAATCATTATAAAGGACAGCATTTCCTTGAACAATCATAACCATACTTGTCTTTTAGAATTTCCATCTCACATTAGGAAACCAACCAAGACAAAAAGAAAAAAACCAAAAACGACAAAAAGTAAGAGATAGGTTATCTTGCACATATAGTGTGCCACACTTCGTCAGCTTACGAATCCCAGATTGACAAATTAATGTAACAATTTAGGACACACTAAATTGACCAAACATTTTGGCGTCGTTGATGGGGAAGTGTAACTAGGTAGCCAATTTCTTTAAAAAAAAAAAAAAAAAAAGAAGGGAAAACTTGATAACTTCTTGAAGTATGCTCTCCTCTTGCACCTAGCGTGATCTGGAGGATCAGAAAAGAGAATTATTGGTTCAGTAATTTCTTAAGTATGCTCTCTTCTTGCACCTAGTGTGACCTGGAAGATTAGAAAGAGAATTATTAGCCCAACTTAAAAAATAAAAATAAAAAATGACATGCATAGAGCAAGAGATTCTAGGGGAAGGTTTATAGCTAGAGCCAAGAGTTCGATTTTCACAACTCCATCTTCTTCAAGGCATAGACAAGATTCACCACCATCTACCCCTAGCCTTAAGATTCTTGGAATTCAAGGAGCAACTGAATTAGAGGATTCTCCTATACCACCTACTAAATCTCATTTAGAAAAGGAAGAGACTCCCTCTCATCCTCCCTTGATAGAAGAACCAGAGGACTTTAAGGACTCTAAAGAAACTATCATGGCAGAAGAAATAATAGATGGATTTGGAGGTAGAGGTAGAGGTAGAGGAGGAGGAAACAATGGAGACAACAATGGTGAAGGTAATAATGGAAGAAATAGGGAAGGAGACAACTTGTTTGGATTCTCTATAGTTGATGAGGAAACTCATACAACAATGAAAAACATCTCACCATCTGTCCTCGCTAACTTTTATGGATTGCGAAGTGAGGATCCTGAAACATTTCTGTTTGAGTTTGAAGTCGTGTGCCAAACCTATGACTATATGGAAGACTCTCAAAAACTCAAATTGTTTCCTTCAACATTGAAGGGAGCCGCTTTGAAATGGTTCATGGGATTAGCCACCCAATCTATTAGGACTTGGAATGATATGAAACAAACATTTTTGGATAGATACTTGGACTATTTTATACCCACCAATCACAAGGATGAGGTATTCAAAATGGTGCAAAAAGAAGATGAAAATTTGGAAGATTTACTTGAAAGATTTCAATACAACTTAAAAAGAGAAAAGATGAGCAACTTAGATGATGAAACTTTGAAAGCCCTCATATTAAAAGCCATTATAGATTAACGGATAGATATTTTAAACATTATGGGGAAAGGAGACATTTCTCAACTTCCACTTCGTGACATAACAGAACTATGTGTCCATCTCTCAAGAGGAAAATCTAAAACAGGAAAAGGGCCTAGGGATCCTTCTCTTATCAGGGCTAACAAATCTGCAACTGGATCAGTAAGTAGGGCAGAGATTGGAAATATGCTTGATGAATTCAAAACTGATATCTTAGGGAGCCTTAGTGAACAACTAGACACCCTTAAGATTCAAAACAAGCAGAAAGCAGAAACGGATGCTCTAGCCATATTTTGTCTAAAATGTAGGAAGAAACATGCTTTAAGGGAATGTCCCTTGGATGAAAAAGTTGTAGAAACATGTATGATTTGTTCAGAGAATCATGAGACCAAGGATTGTCCTTCAATTCCCAGACTCAAAGCTGTCTTTCAAGAAGATCCAAATTTAGTAGAATCTCTCTGTTTTGTTGCAAGAAGACCTTGGCAGGGGCAACAAACTCAAGGGTTTAACAACCCTATGAATATTCAAACCCCACCAAATTGGAATCCTTGGCAACAACCTTGGCCCCAACATCAAAATCCATATCAACCATGGGTACAAGGGATGCAAAATCCTTATGGGAGATTTGCTCAATTTTATCAATATCCTCCATCTTTTCAAAATCAACAAGCTCCACAATTTCCAAACCCAAATCCACAACTTTCATTGCCATTTCCACAACAACAACCTTCTCAACAAAATCCAAATCCTCAACTCATGCTTCCATACCAACAAAAGACAAATCAACTTCCAGCTCAGCCATTGCCAAATCCTAACAATAAAAATCCTCAGAATACTTACATGATAGAAGGACAACAATTTTCTACCTATATGATTGTTCCTCTCAATGATGTACAACTCAGGTCTGGTAGAGTTTTAGAAAAACCTTCTATAGATGTCCAAGAGCAAGATACCTCTAAGGAGGACTCTCTTAAAGTCAATAAGGGTTCCGAGGAAGCATCTCTTCAAAACTCAAACATTCAAAAAGAGAAAGAAAAGTTAACACCCACAACTCCTATAGTTGAGCAACTTGCATCTTCATCCACACCTCCTTTCCCTGAAAGATTACAAATTGATAAAGGGGTGGAAAAACAAATCTTGTTGCCTAACTATGATTTTTTAGATGAATTAAAGAATGTTTGTATCAAGATTCCCTTGCTACAAGCCATTCGAGAGATTCCTATTCTAGCAAAAACAATAAAGGAGTTGAGTCTCAAAATACCAGGAAGGAAATTAAAAGACACAAGAAGAATCCACCTGGTAGGAAAAATTGCAGATATCATGATGGGAAAAATTACCATGCAGAAGTATGTAGATCCAAGAAGTCCAATTGTCAAGACACATATAAATGGGATAGAAATTCCAAACACATTGATTGACTTAGGGGCTGCTATTAACATTATGAGTAGACAGACTATGGACCAGCTAAAACTTCCTAACCTTCTTTTTACACCTACTTTACTGCAACTTGCAGATCGATCAATTATTAAACCATATGGTGTATTAGAAGATATTTTAGTCTCCTTAGATTCTTGGGAATATCCAGTAGATTTTATGATTTTGACTCCCAAGAGTAATCTAGGAGGGCACCCACTTATCTTAGGAAGACCTTGGCTAGCCACAGCTGATGCTTTCATTAGTTGTAGATCTGGAGATATGTACATTTCTAATGGTAATTTGACAAAGAAATTCAATTTGTATCCTCCAGCAAAAGAAATCACAGAAGTAGGAGACAATGAATGGGTTGATGATGAGGACACTATACAACCTGTCTTTACCATTTCTGAAATCAGTGAGGATAGTCAAATTCTAAACACATTAGAAAATTTTGAGATATCTTCAGAATATGACCCCACACAATTTCAGTTGGAATCTGACATAGAATATTTATCATCTAGACAAATGTCTCTTTACTCTATGGAAGAGTTTGGTAATTCTGCTATTGAGATTTTTCCAGAAAAAACATTTAATATCAACAAACATTTGGAGAAGTCACAACAAGAAGAACTAACCAGAATCTTGCAAAAACATTCTACTGCATTTGCATGGGAGTATACTGACATGAAGGGTATTGATCCTGAGACTTGCATCCATCATATCTATATTGAGGAAAACAGTAGACCAATCAGACAACCTCAAAGAAGGATGAATCCAAATCTTAGGGAGATAGTGAAAGAAGAGCTCCAAAAATTTCTCAATGTAAACTTCATTTATCCAATTTCAGATAGCCGATGGGTTTCTCCTTTGGTTATAGTGCCTAAAAAGAATGGTAAATGGAGGGTATGCATTGATTACAGGGAATTGAACAAAGCAACTTTGAAGGATCACTTTCCTTTGCCTTTTATTGATCAGGTATTAGATACATTAGCAGGCAAAAAGTATTTTTCATTTTTGGATGGTTTTAGTGGCTATAATCAAATTCAGGTAGCACCTGAAGATCAAGATAAAACCACATTTACTTGTCCATGGGGAACTTTTGCCTACCGAGTGCTTCCTTTTGGGTTATGTAATGCACCAGCAACATTCCAAAGAGCAGTACTAGGAATTTTTTCTGATCTAATCCATGATTGTGTAGAGGTTTATATGGATGATTTTACAGCTTATGGTAATTCATTTGAAGAAGCATTAGAAAATTTGGAAAAAGTTCTTATAAGATGTAAAGAAACAAACCTTTCATTAAGCCATGAAAAATGCTTTATGATGTTTATTGAAGGGATTGTTTTAGGACATCATATTTCAGGAGATGGGATTAAGGTTGATAGATCAAAAGTTGAAGTCATTTCCAAGTTGCCTATTCCAAATTGTCAAAGAGATGTTAGAAGTTTTCTAGGATTTACTGGTTACTATAGAACATTTATAGAAAACTTCACTAAAATAGCATCTCCACTCTTCAAATTGCTTACAAAATACTGTGAATTTAAATGGGATCCTGATTGTCAATCAGCTTTTGAAACTTTGAAAACAAGAATATCTGAAGCACCTATTTTGAGAGGACCAAAATGGAAACTTCCTTTCCATATTTCTACGGATGCTTCAGATACAGCTCTTGGAGTTGTGTTGGGTCAAAAAGATTTAATTCCTTATGCCATTTATTACACCAGTAAAAATTTGACTCCCACAGAGTTGAACTATACTGTGACTGAAAAAGAGTTTTTAGCTGTTGTTCATGCAATTAATAAGTTTAGACATTACATAACAGGCTATGAAACTTTTATTCATACCGACCATTCTGCAATTAGATATTTAATGAACAAACCTGTTACTAATGGCAGAGTGACAAGATGGCTTTTACTTTTGCAAGAATTCAATATTACTGTGTTGGATAGACCAGGAAAACAGAATACAGTAGCTGATTTCTTGTCTAGGATTCAGAATACTAAAGAAGATTCTCCCGTAGAAGATAAATTTCCTGATGAATACTTGTTTGCAGTAACTATTAAGACCCCTTGGTATGCAGATATTGCTAACTATTTGGTTACAGGGAAACTACCTTCACATTTATTTCCAAGAGAAAAATGAAAGATTATTCAGGAGAGTTCAAAATATTCATGGATTTCTAACGAATTGTTTAAAACAAGGCCAGATCTTGTGATCAGAAGATGTGTCAGGGAAGATGAAATGCCTGATATTCTTAAGGCATGTCATGATGAACCATGCGGCGGACACTTTGCAGACAAAAGGATGGCCTATAAAATCCTTTCTTTGGGATATTATTGGCCTTCCCTCTTCAAAGATGCAAAACAATATGTCAAAAGGTGTGATAGCTGCCAAAGAGTAGGGAAACCTACCCTTTCAAATGAAATTCCATTGCAAACACATGTACTCATTGAACCCTTTGAAAAATGGGCTTTAGATTTCATTGGACCTATTAATCCACCATCTAAGCAAAAGAAGTATATATTGGTTTGTATTGATTATGTTACTAAATGGGTAGAAGCTAAAGCATTAGTATCTGCTACTGAAAATTCAGTTGTTCATTTTCTTTATGAGGATATTTTTACTCGCTTTGGTGTTCCAAGAGAAATTGTGACAGATCAGGGGAGCCAATTCACATCCAATTTGGTGAAGAAGTTGATGGAAGAATACAAAATCAAGCACAGAAGATCTACTCCTTACCATCCACAAGCAAATGGTCAAGTGGAGTCCACAAACAAAGTTCTTGGAAGTATCATCACCAAAACTGTTCATCTACATAGAAGAGATTGGGCAGAAAGGCTTCCAGAAGCCTTGTGGGCCTACAGAACTACATGGAGGAATACAACAGGACATTCTCCCTATGAACTTGTTTATGGAAAAGAAGTCTTGCTCCCCATTGAGTTCCAAGTCAAGACCTTCAAGATAGCAGTTCAGTTGGGGATGGACTTATCAGAAGCCCAAAAGCATAGAATGGAGCAGCTGAATGAGCTAGATGAGATCAGACAAGAGGCAATTCTAAGAACTGATCTAGTTCAATATCAAAGAGCTAAATGGCATGACAAGTACATCAAAGAGAAGAAGTTTCAAGAAGGAGATCGGGCATTGTTATTTGATTCCAAGTTTAAAGATTTTCAAGGAAAATTTCAGACTCATTGGCTTGGGCCATATGAGATTGACAAGATCTTTAGCAATGGAGCCGTAAGAATCAAGACCATTGATGAGTTTCAAACTCCTCTTATTGTGAATGGCCATAGATTGAAAGTTTATCATAAGCCACTCTCAAAAGAGGATTTTGTCAAAATATTTCAAGAAAGTTCTGCAATCAGGCTGGTACAGAAGAATTCTTCTTCTCCACCAGCCTAGCTTTTGTTTTTCAGTTAAAAAAAATAAAAAAATAAAAAAAAATAATGGTATAAGCCTGAAAACCAATCATTGATTGGCAGTCTTATACAGAAAATATAGGGTGAAAATCAGGGAAACCTGACACTCTATATTTTCCAAAAAAAAAAAAATCTCTCTTTTATTTCACAAGCTTTGTCACCACCCACTCCACTTCATTCCACTTCATTCCACTTCATACCATTTCATTTCATCTCATTCCACTTCATTCACTTCATTTCATTCCATTCCATCAATAAAAATCTTTTTCATGACCATTTCCATCTGGTCATTTGTCATTTGTTCATTTATATTCAACCAAGTAATAGCTGTGTCAGTTTCCGCAGCTGACATCTGTTTCCGCAGCTGACTCCAGTTTCCGCAGCCAGAAGCAGATTCCGCAGCTACTACTCTGTTTTCAAAGAGAATGTACAGTTAGTTGTTATTTCCATAATTATGAAATAAAATGCAGGTGAGAGGATCAATGGAGCATTCAAGACACCAATGGAGATTAATCAGTTGAAGACCAAGGGAAAAAGCAAAGATTCCAAAGGTATGAATAAGATTTATTTCAAATAGTATTAAAAACACATTTTTATATAGTTTTAAACCATGAGCTCTACCCATTACGCGCAATGATTATATTGACAGTTCCGTAACCTTTCACGATCTCCATGTTATCCTCTTGCATTCATTCATAAACGGTTTCATCATTGAAATTCCGATTCTCACTCATGTTCCAATATCCCACAGGAGATAATGAGACGTATTTGAGTTGACAAAGGACTCTTACAAGCCGCATAACTTCATAACCGTTGATTGAAACGTGTTCATATTTATTACACAGCCACCAAAATTCAAAACGCGGCCGAATGTATTATACTTTGTTAACCTCTTTGTCGTGTCTCTGCCGTGTTTACAAAACCCCACTCTGTTCTGTTTTACTCCGTTTCGTTCCTTTTGCTCATTCTCACTCCCGGATATCTACCCACAGTCTCACTCCATTCCGTTTATAGTGTTCATTCCCATTTTATGATACATTCCCACAGTCATTGTGTTCGATCCTGTGTATTCAGTCGTTCCATTTCCACTTAAACCCTCACGAAGGCAAATTTGTGAAGCACAGAAAAGTGAAATGGGTAAATTGCAAAGGGCAGAGCCGGAAGGACCAAAGTTTATAGAGGGATATCCGCAAGCAAAGGAGATATTGAAGAAAGCAAAATGGCTGCGTTTTATTCAGAAATTCAGAGGTTACCACAAAGAAGTTACGAAAGCGTTTGCAAGATCATTTGATGGCTCAGAAGCAGAAATTGGAGACCTCAAGTTTTCGGTCAATGAAGCATCAATAGCAACAGCCACAGAACTACTTCAGGAGGGAGAGCGTTGGTTCAAAAATAAAAGCATCAGTGATGAGGCATGGAGAACAATCCTACGAAATCAAGGTATAGATATAACTGTTTTTAAGAGAGGAATTCCTGTGCATGCATTGAAGGAAGAATGGGCCACTTTACTGTTAATTGTTCAGAAATTCATTACGTGTGAAGGCCGTTTTGGGTCTATGTACATGTACCATACCAGGCTATTGATGAATTTTCTTGAAAACCAAACTCTCAATCTCCCTTATTTTCTATTCAATAGCTTAAATAAAATGGCTGTGACTGTTCAAAAACACTTAGGAGATGTAGAGCCTCATTTATATCACCACGGCCTTATAAAAATTCTGATTGAAAAGGAGTTAAAGGAAAGAAAAGATACATGGGAACAATTTCTAGTTAGAAATTTCTTTGAGGAACCTCAGGAAATTCCTTAAGGTAGTTCAATAAGAAGGAGTAGAAGAAAAAGAATAAATGTTGAAACCCAAATTACTCCTACTCAGGAAATTCCCGCAGCCAGCATAGCCAGAAGAAGTAGGAGGAAAATAACAATTGAGGAAATCCAAAACACTCCTACTACTACTACTATGGAAAGAAATGATAGAGAAGAGAGATTGGTAAAAAGAAAGAAGAAGGAAATCAAGGGTAAGAAGCCAATAATACCAAAAGGGAAAGAAACTATTGAGGCTGTACATAAAACTCCTTCTTCTGAAGAAGAAGATCATCAAATACTCTCTGAAAGATTAGTTTATCTTCAGAAACAGTCATCCATGCCCAAGAAGGCAGAGAAAGGAAAACAAAAACAAAAGGATAGTGTACCACAGCGTGTGAGGAGAAGCAGCAGACTTAAAGGGAAATTGAGAAAAACTCAAATTAAGGGTCCTCATTTCATTGATTTGGGTGAGGAGACATCTGAATAGTCCCCAACTGACCATAGTCCATCTCAGTCAGTTAGTGAACCTGGTTCCTTTCATTCCCAATCAGACAATGAGCATACTCCATCTTATTCTCAGCAAAAAATTGATGTAAGCCCTCCTCGGCCAGATTTTGAACATAATTCTCCTTTACAGCATTTTGGGGACAGCCCAATGAAAATGACACCGGAAGTAGACCCCAAGCAACAGGAGGTATATGACTATATAGAATCCTTGGAAAAGGCAGCCACAGGTCCAAGTACCTCTTCCATTCAGCCTCATACATTGCAGGATGATTTAGTTCAATCATTAAAACAGGAAATTTTTGAGCTGGAGCTTTTAAATAGGCACATCAAAAATGAAAATGAAACATTGAAAGAACAAGGCAAGCTCGACAAGATCATCCATGATAATACTATGTTACATTTGGGAATATGGCAAAAGAAGAATAAGAAATTGAAAAGGAAATGCCAGAAATTGAGCAGAGCACTTGTGAATATCAAATTTAGGTGATTAGTGAAGAAACCCAGAATGATGGCAGTACCAAGGAAGAAGAGAAGAGGATTGGATGTGCTGGCTGAAGTATCAAGGCACATGAATTGAACAAAGAGTATCAAAATTTTGGTTGCATGAGGACATGCAACGCCTTCAGAGTGGGGGTATGTTGAGTCCCAAATCTGCATCGTTTCCATACACTTTTCCATACCTTTTTCACTCTCCTAAACCTCCCAAACTCGTCAATATCATGCAAAAGAGCATTTAACATGGTTTTTAATTACATTTTTGTGCTCGCTTTTGATCTAGATTTTAGCTCATTCATCAAGGAATCACAATTTTCCGTGTGCTCGCGCAACTTTCCACAAACTTATTTTGTAAAACTCTATGCTGCAGTGTCTACAAGGGAAACGAGCCACATGGGTGTCGTGAATGACGTGGACATGGTTCGTGTCCCATTGGTTCAAGCAAACCCCGTCCAAAGAAGCCGCGGTCAAAGGCGTCCACATGGAAGTCAACCATGGAGTTTCATGCTCACGACTGCTTGTGGCATGGCAGATCTATACGGTCGCTTCTAAGCTTGCGGAGGGTTGAATCGACATCTGTAAGTGTAGCCTGAGTTTGACCAAGCATCCACCTTTCGTAGATCTACTTTCCAACACGGCCATACTCCTATATCCGTGGACGTAATGGTCTACGTGCTTCCCACCAGCATGAACTTTAGGAGACAGTTACAGTTTGTTGTTATATATAGTGCGTTTGCATACGCATATGAAGTTAGTCGTTGTCAGTGAATATAGTCTCTGTTATTTTTAATTAGTCTGCTCTGTAGTGATTACGCTGCACTTGTGCCGTAACATTACCATTCTGTAATGAACCGCTTTTTAATATGAGAAGACTCTGTTTTTCAACTTAATTCGTATTTGAGGACCGTTACCAAGGCTGTGTAGAGGGCCCCTGCTCAGCTAAGGTTTTGTGTATTAGTGTATATTTCTCATTTCATTTCTTTAAAAATCATTGTATCATAATCCATCCATCTGTTCATACTTTGCAGTTGTTTCATTTCTGTTTATACACTTCCATAATTTCCATTTCATTTCTGTCTTTCATGCTTTATGATTGTTAATCACTGATCAATGTTTATGTTTTTCAGGTTTTAGATAGGCAGCCCGGGCATTTTCATAGCTTTTTGACTAATGACATGGAACTAACATTGTTCTGCTGCTAGTTTGCTTTTCATAGTTTTTGTTTAATTTCAGTATTGCTCTGTACATTTCAGTTTTGTTTTTCTGCTTCAATAGTTAAAATTTAGATATACTAATCTGCTCATAGCATCTTCAGTTGCCTCCGAAAGCCACAGCTGGACTGATGGTGAGGGATTGCATTATGAAATGTGTAGTTTAGTATTAGTTTCTTTTTTGCAAATTTAGATATATTAAATCATGCATGACATCTTCAGTTGCCTCCGAAAGCCACAGCTGGACTGATGGTGAGGGATTGAATCATGAGTGTATGGTTTAGTATTAGTTTACTTTCTGCAAATTAAATATCAGTTACTCAAGTTGTTTATGATTACTTCTGAAAATCATAGCTGAACTAATGATGAAGGGTCAGAAGATAAATTGATGTAATATGATTTAGATTTATTTTGTTGCAATTTTTGAATTTCCTTAAGCATAGTTTCTTTTATGTTTAGTTGGCAGCAAGAATAGTTTGGTTTTCATGCTCACTAGTTTACTGTTTTGATTTATTAGATTAGCAACACCTTTTCATTTCAGCAGTACATTTTCATTTTCTTTCAAGTCTTGTCATTGTAATTTTCAGTTTGCTTTTAAAGTTTCAAGTTGGTAAATCATTATAGGGGATATCACTTCCTTGAACAAATACAACCAAACTTGTTTTCATTTTAGAATTTCCATTTCACCTTAGAAAAACCAAAAACGACAAAAAGTTAGGAAATAGGTTATCTTGCACATATAGTGCGCCGCACTTCATCAGCTTACGATTCCCGGATTGACAAATTAAATGCAGCAATTTAGGACACACTAAATTGACCAAACAATATTTACATTCATCTTCAATAATATCTCCA
Organism: Pinus albicaulis; assembly: GCA_034641835.2. NCBI lineage: Eukaryota > Viridiplantae > Streptophyta > Pinopsida > Pinales > Pinaceae > Pinus > Pinus albicaulis. The sequence goes on along the minus strand of JAXQQM020069401.1, from coordinate 91,726 downwards.
TAAGACCCTAATTACTAACTATCGGGTATTGTTGCTTGTATATCTATTTTCTTGAGGTCTTGATCCCATTTTATGAAGTTATAGCACTTTTTTATGAACAAGAAGATTCGTGGCACTGACCATGGAAAGCTTTCTTGAATGTTCTTGACTTTAATATGACCTAAGCACTGGTCCTTCACAACTCAGGGTTGTCTCTAGGATCTACAACATGTTTTTTATCACTTAGAACAACAGAGGAAAGAACAACAAGCAGATATACATAATGGGAAAGGAGCCTACTTGTGATTTTTTCGCTTCTCCTTCTCCTTCTGTCACTATTGTCGTCACTCTCAATCCAACTCAAGTCGCTAGATTGATTCCTGCAAACACAAAAAGAGAACAACAATCAACATGCAATATACAAGATATCTACTTATCTTACTCAAATCAAATCGATTAGATCTGAAATACATACATCATTCAAGAATACATTGCACAAGAAATAGAGACATATGTATAGGAAAATGAACAAAAATATTTATTAAAGAGTAGAAGGGGAAGATTACAACCAATGAATCGATTTGCTGTCAACCTTCTCCAGCTTCATTCCAAACTCATCACATCCAGCATTATCCTAGCATCATATCAGTATTTTTACTCTCTTATCAAATGAGAATCCAACAACATAACTTTACCAAAATTCTTCCTTCCCTAGAATTAAGATGAGTGCTCAATTTATAGGGAAAATGATGGTAGTTTCTCAATGAATTAATTTCTAATAATAGACAAGACATGTTTCCAAGTTCAGAGGTGTTAGATGGACACTTGGATTCGAAGTTTGACACATATGGACTCTTCTAGAAGGCACTAACCATGTGGATATTCCCAGAACAATGAGAATTATACTCCTAGGTGACCAACACACCCTTGAGTGTCGGGAAGTGCACTGTAGTGTGTTAGCCACCTATAATATTTTGTTATACCAAAAGGTGGCTAAGATATTTTTGAGCCTCCAAGGAACAAATTTTATCACTAAAAAATTGTTGGCTCTTGAAGTCTCCTTAAGGCCTCATGCCTCTGTCCAAAATCCTCATTTGTTGTCCCTTTTTATACTCAGAAAATTCTGCTGATTCCAAATGAAAGACTGCTGAAAGACCATCATTTTCCCTCTTCTCAAACCTTTCATCTGCTCCCCTTTTTCTCCATCAAAACTGCCTTGTTTTCATAAGTCCTCTTCTTTCCATTTATGAAAAATTCCCCTTTCCATAGTTGAAAACTCACTTTTTAACTGTTTCGGAACCCCCATTTCCATTTTAAAACCAAGCGCTAAACCTGTTTGGCGCTCATCACATCGGAAGTATCCAAATGTGCGAGACTTGTGCTCTATTCAAAAGTTCCGATTGCGATCATACTTTGGTTTGAAATGTTCCGATGCGATTAATCCTTTGTAAATACAAAAACCCGATCGCATCATTTATTTTATATATCCAGTAAGCCCGCCTCCGGCGCTTAAAACATTGTAAATTTTCATTACTATTCTGCTTTTTCCTTTATAAAATCCAAGAACCCGCTTATCCAAAGTTTTCAACTTAAAAGCTTGAAGTCACGTGTTTAATATTTTAATGGGTTGATAGAAAATACCGATCGCGCAATCGCGATTGATGAATTCACAATGGGTTGATCGAAAAGACCAGGCCCGCGATTCTGATTGCGATTGGCCTTTGATGTATTAAGCCCCGGGCCCTTTGTGTTCCATATATCCAAAGATCCCGCAGGCGGGCGCCTATCCTTTGTATATATTTTATTTCCGCCCTGATCCATTAAACCTTCGTTTATATTAAAAACTTGGGGTTTTGATATATTATAAGGGTTTCTGCCGGTTCGTTCTAAAAACTAATCTCCATCGTTGATCGTAAGCCGATCAAATGGCCAGTGCTTAAACGCATCGGAGTTTTCCATCGCATGCATTTATTTTTTCCCCGATTGCTGTTCCTCCGATTCGCTCCCCGCCGTTGATCTAATCCTCGGATCCAACGGCTATCGCTTAATCGCCTCTCCCCTCCCAATTGCGCAATCGCATTGGAGTTTTTTGTTTAAATCGCACTCTTTCCATCATCCCTCCGATTGCGACTACCCCAATTCATTTCCCACCATTGATCTGAATCTCAGATCGACGGTCTGCGCTAAATCGAATCGCATGTTTCAAATCGGTGCATTTTCTCGCTACCCCCGATTAAGACCCTCTGATTAGATCTGGACCGTCCACATGTCCAGATCGGACGGTCCAAAATTACTCCTCCTTATTCTTCTCCCGCTATCCTTTTTGCTTTTCTATGCAGATCTCCACCGTTGGTTGCCTTCATCCGACGGATACGCTCCTCCCCCGCCATCTGAAGCAGTTTAAACCTACTTCCGCAGGATTTCTTAACTATTTTTGTGTTTTGCAGGCATTTTAATGGTTTTCCATTGTATAACGAAAGAAAGCCGAGGGTTGGGAAAGATGTTTCCTGCGCCTTCAAGCTGTTAAAGAGAACCATCTGCGAGGTTTCGCTCCATTTTTTTCTCAATGCTTCATGGGCATTGATGCCTTTAAAAAGCCCAGTGCGGCCTGCACATCGACAAGACACTGTTTTAATTCAAAAACAGTTAAAGAGTATCAGTTTGAAGACAGAACACAACAGATGAAGATTGAAGACGGTTTTTATGGGGATTACGACTAAGACCGTTATCAAAAGCCTAATCCCCAATCTAAAACATAGTTTAAAGGAAAAACCTAAAGTGTTTCATCAGACAGAAAGCCTCCACCGCCACATCTGAGGCAAATTGATTCCTCAGCTACCACCGAGCCACCTGTCGCCTCAAACCTTTCAAAACAGAGGCCGAAGTTATTGAAGAAAATCATATATTCGCCTCCAGCGCAGCCAGGGAGTTACTTCTGCAAGGAAATCAATGCATAAAATATCTGCAGAGTTACTCCAAACATTAAATAAAGCCTCAAAGTCAAATAAAGCTCCCACCGAGCTTAATCCATAAATGTAAAATGGTTAATACAGTGTTCCACCTGTGAACTTCTTCATCGAGCCCCTCAAAGGGCCGAGAAGTCTTGAACCTGTATTAATTATCCTGAGAGATCTTTTCTCAGATATCCTCCTCATTCTTCTATAAATACCTCAGAAGAAGATGAGAAATTGTTGGTTGCTGTTTGATCACAAGTTGTAATATTGAAACTCTCTGAAATAAATATACAAGTCTATTGAAGTTGAAAATAATTTGGAGTCTTGGATGTCTTGATGATGCCGTTGCATGTCTATTCCTGAGAAGGCTCTATCATTGGATCCATGAGCTTGGCTGTTGGTGAAGTGCTCTAAACTGTTAAATGTTTTTCCCTTGTTTTCATTATGTTCCATAATTTCTTACTACAGTAGGCTGAAATTTTTAGGCTAAGAAATGACTCCTGGAAGCACCTTAGACCTGTTCACCCTTCACTGTTTTATGTTTTCTTCTGCTGAAGTATTTTAGAGGCTTTAAAAATTCTCTTTAATCTTCATGCTCGTTTATTTCCTTGATATCTCAAATAGTTGGTTTCAGCATGTTATGGTTCTCCCTGCTTGTCTGCCATCACTTGAAAGTCGTTATTGAAATTTCCCTTCGAAGTACCATTGTCTTAAGTTAACCAAAGAGGTCGGTTTTGATCTTACCCTTTGCCCTTGCTTAAACAGTTGTTTTGAAGGTCTTTATAGTTTCAAACACAGATGTTATTTAGGTGTTCCCTCTTCTATGAATGCAACTATCAGTGAATCTTTTATGTTTTCTAAATCCTTTAAAATAAGATCTTTGAGGAAATAGGGTGTTCCCAGAATCTTAGATTTCATTTTAGAAGTTGTCTTGAAATCATTATTTTCTTAAAGAATGTTTGTAGAATTTATGGTTAGCCCTGTCTATCAAATATCTCTTTATTGATAAGTCATGTTTCTCAAGTTCCCTTTGTTGAGAATTAAATTTCTTTTTCCAAACCATTAATGTCCATCTCATTCCAAAACAAAGGATCTTGTGGCCAAGTTAGATTTGCCCTTTGATATCCCATATCCCTTAAAGAGTTTGTCATGATCTTATTTTGACTCCATTTCCTAATGAACCGGATATTTCCTCTTTCTGTCTATCTTTCCTAGACCTTTCATATTCTGCTGTATCAACTCAACCCAACCAAACAAACATCTGCACGTAATAACTAGTCTAAAATCCATAACCAAAGCAAACAAGATAAACTTTTTCAAACAAATATTTGAGAGATCCCTCTCTGAGAACAGGAGGACTAGATCCTGGAACTCTAAAGATTGGTTCTGATGTTGCCTTGTCTTTTGATTTGCCAAACTGTCAAAACACGGGATACCAACACAGTGCACCCTTGAATGGAGGATTATGCACTGCAACGCAGTTAGTCCCTTGCAGGTGAGCGTTGGTGAGTCATAAGTGATATAAAATATACTTCAAACCTTGGAAATATCACATTAGAAGCCATGAATGAAATTTTCTTCTCTTAGGGCATATAGCAACTGAAATATAAGGGGATGATAGAACCTATTTCATTGGTCCTGGGGATGATGTCCAATTTTACCAGGTCATGGGGGATGATGCCCAAATTGACCTATAACACTATCAAGAGGATCCCTACATCCAGTCAAATGGAGAAAAACCTCGCATCATATTATAGCTGCAGAAGGCACGGCAGTCACCAGAAAGACTCCCATTTATCTTCCTTCCACCTATCATACATTATGCACTCTGTGACGAACATGACCATTTCATCGACGACTGCATAGCCCTAGAACTCATCCGAAGATGGTATCCATTGGAACATGTGTACTACGTTGGTCTGCAAGTAGCTCAATTTTCATGTCTAATATGTTCTGGTAATCACACATTAGACCAATGCCATTACATCCCTCAGTTTCACTTAGTGTGCACTAGTTTACACAAAATGATAGTATGCCTCTCCCTAGAAGATGACTCTGATACTAAATCCATGGATAGCTCGATAATGCAGGAGGATGTGACAATTAGATCCATCCTCTTCCTTTCAGTCGAAAAGAAGTCAGTCGAGGAACCCTTAATCACCCCCAACCGCCCTCCACAGAGAATACCAACATGTGTGTTATGTAACACATGCAATCATGTGGTCGCCACATATCTTGACCTAGAAGCGCTACGCTGTTGGTACCCGATCACTTCACCAAACGAATAGGATGAGAACACCTAAGAACAATGTTCTTGTCTAGTATGTCAGGGCAACCATTATGATCAGCATTACACTTATATCCCTTGAGTGCGCCCACTAATTGACATCATCCATTCATTAGAAATGCAATGTCGGGATATCACTAGTCCAGAGCTTAGACAACATAATGGGAGGCAGATTGCCCCCAGGAAGCCTACCCCATTTCCATACTGACACATTGGGCGAGTTAAAAAAACACACTGACCTAGCATGGCCCATGTCCAGCTTAGGCCAGCGTGCGGACTATGCAACAGAATTAGCCACCAGGTCAATCAGTGTAAAGAAATGAAGCACCCCATGAATAACTTTCACATAATATCTTCCCCCCCTCAGAATCATCTCTCTAACCAAGCGAAAATCACACACTTCTATTTCTGGATCTACTCACATTTTCACCATAATATGAAATGTGAACACCTCCCCAAGCTTCGAGCGGTGAGAGCGGCATTAATTCTATACTCCCCAAAAGAGTTAGACATAAACCAAAAACTCAGAAATGGCAACAGAGAGATCTCTCCCCTACGCCTAATCCTTTCTGAGCATCCACTTTAGGGACAAAGAGTAGTGTTGGTTCTCACACAATATACTCAGTAGGCACAGTGGCACCATCCACCATTTGCACCGGCCATAACCATGAACCAGAGGCATGCCCATTAATGGAAACATTCAGGCACCTTTGTACCAAGCATAACTTCCAAATTTCGGAAAGTTCTCAGCCTAATGAGGAATCTAGCCTTGCTCCCACGCAATCTCCCACGATGCAAATTTCTCCCCCACCAAACACCGACAACACGATACACCATATGTGATTCATATCATCATGTATCAGAACCATGACTCGAGCTATCTTCTCATCAGTCATAGGTTTCGAGTCAGTTGCAACTACAAGAGTAGTTGTACCAACGACGGTGCAAACCCAATCCATATGCACCTTGTCGACAGCATCTAGTTCCACCAAATCGACGATGGAATCCTTTTCATGTTTTTCAACCAGCTCCATTAGGACTGAACCTCTTCCTCAATGCCTTACGCAGAATCAATCCCCATTAGGATCCTTATTCCACTCAGACGAGGATATCCTTGAGGCCATGACGGAGCCAGATTATCCATGGGAAGTAATGCATCATCACTCAGTTTTTCTTCCTGGAAAAATGTTCAGCCCTAACAAGACAGGAAACCAAGAGATTTATGTGATTGAATCAAAATATTTCCTTCCATCAGGGAAAGTCGATTGGTTCAAGAATCCCATTTTGGCGCCTGATGCGTTTGAAGAAGGGAACATGTCAAACATTTCACCTACCATCAAGGTGAATATCTCTCGAAATCCTGAAAAAATCGAAGAAATATCACTGGGGGTAGCATGTTCACCAAAAGAGATAACCTCTTACACCTAGTTATTACAAGGGTATCGATATATCTTTGTGTTGGACTACTCAGAAATGTTTGGGCTTAGACCCACTATTGTAGAGCACCATATTGACACTTGGCCTGACATACCACCAATACGCCAGAAACATCCTCAACTACACCCATCCAAGGAAGAAGAAATTAAATGATAAATCGATAAGCTTCACAAAGCCAGGTTTATCTACCCCATCACTTACACATCTTGGGTTTCCAACCTTGTTCCCGTCATGAAAAAAAGGGCACCATATGCATTTTTACTTATTTTCACAATTTGAACAAACCGTGTCTAAAGGAAAATTACCCTACCCCATTCATCGACCAAGTCATCGATGCTTGTGCAAGTCACAATGCCCTCTCTTTCATGGATGGTTTCTCTGGGTATAATCAAATACAAATTCGTCACACTGACTAGTACAAGACCGTGTTTAGTACCCCCTAGGGCACATTCACATACTAGGTAATGCCATTTTGCCTAAAGAACACTGGAGCCACCTTCCAGAGGGACGTGAATTATATCTTTCATGACTTGGCACACCTCATCCTCGCCTACTTGGATGACCTCACCGTCTGATCCAAGAAGCGATCAGACCACCTTGAAGATCTGCAGCTAGTATTCCAATGATGCCGACAATACAAAATACGCGTGAACCCCCTCAAGTGCGTCTTATGTGTCACAGCAGGACAAATTTTAGGTGTTATCGTGTCCCTGTAAGGAATTAAAGTGGATCCCCTCAAGTTCCAAGCTATCAAAGAGGTACCTCCACCTCGAACCCTCAAGAAAATACAAAGCTTGCAGGGAAATGGAAACTTTCTTAGATGTTTTATCCCAAATTACGCCACTTGCGCTCAAGGATTCCTACATCTCCTTCATCAATACATCCCATTCAAATGGGATGATCAAGCCCAACAATAATTTGACTCACTGAAAGACACATTCTCTTCAGAATCGTTGATCAGTCCCCCAGACTACAACAAAGACTACATCCTATATCTATCAGCATCCAAGACTGCTTTGGTCAGAGTATTGATCTAGGAGGGCCCAGATGGGAAGGAGCAAGTAATTTATTACGTTAGAAAAACCTTGTCAGGCCCTGCATTAAGATATGAGCCTAAAGAAAAGACTTCCCTAGCACTAATTCATGCAGTCCAAAAAATTCGCCACCACATCATCTTAAAGAACACAATAGTCATTACAGATATTAACCCCATCAAATGCTTGCTCACACATCATTTAATGAACCATAAGTATGCTCGTTGGATATTCATTCTGCAAGAATTCAACTTACAGTTTCGCTCCCCCAAGAGCAAGAAGGCTTTAATCTTAGTCGATTTCATCACGGACCTCCCAAGTCATACCAAAGGATCACTGGTCAACGATTCGCTACTGAACGAATATCTCTTCCTCGTAGCAACCGAAGACCCTTGGTACGAAGATATTCTCCTCTTTTTACGAACACAAAATTTTATAACCCAACTCACTCGTGACGATCGTCAGCGCATCCGCCACTAGGAACCCCGATACCTCCTCATGGGAGATGTCTTATACCGACAGTGCATCGACAACATCTTACGTCGATGCCTCACCCACAACCAAGTAGAACGATCCCTTAACGACTGCCACAGTGGAGCTTGCAGTGGCCACCTCTCCGGAATGCCCACTGCCCAAAAATTCCTACGAGTAGGATATTTTTGGCCCATTTTATTTCACGACTGCATTTAAGCAACCAAGAGGTGCGAGCAATGTCAACGCTTCGCTCACAAGGCAAGAGCCCCTCCCACTCCCCCGCGCCCTATCATCGTCGTTGGCCCTTCTGCAAATGGGGAATAAACTTCATGACTTGCAACCCAACGTCATCGGGCAATCACAAATACACTATTGTGGCCATCGATTACTTCACCAAGCGGGCAGAAGCTATGCCCACATATGGAAACAACGTACAAATCGTTGCATGATTTTTGTTTAACCATGTCATTTCCCGATTCAGTGTACCCAAGGAGTTAGTCTCCGACCATGGAAAACACTTCGAAAATGAAACTTTCCAGGAGTTATCTCACCATCTCAAATTCATTCATGAATTCGCGTCACCATACTACCCCCAATCCAACAAACAGGTAGAATTTGGACAAAGTACTCAAAACAATGTTACAACGCATGGTGAATAACCACAAAACAAACTGGCATCACATGCTTTTCTCTGCCTTGTAGGCATACCACATGGCAATGAAAACGTAAACAGGGTTCACACCCTTCCACTTGGTATATGGGGTTAAATTCGTGATTCCCATAGAACGCGAGATCTTGAATTTAGACGTCTCCATCGAACTCCTCGATGACAGCCAACCTCTAAAGCAACGCTTAGTATAATTAGAGTTCATTGACGAAATTCAACGACAATCGCTCTAGCACAACGAGGCCCATAAAAAGCGAGTGAAATCATCATTCGATCGCAACATCACCCCTTGATCATTTATCGAGGGAGAGTTAGTCCTCCACTACGATGTCGCAAAATAAGCCCTAGGGCCAGGAAAGTTTGAAACCTTGTGGAAAGGACCCTATATCATAAAACATTGTCTCCTAAAGTGGGCATACATCTTGATAGATCCAGATAGAACATGCCTGAGCAACCCCATCAAAAGTATTTACCGCAAGAAATTATACCCATAAGGGCCAAGAGGACTCAGCCCTAGAGTTAACACACACACACCAAAACTTTATTTTTTATCATAGAATTGTTAAAAAAAAGTGCTCTAAGTGTCACAAATGGATCTTCAACCCAATTTTCTGCCCTCTCTCCCCCCTCCATCTATATATTTATCTCCCCTTGTCTCTCCTTATCACCATAAAAACATACACACTCTCTCTCCATCCCTCTTCCTCTCCCTCTCCCTCTCTTTCTTCCCCTCCTCTCTCTCTCTCTCTATCTCTCTCTCTCTCTCTCTCCCATCTGTTAGCCACCTATAAATTCTGATATACCAAATAGTGGCTAAGTTCATTTTCAAGCCTTCAAGAGATACTTTTTCTTGGAAAATCTATCATCCTTGGAGTCTTATGTTTGCTCCATCCTAGAGGTTCATTTTCACTATTGTTTCCATCTTAAAATCCACGTTGTTTCACCAAAGAAATTTTCTCCAAAGGTCACTGAAACTGCCTGTTTTAAAGCCCCCTTTTTCCTCTTTAAAACCTCCATTCCCCTCTGAAAGGCCTCCAAAATCCTTTTCAGCCTCTAAAAATCCCTTTATTAGTTTGAATCACCCTTTTCTCCTTTACTGAAAGCCAAAAAATTCCTTAAAAATCCCTGTTTTTGGCCTAAAAACCATGTTTTCCACTGAGGCCTTAAGCCCCTTTCAGTCTTAGCCCCAGCCCCTTTCCTGCTCGTGACCGGAACTATAACCAAGTGCCAATTGCAGATCATAATGGGGGATTTCAGTTACTGTGTTCCCTTTTTCATGTTTCACACGACGCCGATCCCGCGATTAGATCTAGACCATTGAATCCACAAGAACCAATGGCAAGATCTAATCGTGCTCCCTCATAACTCTTATCGAAAATCGCAATCAGAGCTTTCTATTTCCAACTTTTCCTTTGATTCCTCCAAAATCTTCCGATGCGATGAGTTTTCTCCGCTCAGTCTCAGATGCAATCTCCACCGTCGATCTTCCCAGATCCGATGGCTAGCGCTCAAGCGCATCACGCCCATCCATTATATTCCCCTTTGCCTGTGTGATTTCTGACTTAATTTCGTGCTCCATCGCACAATCGGCAATCGCAACTTCTGTTTTTCACGTCCCATTGCCTCCTCCGATGTCAATCCGCTGATTGGATCCTAACCATTGAATCCACAAGAACCAACGGTCTAGATATCATCATGCTCCACCCTTGTGCCCTCCATTATTCCCCCTCCGATCTAATCTGGACCGTTGATCTATTTAATGATCTGACGGTCCACGCTAAATCGCAAAATCACAAAATCAAAAGTCTTTGGAGTTTTGGCCCACTACCTTTCTCCAATGCGACTAAATCCTAGCCATCCATTCCACCATATCTAACAATCCAGATTTCGTTGCACTCCACCTGACCCTGACCATTTGCCTTTCCCATGTTCCCCAATGTTTCCATCAGGTGATCCCCACCGTAAATTATTCTAATCCAACAGCCCATGCTATTTTGTGTCTTCACTTTTATATCGCCCATCTAACCTTCCAAATGAATTCATCGATGAATCCCCACCGTTGATTATCCTAATCTAATGGTCCCAGTTTATCCTCGCACCCAAGCTTCCAAAACAACTAGTTAGCTGCTTTGCCAGTGTTTTTCCCCATTTTTTTGCTGCAATTACTGGTTTCCTTGCTTCTCCCCCACCACCCCAGAGCCTCTGCAGCAGTCTAAACCCAACCCATAGGATTTTATAACATGTTCATCGTATTTTGCAGGTTTCAGTTGGTGAATTCACACTAATTTCACAGTTACATCCAGGGTGAAAGGTTGTTGCAGAGCCGAAGAGCACTGAAGAAGAAATCAAAGATATAAAGGGGTTAAATCATAACATGGAAGATCAAAGAGCATAATCCATGGTCTGCAATGATTAAATTCAATCATTGATCACAGCAAAGCAGATAACATATCAGCAGGACAGTCCTTTTACTGAAGAAAGGACCAAAATCACTACCGCCCATTCTCTATTCTTCCTCAAGCCCCAACGCAGTTATTATTCTGGTAGAAATTCCAAAAGACCTGACAGTGCATTAGTTACACAGCATAGAAGATCAACATTAGTACATAAACATTTCGAGTAATAATCAAAGGAGAAGCATAAACAGAGCTAATACAGGTTTAAGTACAAAAGAGACAGAGCATTTATTGCACCAGGGAAACTACTACAAATTGTTAGAGGCAGTTATTTGGAAGTATGGGAGTCCTCATAGCCCATTCTTCACTTAACTCACACCGTGAAGATAACAGTACCTCTCCAGATGATTTCATTCTCAAGGACACCCTACGGGTGATTTCTGTCATATCAAAATAGTCTCAAACGAGCTGTAAAGTTATTGATCCTATCTAGAATTCAACGAAATGTTTAAGGCATAGAATGGAGCATTCATAATATCTTCCACTATCTCTGATGTTCATTAAACCTTTCCTCGCCTACTTTTCTCATTTTCTCTATAAAGACTCTTCAAAGTCTCATTGTAAAATGTTGGCATTTTTTTATTTCTAAAGTAATACATATTGTTGCTTTGAAGAAGCTTTTTGGTATTCTGAAAGAGTGTGAAGATCTTTGTTTTTTTGCTGATGAAGAGGGCTGGACCATCGAATCCCTGAGCCTGGTTTTGGTGAAGTAATTCTTATTGTTAATGTTAATTCCTGTTTTTCCACTTTGTTCCATCATGCTTTACTTACAGTAGGATAAAAATTTTAGGCAGAGAAATGTATCTTAGAAGCACCTCTGACCTATTTATCCTTCACTATCTATATGTTTTCTGCTACTGAATATGACTGGGTAGTCTAATAGCTCTCTTAATATTTAGTTTGTTTTACTTCAGAAATGGTTAATTAGGTTGTGTTAAAGAATTTTTAGGCGTTCCCTCTTTCTTTGCCACTGAATATTGTATCTGAAGTCTACCTTTGATTTTTAATGCTTGCAGTTTGACAGTGAGGTTTGTCTCAATCATTCCCTCTATTCATTATTGTAACTATTGTGTCAACGGTCCCTATAATTGCAGTCTTAGATGACTAAGGCGTTCCCTCTTCTTTGAATGAAATTGTATGTCTTTGTTGGTTAAGCTCTCAAAGGTGAACTTATAGGAGGAAATAGGGCATTCCCCGAATCCTATAATTCATTTAGAAGGTTTAGTCTGCAATTCTCCTTTCTTTGAGTGTTTATATTGACTAAGTCTAAAGAAGTGAGCTTATTGGAGGAAATAGGGCATTCCCCGAATCCTTTAAGTCATTGTGAAAGGGTTTAGTTTGTTTTTTCACTCTTATTCCTTTATGTTCATCCCATTTCACCTATATTATTCAACAGATCCTAGACCAAGTTAGATTTTCCCTTTGGTTTCCCTTCCTTCTCTATCCGAACTATTTGGACTTCACATGACTCCATTGCCCAATGACTTGTAGATTCCCATGCTCTATCTATACCACATGAAACATACTTGTCCAACCAAACAAAAAAAACAGCCTTGCACCTCATAACTAGCCTAACATCAACTTTTAAACCTTTCAAGACACATCTTTATAAATATATTGAGATATCCCTCTTTGAGACTAGGAGGGCTAGATCCTAGAGCTCTAAAGTTAGGTTTGTATGTTGCCTTATCTTTTGGTAAGCCAATCTATCAAAAAACATGACCCCAACATAATGGCGATCATGGTGGGACCTACTGAATATATGATAGTCTAGCGAACTTTTGTAGACTCAGTAAGTCCTTAAATAACCATATAAACTCAGAAAAACCCAAAAAACATTTCAGATTGGCTTCATAATAAACATGGTGGTGGAACCATAATACACTTTACCTTCACAAAAGCTAAATATTTTCCACCTGGCGACTCCACAGTTCCTAAAAGACCAAAAGACTCCACTGGGAGACCAGTTTCATCACCACATCATCCATACTTAAGGAAACTTTGAGGATTAAGTTTCTTTGTTTAAGGATAGTTTTCCTCTTAAATATTGTCATATCTGGCTAGCTTTCCCCTTTATCGGATCCGAGACTTAACATACTGGCTTCAAGAAAAATTCATACCAGAGCTTATCCTGATCCAAATCCTCCCGAAATAGTTAACAATCCAGAAAGAATTCTTAGAAGTCCCTCACATCTAGGGATCCAACTATTTTCAGACCCATTTATAGAGCTACCTCAGCACCTGAAAACCTTGCATCTCTATTAGATAATGAAGATGATTTAGACTTACAAAGTAATTTACCTAGAACTAAGTCATTCAGTGGTACAGATCAGACATATTTTGAGCCTCCAAGCTCGCCACCACATAGTGGTCAATATATTAGTGACAGAGAAACCCCTCCATCAACACCTCCCGATATCCATTTCATTCATAACTTGGGTCTCTCTCACCCTAGATCTGCTCAACAGTTTTTTGCCAGACCAAGTAGTTCTGCCATCCATATACCTGTTGCTCAAGCTAATCCTTTACCTTCACAAAACACTGCCATGGTAGCATGGTATGCCCCACTAGTGTTACCACAACCTTTGGTTCCTATGCCAAATGATTATCAATCTAAAATTCCCCATTTCACTGGAAAAGAATCTACCACATCTCAATGACATGTAGACGAAATGGTAGATGCATTTGATTACATGGAGATAGATGATGAGATCGTTAAAATGAGAATCTTCGCCCAAAGTTTAGGAGGAGAAGTAAAGAAGTGGTTTAAAGGCTTAACTCCTGATAGCATCCATGACCTTCCCTCATTACATCAAGCATTTATAAACAAATGGGTAGCCAAAAGCAACCCTCTCCAAATACTAGCAGAATATCAGAGCCTTAAAAGAAATTAGGGAGAGAGTGTTCATGATTACTCCACCAGGTTTAACAGTGTCTACAACGCCCTTCCTCCTCACATGAAACCTCTCCAAGGCATGGACCTAGTAAAATATCCCGAAGGCTTTGATGAAGATATGGCCTATTAGCTAAGGGAAAGAGATTATTTAACTCTAGAATACATGCAGACAGGAGCCGTGAGCGTAGAGGCAAACTTAATTGAGAAAAGAGCTAGGCTAAGATCAGAGAAGAGGGTAACCTACAAAGACGATGCTACACCCTCAACTTCGTCCTCTGATACCAAAATTTACAACCTAGTGAAAGTAGTGGAGATAATGATGGAAAGGATAAACTTGAATGATAGAGTGCCACCAAGAGAACCTCAAAGCAATCTCCAAAATAGAAATAGAAACCAGAACTTTAGAAGAGAAAACAATCAAGATAGATAATGAGATAATGACCAGAAAATAAGATCTCCTTTCCAACAAAACTACATGGATCAAGAAGAAGAAAGGGAGATTGAAAATTTGGGAGAAAACAATGTGAACTTGATTAGATCAGACAGTGGGGATGATGTTTTCCTCACTGAAGAAGAACAAGGTTTCTTCTCTTCAGAACATAAATAATACACACATGAGGAGTCTGAAGATTATAGATTGGGGTTTGAAAATGCAATCATGGAGGTACACAAACATTATGTGCTAAGAAGAAAAGGGAACATAGATAGTCCAAATAACAAAAACACTAGCTCTACTGTTAGGAAGAATACAGAAAGTCAGCCTAAGAAAATAGCAGAGAAAATCACCATTTTGGCTAAGAAAACAGATTTAAACAAAGGGAAGAGTAGCCAAATGAATGTTGAACAGAGTTTCCATAGTACCTCCACTAGTGGCCCTAATAAAACAAATCAGATTGACAGTCCTAATAAAACCCAGCAAGTCAAAATTGCTGAAAGAAATTTAACTGAGAAAACAGATGTAAATACAAAAAAAAATGATAGTTCCTTTCAGCCTAGAGGGAGAGATTGAAAATATTAAAATTAACATACCTCTGGCTGAATTAGTGACCCAGGAAGTGTACAGAGACCGGGTCCTAAAAGATCTAAATATACATGTGGATACTGCTACTGTGAACCTAATAGATAATAAGCCCGAGTTGTTGTTTGGTCCTAAAATTGAGGGAAAATATCAGGAAGGGGATGTGCCTCCCTTCTATGTCAGTCTAAACATACATGACAAAGTCTTACACAATGCCATGCTGGATTCAGGAGCATCACACAACCTTATGCCTAAAGCAGTAATGGAAAGCTTAGGCTTAGAGATTACTAGACCCTACAAATACTTGTACTCCTTTGATTCCAGAAAAGTCAAATGCTTGGGATTAATTAAATATTTGTGTGTTAACTTATCCCAAATTCCTGCTAAGAATCTTGTAATGGATGTAGTAGTAGCTGACATTCCCCCAAAATATGGGATGATTTTATCTAGATCATGGGGAGCTAAGATCCAGGGCAGCCTTCAAATGGATATGTCTTATGCCACCATACCAGTATTTGGTCAAACCCGAAGATTATATAAAGAAAACCTCATGAAATACATGGTGAGCAGCAAGGAAAAACCTCACAACACCCCTGTTTATTCCACCCATTCAGATTTAGATTCCTTCATTTTATACAATGAAGATGAAGTCACCCAAACATAGAAAGAAAACGAGCAGGACATTAGTGCACCAGAACATCCAGACTTGTTTTCCTCTCAACCCCGAGATACCTCAACTCCCAACAGCCTTGAGAAACACAAAAAAAAAGAACATGAAACCAAAACACTTTGGAAAATGAGTTTTGATGGCTCTTGCAGCAAAAATAGCGCAGGGGTTGGCGTATGGATACACAACTCAAACAAAGGACATGCCTGCAAATTATAATTTCATGCACTAAAAACATCGTAGAGTATGAATCCCTTCTCCTTGGCCTACACATACTTAAAGATTTAAAGGCCAAAAATATATCAGTACAGGGAGATTCCGAGTTAATCATCAGACAAATCAAAGGGGAATACTTGAACAAAAACCCCAGACTCAGAGAATATAGGAACACTGTTTTAGACCTCCTGAAAGCTTTCGAAAAAAATGAGCTTGTGTTCATACTAAGAGCTCAAAACCACCTGGAAAACGAACTTGCTCTTGCTACTAGTAACTGCCAGATACCAAAAATCAAGGAACAGCTCATTATAAAGGTAAAAAACAGACCCGTAGTGCCTGAAAATGAAGATCATTGGTAGGTTTTTTAATGATGACAAACAGATAGAGGATTTCCTTCTATCAAAAAATGAGTTTTCCACAGCATCACCAAGCTGCAGCCATGAAAAGGACTATTCAGAGGGGGGGAAAATTCCTAAAATGAAGCCCCCCTCTCCTACTGATATAAATCAGTTTGCTCATCATTTCAAAGCAAATTTATCCAATGACCCAGACCTAAAGGACCTTGAAGTTCTAGAGTGTAAAGGTGATACCATACCCAAAGGCCTTGCGCTGCTAGAACAGCTCTTTGATTTCAACGATGTGTCTAAAGAACCAAAAACAGAACCCGTGGAAACTAATGTGGAACAGCACAATATAGGCAGCCCAACTGAGCCTAAAATGATTAATTTGTCTAGCACCCTTCCTGCCCACATTAAATAGCAATACATGGCACTCTTCAAAGAGTTTATAGATGTTTTTGCATGGGAATATAAATATTTGAAGTCATATGACACTAGCATCATTCAGCACAAGATTCCTCTTAAGGAAAATCAGAAACCTTTCAAACAGAAATTAAGGAGGATAAACCCTATTTTGTTGCCTGCAGTAGAAAAATAAATTAGGAAGATGTATGATGCAGGGATCATCGTTCCTATCAAATACTCAGAATGGGTCTCCAATCTGGTATCCATCAGGAAAAAGACAGGGGAGATTAGGCTGTGTATTGACTTCAGACACCTGAACAGAGCCTCTCTGAAAGATAACTACCCCTTGCCCAAAATGGACCACATTATTCAAAGGGTATTAGGGTCAAAAAGAATATCTTTATTGGATGGGTTCTCGGGTTATAATCAAGTGTTAGTTCTCCCAAGTGATCAGCGTAAGACAGCTTTGATCACACCTTGGGGGATGTTCATGTATGTCAAAATGCCATTTGGTTTGATGAACGTAGGAGCCACCTTCCAAAGGGCCATGGACATAGCCTTCTTGGAAGACATAGGCTACTTTATAATCATTTACCTTGGTGATATTACTGTTTTCTCTAAAACTGATGAAGAACATTTGGAACATTTAAGGAAATTTTTCGAGAAATGCAGAAGATTTGGCTTGTCTTTAAATCCCAAAAAGACTCTATTTTGCCTCCAAGAAGGAAAGCTTCTTGGTCATATAATCTCTGAAGAAGGGATCAAGATAGATCCTAAAAGAATTGAGGGCATACTGAATATTAGCCACCCCAGGAACCTCAAAGAATTACAGTCAGTCATTAAAAAGATTAATTTCTTGAGGAGGTTCATCCCCAACCTTGTCGAGCTATTAAGAAACATCACTAATGTGCTTAGGAAATAAGTAGGTATTAAATGGACAGTGCAAGCCAAACAATCATTTGAACTAGTAAAGCAAGCCCTTACTCAAGCACCAGTCTTGATCAGTCCTAATTTCACCAAATATTTATATATTTTTTCCTTTGCATCTGAACACACAATAGCTGCAGTATTGTTGCAGAAGAATAACTTGGGGCAAGAACAGCCTATATCCTTCTTCAGAAAAGCCTTAAGAGATGCCCCACTCAAATACAACATCATGGAAAAGCAAGCCTTGGCACTAGTAAAAGCTTTAAATGATTTTAGAGTGTACATTTTACACTCACATATCATTGCCTTTGTGCCACACACCGTAGTCAAAGATATTCTAAGTCAGGACCCCGATGGTAAAAGAGGAAAGTGGATTGCCACTATTCTGGAATACGACTTAGAAATCAGGCCTACTAAACTCATCAAGGGACAAGGTGTTAGCCATCAGTATTTTTACATGTTAGTGATGACTATATCTACAGCTGAGTTTTCTAGAAACTGATTTCCTTATGTCAATATGTCATCCAGAAAACCCTCCTAAAACTTTTTTCACCTTTCTACCTTTTCAGTTCGCCCATGTCGAAATCAAAAACCTCATATCAAAATCCTATCCAGCTTCAGCCTTATTGACCTACCCATCAGCCTTAAAAGGCAAATCCACATCTGTTTCAAAGGTCTCCCCTATGTTAGGAAGTGGCGTTTTAGGACATTTCACCTTTGGCAATCATCAAAAAGCCAAAAAAGCCTTCATCTGCAGCAGACCTACCATGACTGATCCCTTACTTTGCAAATGAAATTGACAAACAGCCTTAAGTCGCGCCACTCACACCCCCTAGATCTCAGCACTGCATAAAATCCAATCTCATGCTGACTAGTAGGTTGTTCACTGTGTTCTATTATTCTACAAATGACAAGAAATATATTTCATCTCATGGAGTAAAAGTTTGAGTTTACAGTTAGAGGAACAGCTGCTTCTAAGTGTATTATGAGCCTGAGATGAAGCTGCAAAACAAAAGTCACTCATCAGGACCTTACAGCTCTTTCCAGCATGAAAATCACAGTAAGAAAGGGTCGCCACTGTCTCAGCAAATGCTAAATTGTCAAGGCCCAGAGCCTCCTTCATTACAAGCAGAGGGTTAGGGCGCCTCCTTCATCCATAAGCAGAGGGCGCAGGCCAGTATTGACTCAGAAGGTTGCAGAAGTCCAGGTTTGCCTTTACTGAAACAATGAAACAATATCTTCAGGTTTCATGAATGTTACTTACTGACCATAACAGGATTATAGTGGAAATATGATAAGCTCAAAGGAAAGGGGAGTTTGGCCTGATAAAAGAGCTCATTTCAAACTTGCAAACCATATGGATTGTTGAACTCTAGAAGGACCTGTCATCAGTAAACATCCAAATCATAAGAGGCCTGTGTTGGTTCAAAATCAAATAGAACAGATGTTAACCAATGCCATTACACAAGCAGGAGAAAGGTCTTGGTTTTTCAAGAAAGCACTGACCTTCATAGTCACAAAGGCTATTTGTCAAAAGAATCAATCATGAGATGAACAAGCCAAATGTCTAATTCACCCTTAGGACAATGCAGGGAGACAGTATTACTCTGGCTAGGGTTTTCTTCTAAAAACACAGTGAGGCTTGCAAATGAAGATGCTAAGATTGGTGTTGTTCAAATGGTTTACTTATCACCACATCTGCCCGATGAAGAGCCTCCTCCATATATGAGTAGAGGGCCAAAACTACTGCAGGGTGCTGAAACTGATTGATACAAGAAAGCAGTGGAAGGATGCCAAAAAGGAAGAAAGGTCATTTCACAGGTGAATGCTAGTGCTGGTGATGCAAAGATTTTGGTACTCCTGTTTCAAAGAACTCTCTGTCTGACTATACTTACAGTAGGAAAGGGGCAATATTGAACATATGTGTGCCACTGATACCAAAAAAGAAAATTGTCTCCTTGAAGAAAGATCAAGCAACAAGACAATGTCAAATACCAAATCACAGCTTTCAAATGTTTTGGTGCATTATGAAATAGTCCTTCCTTGCTAACAGTCACCAAGAGGAGAAGCAGTGAACATATTTCAGTTATGAAATGGTTCTGTGGGCAAAAAGAGGTAACACAATGATCAGAGCAAAATAATGACTATGTATCAAAAGAATCCTGTTTTCATATTACCCAAGCTTGTTTTTTCAGATGGAGGAGGCAGGTGGTATTCAATCTTATAAGTAGGCAGAGGAAGTTGGTTGTGATGAATCACCACTGTTCATATGTTTTAAAAACAAACACACTTGTTATCATTTCAAAGGGCAGACTTAGCACAAGGATACAGTATTAAATAAACAGTGGCAGGGATGTGACACAGCGAGTTGTCAAACAGAGAATCCTGTTATAAAAAGAAACAGCTAGTAGAAGGCACTTACAGTCCAGAAGGAAACCTGTAAATCACCTAAGGACCGAGATTGTCAAACTAATTGCAAGGGCACCGCTGGTCTCCTGTAAGTGATAAAGCAGCTTTCAAATGTCTTTGACAGTTTTTGAATGACCTTTTCTTTTGTTAACATTGTCACCTAAAGTGCCAAAAAGAGGGACAAAGTCGAGGTTTTGAAATGTCTCTCTTATGAGAGCAGGTATGTAACTTCATGAGTAGGCAAAGCAAATTTGATGGATTTTCACTGTTTAAAAAGCAATTTGATGCAAACACAGTTTTGTATCATTTAAAGCAGGGCAGAGATATCACCAAATCCGAATAGAACTGGCAAAGTTTAAATATTTGGAGTGATAGAGAAGCTAAGAGCGCAAATAAGGATTTTAAATCTCAAAACAAAGAATTGCCACGGTGTGAACAAAAAGCTTCACTGTATTCAAAGATAGCCATGGGTCTTTGTTTTTGTTTTTAATGTAGCCGTTGAAGGAGTGTCAAAGGAATGAAATAGAGGAGTAGTAAGTCACTTTCGAAATTAAAAAACCAATTTCCGCAGCTCCCAAGCTTCACAACGTGTTTTCAAGCGAATTGAGGTTTTCTGCACTGGTTTAAGGCCGCGCGACGTGCCTGGAGTTAGGCGCGACGTGCCTGGGCAGCCAAATACACGGGGCCTCTTCGTCGGCGCGACGTGCCTGTAGGCGGGCGCGACGTGCCTGTAGGTGGCCGCCCGACAGCACGACAAGTCCACCCGACACCTTCCTCCGGCGCGACGGGTTTTCTCCAGAGGTTGCCGCGCCCCTTTTTCAAGCTGCCCAGGGTTTCTTGCATCCTCTCAAGTGAGCATCCATCATTTTCGAGGTATTTTTATGAGCTCCCATCATGTGCAAGGTGTTGATAAGTGATAAAACTGTTTGAAAATCCCGTACCTTGCTATTTTGCTAAAAAAACAAAAGCAGTTTCCTACACAGTGAGATGAAGTGATTGAAATACGAGGTTTTGTGGCTGAGAACCCTTTGTATCGTTTTCAAAATCATTGTATCTATTGACAGCAGAGTTTTCAAGAGCAGAATGACTGTTGCCTATCTTACAAGCATTCCTTTGTAACAAACTGCCCCTCCTATTTCACTAGATTTCACTGCTGTAAGTTTATTAATAGAGAATTCCTAAGGGTGGATAGGGCCATTTTTCTAGAGGGCAAGGTTTGTTGGTGGTCGAATCTGAACTTTGAAGGCAGAGGTATACCAGTGATTTCTTAAAAAACTTCACAAGAAAAGTGTCCCTCATAAAGCACTATGTATTGTTAACCTAGGTTTGCCCTCTTTCTTCACCTCATTATCATGTTAAAAACTGATTGAGAAAGAGACTCCACGAGTAAATGTTGCATTGGAGGGCAGATTTCATTGATGTTTTTCTAACTCTGGAGGCAGAGGTACAAAGGCAGTTTTTCTTGTTCTCTTAAAACTTCACAAAAAAAAGGGGGCCTTTTTCTGAAGAACAGTTTGTTAGTGTTTGAAATTTGATATTAAAACAGAAGTACAGGTTGAATACTTATTGACAGAGAGCTTCCAAAGATGACAGCATAGTAAAGAAAAGAGATTGTTGATGGCTAGATTTTGACATTAGGGCAGAGGAACCAAAGTAAGTGTTAATTTCTCAAAATTTCACAAGAGGAAATGGCCACTGTCTAAAGGGCGGAGTGCTTGGTGTTTTCATTTGATATTAAAACAGAGGTGTAGGTATTATGTTGATCTCTTAAACTCACAAAGCAGAGAGTTTGTTTCCTAAAAACCACTGTTGCACTGATTTCACACCTAAACTAAGTCTGCCTTTTTTCATTGCACTGCATTGTATCATTCTGAAGATGGTTGAACAGAGTTTTCTGAAGGTGAAACAAGGCCATTTTCTAGAAGGTAGGGTGGTTAGTGATTGGGCATTTGTTGATGATCAAGTGTACATTAAAGCCAGATGTGTAAAAGTGATGATTGACTTCTCAAAAGTCACAAGTGAGAGGTGTTTTCCTTAACACTTCACCTAACCAAAAGGTCTCCTTTTTTCCACTGTGTGGTCTTCACAAGAATCTGCTAACAGAGGTATTTTTCAAGATAAATGGTCTGAAGAACAGGGTTATTATTTTTGAAGTTTGGTGTTGAAGACCCAAATACAAGTGTAAGCAGGCCTCTAACAAAGTCACAAGAGGGGTGATTGTTCAAGACTGTGCACAGAGAATCTACAAAGCAGTTTCTTACACATAGTACCATTGTTAAGAAGGATACATAGCTGAAGTGTATCCAGATTTGAAGAACTGTTGTTGATAAGTGTAGAGGGGGCTTATTCAAAGAAGCATTGTTGCATTTTAGTCAAAAGCACAGGGTCCATAACTATCCAAGCAGTATAGTGGCCATTTTCAATCCAATAGGGCATTGTTCATAAAAGGCAGTTGGTTTCTTCCAAAGCATAGTTAGGTCAAAATGCCTCCAAAGCAAGACAACAGGAGCAACATGACAGTGGTGAAGATCAGCAGAAGCAGGAACCAGAGGAGGATAGTGCTGAACAGCAGCAGCTCAGCAGTTTGAGCAACAGCATAAGGATGATGATCAAGAACAGCAGTTTTAAGGAGCGCCTGACACGGAAAGAGAAGAAAGACATATCAGCCCTTGATATTTTGGCATCAGCTTCGGAGCATGTTGCTATGGACCCTTGAGGGTCATGCATGCCAATTTTGGGCCTATTTCGGCAACTTTTTTGTTTTTCGGCATTTTTTGGGTTTTTAGTCAAAAACTCATAATTGCGCCGTTTCAGTTCGAGGATTTGTCAAGGGAGGAGGATGATACCGATGGATGCCATAATTCCATGAGCAGGTCTCCAGCGATTTTCGGGGCATTTGAAGATCATTCGCCCCCTCAAATTGGCGAAAAACAGCCTCATTTTGCACATTCTGCCCGCCATATCAGCAGTCTGCTATTTTCTGGGTTTTTTCACACAGGTACAGTTTTGGATGACTTCCGGACCTCGGATTGAGTTGGTTCCAGTTGCGCCGGAAAATAGACACAGAAAGATTTCCAGCAAGCCCTCATGAGCCTCATTTAGACATCGGGAAGGCTGCCATCCGCATTCAGCAAGTCAGGGGACCTTTTTCAGGCCTAAATATGAAGTATTTTTGTAATTTTTGAACTCCAAAAATCTGCTTTTCCCAAATGTGCGTTAGGCTATTTTTATCATGGGAAAATCATGTAAAGTCAATATAATTTCCGTTTTTAGCAGTTTTTAAGATATTTTATGAGATATTTTGTGCCTTGGGCTTTGCAAAGCCTCAAGGACAAGTTTAGATATTTTGACTTGACCAATGGGATAGCTAGTTGCTCCATGAGGTTTTCCTCCCTCAAGCCTATTTATTCCATGGTTCTCTTTGTAAATCAGAGGCTGAACTTGAGAGAAGAATTAATGCATTGGTCATATGAGCTTTGAAGAATACACTTGAGTTATGATGTTTGGATTGCCTCTTGGATTCTTTTGAGGAATGTTGAAGGCTTGTTGATGGATTCCTTGACATGGTAGAATGGTATAGTGCTTCTTAATGTGTTTTGTCTTCTAGTTTTCACTCATAATTCATATTTCTTGCTGCTATAGATCGGTAAAGATTGATTTTGAGATATGCCCATGGAGGCACCTCAAAATCCCTGAATCTTCATAGCTTGATGTTTTCTTCTCCCTTAGTTATGCTAAAGAATTCTTTGCTGCTCTTTAGTAACCTAAGGTGTTGTTGCTAAGTTTTATTCATCAGTTCCATGTATGTTGAGTAGGATGTATGGTTTGCCCTACCTACCTATCAGCTGCCCATAGTTCTGTCCATAAAACTTTCTCTTTTACTGATTTGTTGATCATTTTGTTGAACCAAGGAGGCCTAGTCCCGATCTAGCCCTTTGCCTAAAACTATGAAAACTTATTTGTCCAAGTTCCCAATGACTTAGAGACTATGTTTAGGCGTTCCGGCATAGTTTATGAGTTGTTAGTTTGTCTCATGTGTTTTCCCCAAAGTCTGATATTCTTTTCCCGAAGTTAGAGGGTCTTATACCTCTATGTATGGCTGGAATGTTTGATTTCTATGTATTGATTAGCTTATAGTTATTCCTAGCATGATCAATGGCTTGCTATTACATGTTTATGACTGCTATTAACTATTTTGCACTTGAAATCCCTTGTCTTTCACCAACTTATTGTTCATTTACTCCATTTTGCCCAGAGATCCCTTCTATTGTGAATCAAATCGGCCCTACAGCAGCTTTACATCATCACTTCATAGCTTCCTTGATCTGTTTGACCCCATAGCCCAATTTATCTACATCTTGTCATCCAGTTTATGTATTTGATCAGTTTCATCCCTCACAAACTTAAAAACTAAAAAAAACCAAAAACACACTTCATAACTAGCCTAATATCAGAACATCGCAAGTAAACACACCAACATCTTCTACACATATAGAGAGAGCCCTCTCTGAGTCCAGGAAGGCTAGGTCCTTGGGCTCCAAAGCTTGGTTTGATGTTACATCGTCATTTGGCTAGCCAATCGGCCAAATCACAGGACCCTAACACAAGGATTAGCAAAACTCATGGCCGAGTCTAATTTCAAAGTCCTAGATATGAATATGGTTGATGCCTTAGAAGAGATAGAAGAGTTCCCAGCACCATTTACTAAAGAAACATTCACGAACTCTCCATGGTATGCTGATATTATTTATGTGTTGCTTTACTTAAATGCTCCTCCTTCTTTATCGAAAACAAAGGCCAGGTTTGTAAAACATAAGGCTTTAAATTGCTGCATGATAGATGGAGTGTTATATTGGAAAAATGTTGTTGGGATACTACTTAAATGTTTACTTGGAAGACCACAGCAAACAAGATCCTCAAATCTGGTTATTATTAGCCCACCCTTTTTCTAGACACCCACAAACTAGTAATGTCTTGCCACAAGTGCCATATTTTTTATGGTAGAAGAAAGCTCTTGCCCTTACCCTTGAAGCCTATTAGTGTTGAAACACCCTTCCAACAATGGGGACTGGACTTCATAGGGGAAATCCATCCACCCTCCTCAGTCCAACACAAATGGATCCTCATAGCCACAGACTATTTTACCAAATGGATAGAGGCCATACCCACTAGGAATTCCACCGACTCTGTCATTATTAAATTCCTTGAGACCAACATATTTCCCAGATTCGGCTGTCCAAGAAAAATAATCACAGACAATGTTGTTGCCTTTAGATCCAAGAAGATGATTGAGTTCTGCCATAAGTATCAGATCACCTTGGGCCACTCCACTGCCTATTACCCCCAAGGAAATGGACTTGCTGAATCTTCTAACAAAATCCTGATCAACATCATAAAAAAGTTGTTGGAGCAGAATCAGAAAACATGGCATGGTAAGTTGGTTCACGCTTTGTGGGCTGATAGGTTAACCACCAAAAATTCAATCAACACATCCCCCTATCAGCTAGTCTATGGCATGGATGTTATTTTCCCAACATCCTTAGGAGTTTCGGTCATGAAGCTCCTTCAAGAAGTCCAAGTTGAAGAAAATGACATGCAGAGAAGGATCAATGAAACCATCCATTTGCATCAGACCAGAGAAGAAGTTTACCAAAGAACTCAAGCAGTCCAAGAAAACATCAAGAGGAAATTAGACAAAAGGACTAAGGCAAATGACTTCCAAGTTGGGAATGTGGTTCTCAAATAGGATTCAAGGAGAGAAGAAAAAGGAAAACATGGTAAGTTTGAGAACCTATGGAAAGGGCCCTACATTATCAATTCTTTAAGAGGGAACAATGCATTTTTCCTACAAGAACTGAATGGTGAAGAAGTGTTAGGTGGTCCTGTCAATGGCAGGATGCTTAAACATTACTTCTGTCAAGGGCCTTAAGTTTTAGAGTTTTTATCCATTGTACATACCGTTGCATAGAGAAAAATAGAAAGAAAAATACAAAAACAATAGAAAATAGAAAGGAGGGTAGAGATAAAACAAGAAAGGTATAGCCCCGTACCAAAAAAGAAAGGTTCAAACATGTTGAAGATCTGAACCTAGAAGCAATAGAAAATATGGCTCTAATTCTCTCAAAACCTCAACCAAGAGAAGAAAAATCAGGGTTGGTTCTAACATGCTCAAAACTTGAACCAGCAAAAAAGAAGAAATCAGCTCTAACAAACTCAAAACCAGAGCTAAAATGAAGAGGAAAGTGACTCTAACAAGCTCAAAATCTGAGTCACAAAAAGAAGGAATGATACTATTACTTTTCAGAATTTCAAACCTTCCCAATTTTGTAATTTTTGCTACCAGTTCAGTTCATGTGCAGTTTGTTGCTATGCCATGGACCCACAGCAAACCAGACAGTCTAATCCTGATTTGACTATATTTTCAATTTCTGTCTTAGAATATAGAGAATGAAAACCTGTCAGACTATTTAATCCTGACAGGTATTAGATTAGGTAGAGAATTAAGAGTCCAACTATTTAATCTGGGCTCTTGGAATAAATAAGGGTAGCATTAGATAGGTTTATTTTTCTGCTTGCAAAATAAATGTTGAAAAAGAGTTTTTCGGTCCAAGTGCACTCAAAAGAAGAAAAAATGCTAGGACAGTAGGAATGGGTAGGTAGAAATGTTGTTTTGAAGAATGACAGTTTTTTAGGGTGCTGCAAAGGCTGTCAGATCAAAATAAGACCAATTAAGGAAAGAAAAATTGCTACCCAATGGAAAGGCATAGGTCTGCTAAATACAGAGATTACTGAGGTTCTGGACACCTAAAGGGCAAGCTATCCTCCCCAAGTGGAGCCACTGTTAGCCACCTATAAATTCTGATATACCAAATGGTGGCTAAGTTCATTTTCAACCCTTCAAGAGATACTTTTTCTTATAAAATCTATCATCCTTGGAGTCTTATGTTTGCTCCATCCTGGAGGTTCATTTTCACTGTTGTTTCCATCTTAAAAGCCACGTTGTTTCACCAAAGAAAGTTGCTCCAAAGGTCACTGAAACTGCCTGTTTTAAAGCCCCCTTTTTCCTCTTTAAAACCTCCATTCCCCTCGGAAAGGCCTCCAAAATCCTTTTAAGCCTCTAAAAATCCATTTACAGGTTTGAATCACCCTTTTCTCCTTTACCGAAAGCTAATAAATTCCTTAAAAATCCCTGTTTTTGGCCTAAAAAACCGTGTTTTCCACTAAGGCCTTAAGCCCCTTTCGGCCTTATCCCCAGCCCCTTTCCCGCTCATGACCGAAACTATAACCAAGCGCCAATCGCAGATCGTAGTCGGGGATTTCAGTTACTGTGTTCCCTTTTTCATGTTTCACCCAACGCCGATCCCGCGATTAGATCTAGACTGTTGAATCCACAAGAACCAACGGCCAGATCTAATCGCGCTCCCTCATAACCCTTATCGCAAATCGCAAACAGAGCTTTCTATTTCCTACTTTTTCTTTGATTCCTCCAAAATCTTCCGATGTGATGAGTTTGCTCTGATCAGTCTCAGATGCAATATCCACCGTCGATCTTCCGAGATCCGACAGCCAGCGCTCAAGCACATCGCGCCCATCCATTATATTCCCCTCCGCCTG
The DNA here is from genome assembly GCA_034641835.2 of Pinus albicaulis. Lineage (NCBI taxonomy): Eukaryota > Viridiplantae > Streptophyta > Pinopsida > Pinales > Pinaceae > Pinus > Pinus albicaulis. The sequence goes on along the minus strand of JAXQQM020069401.1, from coordinate 63,948 downwards.
TGTGATTTCTGACTTAATCTGGACCATTGATCATCCGCAGATCCAACGGCCTGCACTCCATCACACAATCAGCAATCGCAACTTTTGTTTTTCACGTCCCATTGCCTCCTTCGATGCCGATCCGCCGATTGGATCCATACTGTTGAATCCACAAGAACCAACAGTCTAGATCTCATCACGCTCCGCCATTGTGACCTCCATTATTCCCCTTCCGATCTAATCTCGACCGTTGATCTCTTTAATGATACGACGATTCATGCAAAATCAAAAAATCAAAAGTCTTTGGAGTTTTGGCCCACTACCTTCCTCCGATGCAACTAAATCCTAGCCGTCCATTCCGCCAGATCTGACAGTCTAGATTTCGTCGCACTCTGCCTGACCCCAACCATTTTCCTTTCCCCTGTTCCCCAATGTTTCCATCGGGCGATCCCCACCGTCGATTATTCTAAACCAACGGCCCCCGCTATTTCGCGTCTTCGCTTTTATATCGCCCATCTAACCTTCCAAATGACTTCATCGATGAATCCCCACCATTGATTATCCTAACCTAACGGTCCCAGTTTATCCTCGCACCCAAGCTTCCAAAATAACTGGTTAGCTGCTATGCCAGTGTTTTTCCCCATTTTTTTCTCGCAATTGCTGGTGTCCTTACTTCTCCCCCACCACCCCAGAGCCTCTATAGCAGTCTAAACCCAACCCGTAGGATTTTATAATGTGTTCATCGTGTTTTGCAGGTTTCAGTTGGTGAATTCACACTGATTTCATAGTTACAGCCAGGGCGAAAGTCCATTGCAGAGCCGAAGAGCACTGAAGAAGAAATCAAAGATATAAAGGGGTTAAAGCATAATATGGAAGATCAAAGAGCATAATCCATGGTCTCCACTAATTAAATTCAATCATTGATTGCAACAGCGCATAGAACATATCAACAGGACAGTCCTTTTACTGAAGAAAGGACCAAAATCACTACAGCCCATTCTTTATTCTTCCTCGAGCCCCATCGCAGTTATTATTCTGGCAGAAATTCCAAAAGACCTGACAGTGCATTAGTTACACAGCATAGAATATCAGCATCAGTACATAAACATTTCGAGCAATAAGAAAAGGAGAAGCATAAACAGAGCTAATACAGGTTTAAGTACAAAAGAGACAGAGCAGTTATTTCACTAGGGAAACTACTACAAATTGTCAGAGGCAGTTATTTGGAATTATGGGAGTCCTCATAGCCCATTCTTCACTTAAATGACACCGAGAAGATAATAGTACCTCTCTAGATGGTTTTCTTCTCAAGGACACCCTGCAGGTGATTTTTGTCATATCAAATAGTCTCAAACAAGCTGCAAAGTTATTGATCCTGTCCAGAATTCAACGAAGTTTTTAAAGCACAGAATGGGGCATTCAAATCACCTTCTCCGATCTCTGATGTTCATTAAAACTATCCCCACCTACTTTCCCCATTTTCCCTATAAATACTCTTCGAAGTCTCATTGTAAAGGGTTGGCATTTTGTGATTTCTAAAGTAATACATATTTCTGCGTTGAAGAAGCTTTGGTGTTCTGAAAGAGTGTGAAGATCTGTGTTTTTCTGTTGATGAAGGAGGCATGACCATCAGATCCCTGAGCCTAGTTTTGGTGAAGTACTTCTTATAGTCAATGTTATTTCCTATGTTTCCACTTTGTTCCATCATGCTTTGCCTACAGTAGGATAAAAATTTTAGGTAGAGAAATGTATCTTAGAAGCACCTCTAACCTGTTTATCCGTCACTGTTTATATGTTTTCTGCAACTGAATGTGATAGGGTAGTCTAATAGTTCTCTTTATATTCAGTCTGTTTTACTTTAGAAATGGTTAATTTGGTTGTGTTAAAGACTGTTTAGGCGTTCCCTCTTTCTTTACCACTAAATATTTTATCTGGAGTCTACCTTTGATTATTAATTCTTGCATTTTGACAGTGAGGTTTTGTCTCAATCATACCCTCTGTTCCTTATTGTTATCATTGTGTTGAAGGCCCCTATAATTGTAGTCCTAGATGTCTAAGGCATTCCCTCTTCTTTGAATGCAATTATATGTTTTTTTGGTTGAACTCTCAAAGGTGAACTTGTAGGAGGAAATAGGGAATTCCCCAAATCCTATTATTCATTTAGAAGGTTTAGTCTGCATTTCTCCTTTATTTGAGTGTGAATATTGATTAAGTCCAAAGCAGTGATCTTATTGGAGGAAATAGGGTGTTCCCCGAATCATTTAAGTCATTGTGAAAGGGTTTAGTTTGTTGTTCACTCGTAGTCCTTAATGTCCATCCCATTTCACCTATAGTATTCAACAGATCTTCGACCAAGTCAGATTTTCCCTTTGGTTTCCCTTCCTTCTTAGTCAGAACTATTTGGACTTCACATGACTCCATTGCCCAATGGCCTGTAGATTCCCATGCTCTATCTATACCACATGAAACATATTTGTCCAACCAAACAAAAACAAACAACCTTGAACCTCATAACTAGCCTAAAATCAATTTCTAAACCTTTCAAGACACATCTTTATAAACATATTGAGAGATCCCTCTCCGAGACTAGGAGGGCTAGATCCTAGAGCTCTAAAGTTTGGTTTTTATGTTGCCTTATCTTTTGGTAAGCCAATCTATCAAAACACAGGACCCCAACACCATCATCTATCCATATCTCCCTTGTCCCTCCCTCTCCCTCTCCACCTTTCTCTCTTTATGTCTTTCTTCCCCTTCCAACTCCATATCTCTCTCTCTTCCTTCCTCTCTCTCCCTTTCTCTCCCACCTCCCTTTTTCTCTCCCCCATCACACAAACTCTCTCTCTCCACCCTCCAACTTTTTCATCATATCCATCTCTCTCCCCTTCTTGCTCTCCCCCTCTCTACACCCTCCATATCTATGTCTACCACTCTCTATCTTCCCCTTCTTTCCCTATTTCTATCATATCCTTCTCTCTCCCTTCCCTTGTCTCCTCTCTCCCTCATTTAATATCCATCTCTCCCTTATCACTCCCTCTCATTCTCCACCTCTATCTCTCAATGTATTTTTTCTTCCCTCCCTCTCTTTCCCCCTTCCAACTCCATTTTCCTCCCCCCTCTCTCTCTCCTCTCTCTCAAGTCCCCTCTCTTTCTCTTTCTCTCCCACCTCCCTCTGTCTCACCCCCCATCATACACACTCTCTATCTCTCTCCACCCTCCAACTCTGTCACTATCTCCCTCTCTCCCCTTCTTTCCCTCCCCCACTCTCCCCCCTCAATATCTATGTCTTTCTATCTCTCTCTTCCCCTTCTTTCCCTATTTATATCCTCTCCTTTTCTCTCCCTTCCCTTGTCTCCTCTCTCCCTCATTCCATCTTCATATATCCCTTATCACTCCCTCTCTCTCTCCACCTCTATCTCTAAATGATTTTTTTCTTCCCTCCCTCTCTTCCCCCCTCCAAATCCATCTCTCTCTCTCTCTCCCTCTCTTTCCCCCTACAAATCTATCTCTCTCCCTCTCCTTCTCTCCTCCTGTCTCTCTCTTCCTTCCTCTCTCTCTATGTCTCTCCCACCTCTATTTCTCTCTCCCCCACTCTATTCACCCTCCATCTCACACTCTCTCTTTGTCTCTTAAATACGATCCCATTGTATTGTATTTAAGAAAGTATCTAAATTATTTAAATAAATTAAAAAAAAAAAATTGTAAAATATTAAACCTATATTTTGGATCAATCATGTTAAAGAAAATACAATAATAAAAACCTGAAAAGAATCATGCACTATATTTCCTATATCATTTTTAGTCACTTTGTTTTCTCTCTTTGCTTGGATCCTTGGTTAAAATTCATCTATCCTGGTTCTTTATAATATTATTTATATTATATATATTTCATATATGTATATATGAAAGTATTCTCATTTTTAATTTATTAAAAGCTCGATTTTTTAGTAAAGCCTCGATTTAATCTCTATGGGAATATTTTTAGTAGTCATGATGATGGAGGGTTTAGATATACCTCAAAAGTAATTATAATCTTTTTACTTTTAGATTTAATTAAAAATTGTTATAAAAATAAATTAAAATAAAGTATTTGTAAAATATTTTTATTTTGAAATAAGTTATGGTTCTTGGGCATGTGGTATTTGTTGAACCCTAGAATTTCCCTTTTCTTTACAAACTTATCATCTCATTTCACCTCTCTTTCATCAATTCATAAGCCCCAATCAATGAAGAATGTTTAGGATTGTCCCAAGGATACATGCAATTAATTAACATATTGTATTTTCATGGTTTTCGTTGTTTTAATAATTTTTTGCAGTATAGCTACAGAATACAGACGTTCCGTAGCCGATTAGGCATTCCGCAGCTATTTTTGTGGTTGAATATGTGCCAAGTGTTAGTTATAGGATTGGGCCACATGGGTGTTTATAGAATGATGCCTACATGGATTCTATCCTACTCACTCAGTCTAGATCAATAGAAAAACGTGCCTAAACTCATGGTCAAAGGTGGAGTGAAACTATGTTATCCAAATGCAGTAAGACTCTTGATTTGAGTCCAACAGTCCTATTACAAGTCTAAATTTGAATTAGCAAGAGTCCAACAGTCCTATTGCAAGTCTAATTCGAATTAGCCACCTGTAGCAAGTATATCTCATAATCAGTTATGTAATTTCCCTTTAAATATTGGTTGTACAAGACCAAAAAGACAGTTCAGAAAAAGTACAGTACAGTTCAGATTTGCAGTGAATACTCTGTTTTCCAAACTCTGTTTTAATAAAGAAGATCAGTTCTTTGATGTTGTTTTGATCACATCTTTAAGGATCTAAGGAATTCACCAAATTGGTAGCAGAGGGCCCCTGCTGCTAAGGAGGTTTTTATACTTTCTAGCTAGGTTTATTTTAGTGTCTTTGTTTAGTATTTCTTTCTGCTTATGCTAAAGTTTACTGCTTTCATAATTAACAATTATTGTGTCCAACTGAGTAAAAACCATTTGTCTACATTACCAAATCTTTATCACTAAATGGTTAGTTACTTATAGGTACAGTGGTTATTAGATTTCATTTATTGCTTTCATAGTTGACAATTATTGTGTCCAACTGAGTAAAAACAATTTGTCTTCATTACCAAATATTTATCATTGAATGGTTAGTGACTTATAGGTACAGTGGTTGTTTAGATTTCATTTACTACTTTCATAGTTGACAACTACTGTGTCCAACTGAGTAAAAACCATTTGTCTTCATTACCAAATATTTATCACTGAATGGTTAGTGACTTATAGGTACAATGATTGTTTAGATTTCATTTACTGTCTTTCATAGTTAACAATTGTTGTGTTCAACCAAGTAAAAGCCATTTTTCCCATTTCCAAATCTTATATTAAAATGGTTAGTGACTTATAGAAACAATTATTGTTTAAGAATTTTCATTCTTTCTGTCATTCACTTAAATAGTTGTAGTTATAATATCCTCATTCCATTGCAACTAATAATCTCTTTAAAGGACATTCTGATTGAAACTGAATCTGAATATGATTTGCAATAATGGCTAAATAATTAGATTTAATGCAATGTTTGAGTTATCAATTGCATTTCATGTTTTCACTTCTTAGATCTCAATTGAGTTATAAATCCATGGATTAGGTTTACTTATTGAAGTACTTGCTTTATCTTTTTGTTTAGAACTAGACCTTAACACTTGTCAATACACTTTGGTTTCTTTCATAGAAATTAACTTGGTTTTATGACACTTCCTTTTCTTCCTTTTTTTAGATTTACTTTCACTTTTTAGCCTAGGATAGCATACTAAGGACTAAACCACAAAACCCCCAAAATAATAAGAAAAAAATCAAAACAACGAAGTAAGAGAAAGGACACTTAGGCACATATAGTGTACTACACTTCAAAGTTACAAGCCCTGGTTGATAATTAATGGAAGCAATTTAGGACACTAAATTGACTAAACATTTTGGCGATGTTTCCGGGGAAGTGTAACTAGGTAACCTTATTTATTACATCCAAAAAAAAAAAACCTTCAATCACCTACCACACCCACTATATCATGTGGTGCAGTAAGAGCCACACATCCACATCATGAATTCATATTTTAGCAGGTATAAAAAGAGGTGACAAAGGAGGTTGAATAAATGGATGGAGATGATGACAATGAGGAAGATCCTTTTGGATTTCCCATTCAAGAAACTGATATCAACCTTCAAATGAAGAAAATCCATCCATCTGTACTTCCTAACTTCAAAGGTATGAGATTAGAAGACCTGGAAACCTTTCTTTTTGAATTTGAAATAATTTTTAGATCTTATGGCTACTCGTTGCACAGTCAAAAATTGAATTTGTTTCCAGCAACATTAAAGGATAGATCTCTTAGATGGTTCATGACTTTAGGAACAAATTATATAAGGACATGGGATGATATGAAAAGAGTATTTTTGGAAAAATATAAAGATTATTTCATGCACCATGACCTTAGAAATGAATTCTTTAAGATGAACCAAAAAGATGATGAAAGCCTAGAAGATTTAGTAAAGAGATTTACCTATAATATCAAAAGATCTAAATTGCATAATTTAGGATCAGATGCATTAAAAACTCTCCTACTAAATGCTATAAAGGATAAATAGATTGATCTTCTTAATCTTGTGGGAAAAGGAGATGTCTATCAATTTCCATTTCAAGAAATTTGTAAACTATGCAAGAACATATCAAGAGGAAAAGCAAAGTGTGTAAGATACCCTCAAGATCCATTCATGGAAAGAGTAAGTAAGTCAGCATCAGGATTGGTAAGTCAAACTGAACCTAACAATTTGCTAAACATTCTTGGTAATTTAAATGAACAAACTGACATGCTAAGAATGAAAAACAAGCAAAAAGTTGCTTCATTTATATTTTTCTCTAAATGTAGAAAGAAACATGCTTTGCATGAATGTCCACTTGATAACATTAAAATTTGTAAAATTTGTGCAGGATCACATACTACTGAAGATTTCCCATCATTACCAGGGTTGAAGGCAGTTTACCAGAATGATAATGGAGCAAATCAAGCACAAGAGCAACTTTGTTATGTAGCTCCAAGAGGACTATGGCAGCCTCATCAACCCAATATGATGCAATATCCTTATGCACAGTTTCAAGGTTATGCACAACAACCTCAAAGTAATTGGAAAACACCCTTGCCTTGGCAACCTTGGGCATCTCAATCCCAACCTCAAAACCAATCTTGGCAACTGACCATCTCAATTCCAACCTCAAAACCAATCTTGGCAACAAAGTTGGCAAAGGCCCTACAAAGGAAATCCACCATCTCCTCAATCTTTCCCTCTCTATCCTCAATACCATCATCAATGTTATTCATACCATTCACCTCCACCACAACATCAATATCACCCTCATTTGACCTCAATTCAACCTTTCCCATTACCATCCACACAAGCACCCCAAAGATCCATTCCCACTCCACTACATGCACAACCATTTCATATCCACAACAATAAAACACCTCAATCAACTTACAATTTTGAGGTATTGCAAAATGATTCACCAGCTATCATTGAATAAAAACAACCAGAAGAAGAAGACTTAGATAAGGTCCAAGAATCATGGATGTCTGTTGATAAAGAGAAGTTATTGGAACCAGAGATTAAAAAGTCTCATGCATGCCTATCACCAGATTCTATGAATGAAGATCACATCTCCGAAGACTTGCATTTCATGATAGAGGAAAGACAAGGAAGACAAGATTACATTGAATCTTGGTTCAAGTCAGTCATCGAATCCCAATTCTCAATTATTCAATATCTTTTGACATCATCTAAATCAAGATAATTGGCATCTCATATACAGGTACATATCAAAGAGTATCTTTCAAACCTGCATATGAGTTTATCTATCATCTTGTTACAGACATGGTTCCATTGGAAGTATTCATATACTTGAACAAGATTTTCTTTTTCAAGTAGAGTAGGACATTAAAAAAAAAAAAGTAAAGAGAAAAATAAGTCCTATTGTGAAAACCAGCTTGCTGGCGCAATTGGACATGAGCTTTGCTTGAAAACCAGGCAACTGGCGAGCAAAGTTCACAATAAGTTCTACAATTTCATGATGGTTTCAATCTTTCATGGTTCTTCAAATCATTTTTGGTTCTATGCTCAAGTTGGATGATGTGGAATTCCTTAAGGTCCACCTTCCAACAGATCTTGTCCCATCGACCTCAACACTTTATCTGGGATCAAGATTAGAGATTATTTGAAGTGCCTTGGAGCTTGCATTCATCAATGGCAAGCCTCCTTGTTGATAACAATGGGAATACAACAATATCTCTTGATTGTCAAATCTTGCAGGCGACTCAACTTCGACACATTCATTCGTCCCTGTCAAGATGCACTGAGGTACCTTGACACTCATTTACATTATCGGTGAGTTGTCTCGCATTGGTTAACGATTTTCATTATTGATCGGTAATCCAGTGATTTCTTCCCATGCTCGACTTCGACACATTTATTCGCATGGTAAGAATTGTACCATGAATGTTGGCTTTGATGAAGACTAATGGTTTTATGGAATCAACAACAACTTGTAGCAGTACATTTTATTATTTTCTTGTAGCAGCATGTTCATCTTCTTTTCAATTCAACAATAGCTGCGGAAAGTGGCAGTTTCTGCAGCCATTGCTGTAGCAACCTGTTTTCGTTTTTTGCAATTTTTTTCCAGAGGCAGTTTTGGCGCAAATATTGCAAGAGATTGGAGCAGAAATAAAAAATTCTGAGCTTCTGGGTTTTCTCAGAATATGATAAATTGAGTAAGACATAGACAGAATTTGGAAAAAAAGCAATTTTTAAGGGCATTTCAGATGGGTTTTTCAGGCAGATTTTCATTTTTCAGCATTATGGACAGATTAGGATAGATTTCAGTATTTTTGCACAGCAGCGCCTTTTCTTCATCAAAATGAAATTATGGAAGAATGTGGCAGTAGATAAGGTAAAAATACACAGTTTCCATTTTGAATCACTCAATTCGGCCTTAAAATGAGTTCGTGGCGTACTTTTTTGTTGCAACATTGGGCAAAATGAAGGGTGAAACAGGGCAGAAATTGATTTTATCATAACTTTCAAACCGTGCATCCGTTGGTCCTGAAATTTTTATGGTAAATGCATTGAGGTAGGGTGAATAAACACAGAAAATTTCAGAAAATTTCAGTGTGTATTTTTCAAGAAATTGGCCACTTTCACCTACAACCATTTCTCATTTTCCGGGAGATCCGTGTAACCAATGGCAGATATTTTTCGTCGGAAGATGCATAATAATATTGGTGACAACCTCAGAAAAATTCAGGGAAGTCTGATGTACCATTTGAGAGAAATTGCAAAATTCATTTCATTCTACAATTCCACTCCATCTCACTCCACTTTCACTCCATCTCACACCATTTTCATTCCATTTCACAAGTCATATTTCACTTTCACTCCATTACATTTCACATCCATATTCCATAGCCATACATCATTTCTTTTTACAGATTGCATGTTGCAGCCACATCTTATTCAGCAGTTCTGACACAATTGTACAACCTACAAAGAGATGATGATTACAGGAAATTGAAGGATTCTGTTTTGAAGACCAACATGCTAAAAGAGGACCAAAGGAACAACATCAAGCACAACAATTAACAAGGTCAAAATTCTGAGGTAAATTTTGAAAATTATTTTAATAGAAAAAATTTAAAACATGAAATAGATACAATGTGTATAATCATATGTTTCCTAAACAACCTATCATTCGAATTGATTAACATATCTTGGCCATATCCCTTATCCAACATTCCCTAACAGTCCTCATTAAAACCTTGATTAATGACTAACGATCATAATCACAAATGTAACCTACTATACCACGTCTCCTTAAGATTGTATCATTCACTTATTTCACCACAGGTTCATCATAAATTCTCCATCAGATCAGTAGCCACTTCATTTTCCCTCATAGCTTAATTACCTCCATCCATTCACCTCCATTACACTTTACAGCCAATCCATATCTAATTATAGGGAAGTAATTTTGAGGATTAAGCGTCATTCTACAGCTAATCTATCTCCAAACACAGAGAGACAATTTTAAATGGAAAGCATCAGAATTTGCAACCAATTTATCTTTAAGAATAGGAAAGTAAATATGAAGGGGAAGATACTCTGCACAGGTGAAGAATTGGTCTAATTTTCATAACAGAGCAGTAGGAGTCAAGTATCTGGAGGGATATCCACAAGTCAGAGAGCTACTACAGCAAGCAGGATGGTTGAATTTTATAGAAAAATTTGATGGCTTCCATAAGGAGATTACAAAATCATTTGCTAAATATTTTGATGGAGCAGAAGTAGAGATTGGAGACATCAAATTAGCAATAACAGAATCATTTTTGGCTAAGGCAACAGGACTCCCAAGGCAAGGATAATGGTGGTTCAATAACAAGGAATTTCATAATGAGTCTTGGAAGGAGATACTGAAAAATCCAGGGGAAAGTTGGGAAGGATTTCCTGTAAGAAATCATTTCAAGAAACAGAAGAATAAGGCTGGATGTTTTGGCTAAAATATCAGAGCACGTGCAATAAGGAAGAAGAACTTGAAATTTTGCTAAATTGCATGAGGACATGCAATAGTTTTGCAGTGGGGGTATGTTGAACCCTAGAATTTCCCTTTTCTTTACAAACTTATTATCTCATTTCACCTCTCTCTCATCAATTCATAAGCCCTAATCAATGAAGAATGTTTAGGATTGTCCCAAGGATACATGCAATTGATTAACATATTTTATTTTCATGGTTTTTTCTGTTTTAATAATTTTTTGCGGTATAGCTACAAAATACAGATGTTCCATAGACAATCAGACGTTCCACATCTATTTTTGTGGTTAAATATGTTCTAGGTGTCAGTTGGAGGATTCGACCACATGGGTGTTTCTAGAATGATGCCTACATGGATTCTATCCTACTCACTCAGTCTAGATCAACAGAAAAACGTGACTAAACTCATGGTCAAAGGTGGAGTCAAACTATGTTATCCAAATGCAGTAGAACTCTTGATTTGAGTCCAGTAGTCCTATTACAAGTCTAAATTTGAATTAGCAAGAGTCCAACAGTCCTATTGCAAGTCTAATTCGAATTAGCCACCTGTAGTAAGTATATATCATAATCAGTTATGTAATTTCCCTTTAAATATTGGTTGTACAAGACCAAAAATATAGTTCAGAAAAAGTACAGTACAGTTTAGATTTGCAGTGAATACTGTTGTATGGATTAATCTGTCTTGTGGACAAGACCGATCTCCCTAGTACTAAAATTATCTAGCAACAAACAGCCAAATAGACTAATCTTTCTCTAAGCATATATGATCTATGAAAAGCTCTATATAGGTGTAAAAGACTTACCGTTTGTCCAGTCCTTGTTTGAAGTTGTTGTTATCCCTCGCGCGCTTGAAGGAGTTTTCCTCGTAAACCTGCAGTCAAAAACAAGCAAAATATTACATAGCACCTGTATAGAAATCATCATAAACCATGCTTATCATAGTGATCAAGGAATCTATGAAATAAACCATTGATTGAAAGCTTATTGAGAAAAATGAGTATATTTGTATTAATTTCAAAAGAAGAAAATCCTTACAACCTGAGCCTTGATGTTGCACAGGACTTTCTGGGGTCTGAAGCAGGAGTCTCCTTTACTTTGATAAGCTCTGCACTCCTCCAACCAAGACAAATAGAGGTATTCAATCTCTCCTCACAAAAGTCTTAGTTAACTGAGTCTAAATCTCAACAGCACTTAACTTCAAATATTCTAAAATCTTGAACTCCCTTTGAGGCTACCCAATGCCTCTTTTTATAGTGGAAAAGAGGAGGTTTTTTGCTCCAAGTATGAAGGGATAGAATCCTCCTTCAAAGGGATAAGATCCTCACATCAAGGGGTTAGCTCCATAAGGTAAGGGATTCATGCACCTCACGAGAGCGGTTTTGCCACCGCAAGATCCATTCTAGAAGCTTCCAGAATTTACTTTAATTGAGATTTTTGGGATTTACTTGCGCCTTTTTAATCTTACAGGGGTCCGCACCTATAACAAAGATAAAGTGCATTCAGGAACACAGGAAAACTGAACATTGGGTGCGGGACCGCAGGCAAGATAGCCAGAAAGTGCGACACCAAAGTTTAGGAGACTTTTTAGGAATTTTTTCTGATTTTCAAGGCTTGAGATGAGGAACTGATATGTTAGACTTGCAAAAGGGAGAAGTATGAGTAATAATGAGCTCATACACATGGCATAATGTCAGGATGACAATTTTCAGTGTAACAGATTGCCCCCTAAAGTGCAAAGTCTGGAATAGATGATGATGAAGTCTTTCATATATGAAGAGTGCAGTACTTTATCATTTCAAGGATCATCCTGTGGTCACCCCAGTCAGTACCTGTAAAAACATTCAATGAAAAATATATATGTATACATATCATCACTGAGGTAAGCATTCCCATACTCAGATTAAATTAACTAAAAACTGATTCAACTGTTCTGATACAGGAATGATTTTGAGTACACGACAGTATAGACATGTGTGAACACAGTATGGACGCAGCCATCTGTTTATAAATAGTCCACTGTATAAATGATAACAAAATTCCTCACAACCTGGATGGTAGAAACTATATCCAGGGTCTTGATTTTCTCATCTCGAACTAGTACGATTCTATCCATGCGAATGAATGTGTCGAAGCCAAACATGGTAGAAACCACTTGATTACCAGTCAATGATGTAAACTGTTAACAAGTGTGAGAGTAGCCACCAGTAATATCAATGGCTCTCAAAGTACCCAGTACAATCCATGAAATGTGAATGAATGAGCTAAAGTCGAACATCTCACGGAATCATTCGATCGAAGGTCGATGATGTAACCCGTCGTCGAAAGTGAGAAACCTGCCATTAAGGCATGCAAATTTCAAGGTACTGACGATTTCTAGATCAAATTCCCAGATAATGAGTTGTCGTCGATAGAAAGCGATCCGTCGTAGGCAAGCCCACAACACGAAATCATAGATCAAGTTTTGAAAATATATTGGCAAGGACTGACTCAGGGATGATCAAAATGGATGATAGATATTTTACAGATGAATGGTTTATTTGAATTGTCCTCTTGAACACATAATGACACTGCAGATGGCTTGGCAACAATTGACCCAAAGCTAATACCCAGAAACCAAATGAAAACTTTTAATGAGGTTTGATTAACTGTTAGGCAAAGGATTTCCCAACCCAGGTGAATGAAAGTGTCGTGTTCAAGAGTGGTTGACTAAATTTTCGAAGAATCAAAATGTAACAAACACGCGCATTTTCCTCTCTTTTCCCCCACCATTTCTGGAAAGTACCTCTTTATTTTTGACAAGCTTGAGGAGGATAACATCTGCTTGTTTATAAGCTCATCCTTCGGATTAGTCCAACTTAGTTTAAGATTCGAACCCTAAGAAGGAGTGGTTTGTTCCTGTTTTAAATTGAACAGGTCCTTTACTGTTAAATTTTAACGAGTCCAGTATAGGAGAAACTCGGTGTTTTTCAATTTTAGGGAGTCAGAATAAAAAACTTAAGCAAACTCCATGGGTGTACTTTTTCGTAAATTTAGTCTCTCAAGCCAGAAAAAGGATAAAATAATGCGGGAGAGAACTTTATTGACCATAATTAGTCAACGTATACCTTTTTCGTAAATATTCCATTTCAGTCCGTAAAAGGGGTAAACTTATACTGAAGGGACGATTATTCATTTACTTTAACAAGTTCAAACAATCAAGTACTCAATGATCTTTTCATGTTTAGAGAGTCTGAAAAGGGCTTAAAAGAGAACTCCAATGTTTCGCTTTTTCGTGAATTTTTGAAAGAGTCCGAAAAAGTGATAAAAGTATGCTCTTTGTTGAAAAATGATCAAATCTCCTGAAAAATCCAATTTCTGCACAAAAACTTGAAACATTACACATACCTGTTTAATATGAGTAAAAATGCTTCAAAAATACCCTTTTTAAAGTGAAAAATAAATAAATTAAAAATTCATCTATTCGAAAAAACTTATAAAAAGGACTTTTTCAACTTCATTTTTATTGTTCAAGTTCAGAGTGAAAAGTAGAAGATTTTGGGTAAAAAATTTCCTGTGAAGATTCTGGAAAATTTGTCTGTTGAAATCGAGAACCGTCAGTCCCAGGTAGTCCACGACCTCTTAATCTTGCATTTCATCCATTTATAATTCGTTTTTAGGCTTTAAATTTTATTTTTAAGGAAAAAAAATGGTTCAAAAATCGCCCGCGGAGGTCCGCAGGTGACACACATGGTACCTACGGACCCTGACTTTTTTCTACAAGGAAAAAAGTCATGGGTCCACACTTTCCTTACAGAGCGCATGCATTCCTACGCACTGTTTACAAAGGTAAAGTGCGGTCCCCGCGTGTTTAAATTTAAAACTCAAATTTCTCTTTTGCCACCCAAAATTTTTCAAATTAGATTGTTCTAATCTATCATTCTATGTATTGTAGGATTAACAAGATGTTGATTTGGAGAGAACGTGAACACGAGGATGTGGATGACGCCACAATTCTCCATATGCCCATAATGCAAGCATTAAGAGCGTGCAGTTTATATAAATTTTGGGCCATCTAAGGCATGAGAGCACAGGTAGAGCTCCTGACATGGCTGGTAAACAGGTGGAACGTGCAGGACCAGTGTTTCATTATTGGCGGCCACCAGCTCAAAATATAGCTGGAGGAAATTTATTTTTTGACTGGTTTGTCCAAGAGGGGCGAACAACTCTCCTTGTTTGGGACTAGGCCAGGTGGCCAGACTGTCGCTAGTCTTCGGCAAGAATTATGTAATAATGAAGCAGACCCCAGGGACAAACGGATTGATATAAAAACTATCATCCGTCCTGAGCTGAAATTTATTGCATTTACTGTTACTAGGCTATGTGGGAGCGCATCATTGCATGTAGCTACCAGTTCTCAGATGCGCATTGCTGTGGACTGTTTTCACGGCACCATTTTCAACTGGTGTGACGTTGTGTTGGCTAATATAAAAGGCCAACTAACTAGAGCAAAAAATGGGAAATTGAATAACTTTGGATATGGATCCATCGTCATCTCCTTTTCTCTAGAGAGGATTCCTATGCTATCTCCACAGAGTATCCCTGTTGATGCCAGTTGACTTAGAGAACCTAGGATGGTTCGTTGGTCTGCACTGATGGCCCGTCACGGTATTGAGGGCGCTGAGATTGTTCGATTTCTTCTTCATATTTTCGTTGGATAGATCGCCAAATTTTTGTCATAGAGGACTTTCCATACACTGGGATAGATTTCCGCGGTGACTGAGAGATGACTCTCCCAGCAGGGGAACAGTGGGATGACTCAGGTAAAAATCTTTCTTTAACAGTTTCTAAGTTCTAAAAAAAAATTATTTTTAAATTGTCTTGAAAATTAATAACCAAAAGTTTTTTGAATACAGATGTGGGCCCACAGTGACCAGCCCATCTCCAACCTTATGAAAGAAGACAACCAGTTGCAGCCGCACCAGCTCCAACAGGCCAATCAGCAGAAATCCTGACTGATTTAGAGCATCATCTAGAGAGTTTGACTCTAGATATTCTGGAGACAGACATAGATGACATTCCACTCAGATTGCAGAGATACGTGATTGGTGTTCCAGGACCTTTTAGAAGGTTCCTGTGCAAGGTGGCTCGGGCAGTGGTTTCTTATCGTGATCACCATCAGTGATGGGATGATCGTATTGTAGACTCATATTTTTGACTTTTTGTGTTATCATTTGCCGATCATAAGGTGTTTCCAACCTATGATCGAAGACGGTGTATTTTTTTTTAAAAACACTTATATCCTATGATATATCACTATTTACCGGCTATCTGTATACATGTTATGAATGTTATTTGTTTTACTGTTTTGATCACTGCAAATGTCGATTTATCATACTAGAAGCAACTGCATCTGCTAATGTATTTAAATATCTTGGAATATGTTGATATTCAATGTAGTCAAATTCACGTTCCAAGAGACGAACTCTTAAAAATAACCATATCAACACTGGATTTCTAATGGAATAAACCCTGTTAAGTTGTAATACAACAAGTTCAGAATCCAACCTCACAATCAAACTCTGAATCCCGAATGATATGGACTCAGATAATAACTCAATCACTGCACTATACTCAGCAATGTTATTCGTTGTTTGACCAAGGCTTATCCCATGCATGGAAACTAACTCGTCAGAGGGTGAATAGATAACCCAAGCTACAGAAGAAATGTTCCGTGTACTACAACAAGCACCATCAGCAAAACCAATGTAGGTTTGAAGAGACGTCTACATCTGCAATATCAAGAGTAAAACTCAGATAAGCAGGAATAGTGATAAAAACACACTTCTAAACTAGGCACGCCTTTCTAATCTAAGGCACACCAGCAGTAAAGAAATCTAACCTAAAAAATAAAATATCTCCACACCAGGTTTAAGCATAATATTGCTTCAGATATAACCCATTTCTAGGCTTATCTAAAGGGATACCATCAAAATCTATCAGCTCATAGGCCCCTTTTTCCAGCTTTTTCTTAACAATGAAAGGACCATGCCACATGGGCACAAATTTCCTAGCTCCTAGCTTATCGTTGGCTTGATCATAAACTAAGACTAGGTCTCCTTCTGAAAAATTTCAAGGGGTAACACTTCTATCATACTGAGCTTTTACTCTTTTGACATGAGCCTCGTTTGCTATTGCATTTTTTCTCCAATTTTCATCCAATTGAGCCAAGTACAAAAAACGTTTCTCCTCTTCAGACGTAGCTGGGAGTAATTCTATGGCTAATTTCAAAGATGGAATTTCGCATTCAATCGGCAACACAGCTTCCAAACCGTAAACGAGTTGAAAGGGAGTGAAACCAGTTGATTTTTTGACTGAGGTTCAATATGCCCAAAGTGCTGAAAATAACATGGAATGCCAATTCGTCTTGTGAATACCAATAATTCGTCTGATCATGGTGACTAAAACTTTATTTATGGCTTCGACCAGACCATTGGCTTGCGGATAATATGGAGTGGAACTATCGTGGCGCAAGCCAAGCTGTTCTGTCAGTTCCGTCATCATGACATTCCGAAAATGGCTTCCATGATCAGTAATAATGGCTTGAGGAACACTAAACCTAGCAATTATGTGATTAAATATGAAAGTTGCAACAGTCTTGCCGTCAGCCGAAAATGTAGGCATCGCCTCGGCCCACTTAGTAAAATAATCTACTGCTAAGATAATATATGCATGCCCCCCGGCCGAGTGAGGGTTACATGTAATAAAATCGATACCCCATTTTGCGAAAGGACCAACAGCAATTATGGGATGAAGAGGAGCGGGTGGCGCGCGCATCTTACGATCAAAAAGTTGACAATTGTGGCATTTCCGTACTGCATAAATACAACCTTTGAATAACGACGACCAGAAATAACCAGCGCGTAATATATTTTGGGCTATGGCATACCCAGACATATGACCGCCACATGCTCTAGAACGGCATTCATTTAATACCTTTTCAGCTTCTTCATGGACAAGACAGCGTCGGTAAATAGAATCTGCTCCACGACGATAAAGTGTATCACCAATAATATTATACTGTTGGGATTGGAAACGTATTTTCCGTCACTGAGATCGCGAGACTTCAGGCCGAAAAGATTGGGTTTGGAGATAAACGATAATATCTCCATACCATGAATCAAGAGTACTGATAAGAAACAGAGATTCGTCCGCAATGGGCTGCTCTGCCACAGTTTCAGTATCAGTAGAGGGGAAATCACACATTAGTTCTGCAAATACCAAATATTTCTTTTCCTTGGATTGCTCAAACTCCAAGTCAAATTCCTGCAGGATGACTATCCATTTGGAATACTTTCCCCCTAGCAATTTTTTGGTCAAAATGTACATCATAGGGTTGCAATCAGAAATTACCGTAGTTTTGCGTAACAATATGTAATGTCTAAATCGTTGGACAGCTTGAACAGCTACCAAGGCCAATTTCTCCACATGTGTATATTTAATCTCAGTCGGATGCAGATTTCGACTAAGATTGTAAATCACATGTTCAGCGTTAGATTCGTCTTCCTGAACTAAAACCATCCCAATAGTGGAATGAGAAGCAGTGAGGTATAGAATGTAATCTTGGTTGTAGTTGGGAGGATGCAATAACGGTGCATGGGTTAACGCGTGTTTAAGTGCATCAAAAGATTGATTAGCGATCTCATCCCAAAAGAATGGAATGTTTTGTTTTAGCAATCGGGTAAAACCCTTTGTAAGCTCGACGTAGTTAGGAATAAATCGACGTAAAAAGTTTGCTTTCCCCTGCAAACTTTGGAGTTGGTGTAAAGTCAAAGGAGGAGGTAATTTGACAATAGCTTCGACCTTCGACGGATCGACATGAATACCTACTTTCGAGAAAACAAATCCCAGTAAACGACCCGACTCGACACAAAAAACACATTTGTGTGGATTCAGCCGAATTCGATAATGCAGACATCTCATAAAGATAGTGCGTAAATGTGTAAGATGGTCAGCCCTGCATGAGGAATGAGCAGGTAAATCATCGAGATACGGTTGCACAATGTGCTTAATGTCATGAAATGCATAATACATTGCCCTTTGAAAATTTTCTCCAGCATTCTTCAATCCAAAGGGTAGTTTGCAGTAAGCAAATGTCCCCCACGAACAAATAAAAGTTGTTTTTGGCTTATCAGCAGGGAGTATGTTTATTTGATTATACCCTGAAAAGCCATCCATAAAGGAAAACATTTCACTGTCGGCACAATCATCGATTATTTGATTGATATAAGGAGTTGGATAATTGTCTTTAGGACAAGCTCGATTAATATCCCTATAATCGATACACACTCGTATTGTTCCTCAGTTTTTAGTCACAGGAACAATATTAGATACCCAATTTGTTAAAGGAATCGGATAAATGAAACCTGCATGAAGTAATTTTTCAACCTCTGCTTTGATAGCAGCAGCTTTTCTAGGATGCATTTGGCGTAGACGTTGACGAACAGGTTTGGCATCCGGCTAAGTCTTGATTTCATGTACAACAATTGATGGATCAATTCCTGGCATTTCTTCATAGGACCAGGCAAACACATCACGGAATTCTTGAAATAGGGATTTATAAGTTTGAATTTCTTCTTCAGTACAGCAAGCACCTATATGAATGTTTTCAATTATTCCAGGTTTTACTGAAATGTCAATTGGAATCGTTCGATAAATATTTTCCAAATTTAACTCAGAATCAGGATTTTTCAATGGATTATGCGGTTCCATGACATATTCAGCAGTAAATATTGAAGCGAAATCATCTTCAAAATGATCTAGTTCGGGTAAAAATGAAGATCGGTGATGTAGATATTCCCATGGTAAATCGTCAACAGACAAGAACTCACGAATCTGCTCATCAGTATGAACAAGTTTAGGAAATGTCGTTGTAGCTGAACTAGATATAGAAAGTGATTCCTCGTGGATCCCATTCACTGGATCAATTTCGGTTGAAGAGGGGTCGGAAAATGACTGTACAGCCTGATATGCAAGTTCAAATGGACTCAAAGGCATCATGCCATCAATTGAATCTAACTCTGATTCGGAAGGTACGATCCAAGGATCATCAAACATAACAGAGTCTGACGAAATCATATGAATAGTTGCAACAGAAGGTGATACATTAGGAGGAGGAATGGCAAAAGTTCTTATCAAACCAGAATCTTTAATCAAACCTACTCCAACATCCTTGTATGGGATAGCCGCTTTACCAACATGCTGGATTGTTTCTGTAGAGGCTAGGTCGGAAGAAAAATAAGTTCACTGATCTATTGTAACGATCCTTCCTTGATATGGAAATTTTATGAGTCGAAAGACCGAAGAAACAACAACAGTCATAGCATAAGACCAACTACGACCCAGAAGAAGGTTGTAATCAAGAGGTGCATCAACCACTTCCACATCTAGATTTACAATTTTACCTTCGACCCCTATGGGTAAATCCTACAAAATACCAAAAGGGTGGAAACCTCGACCATCAAAAGCCTTAAGAATCATCAGAGATTGGTTCAGTGTAGGAGAACCAAGTGATTTCCAACACTAAATCGACATAATACACATCGAAGCTCCCTCATCAATCACATTCCAATAGATCGGTCTGTTTTTTACTGTCACCAGAATCTGGAAAGCCATTTGGTGAGGTAGGCGAGGTGTACTATTTTCTAGATCGAAGATTATAAGATTAGAATCCTGAATATCAACAGCTTATATGGTAGACAAAAGAAATTTACGCTGTGCTGGGCATGATTACAGCACTTCCAAAGCCGACATCACTGAAGGAGAAATAGCCAAGTCTTCAACAATGTTGTAATTCTGAGCAGCTCTCGCATGTGGATTGAAAGTTGATTTACGAAGAACACCTTTAGCAAGCGGTTCGATTATTAAGTCTAGATTTGGTTTCACGATCTGTAGCGGACCAGAAACAGGAGGAGGTGTAGTTGATGTATTTGCATTAGAATATTCTGCTTCTTTACCATCAACAGGATTCTTAGTACCATAATCTTGCGATCGCGTCACAATCCTTACATGAGACATCATCAAAATTGGTTCTTCTGAATTAGTCGAGGTAGAACCAACCATCTTAATATCTTGAGTCAGAAAGGGATCCTTCAAGACAGCAGGTTGGGAACCTTTGACTAATTTTGCAACCTCGGCCCGATGTGGGAATTCCTTAGTAAAATGATCTTCGTCACAAATGTAACAAGGATAATGTGGTTTACGTTTTTCGTCATTGGATTCATTTTTATCATTTTTTTCTTTCGAATTCTTTTTTTTTTTATTCTTCCCTTTCTTTTTACTACCGGATTTAGATTTAGTTGTAGATGTCTCCACAACATGAATATCGGCAGAAACTTTGGGGGAATATTCTCCTTTCGAGGAATCGGGTAAATTTATAATTGGAGAAGAATTCTTTGAAGATTTCTTCTTGCTTTTAGTATTGACCGTACCAATCATACCATCAGCGGCATGAGACCCTGAAGGAGCAGCAGCTATTTGACCTTGTTTTGGAAGGTCTGGGATTTTTTCATGTAAAGTACCTGACTGCGTGTAAACAAGGTCAAGGTACTGAGCTTGAGCAATTACTTGCTCTTCAGTAACAACACCAGCCTTAGCTACATCTTCAGTAATCTTGGGTAACAATGATTTAACAAACCATTCTGCCAAAATTTGATCCGGAATATAAAATTTTACCAAACGTCTCCTACGTCGCCATTCATGAATATGATCGGAAATATATGTAGATGTGGATTGTTTCAGCGAAGTTAATAATTCCATGCCATTGTCGTATCTGACCGACAACTAAAAATGAGTCAAGAAGGCAGTTGCTAACTGACTAAAGTTATGAAACGAGCCTCGTGGTAACTCAATGTACCACTTGGCTGCAAGACCAATAAGAGTTCTTTGGAAAAGACGTAAGCGAATCGAATCATCAATAATTGAATTAGACGCACACCAAAGGTGATAAGTCATGACATGATTTGATGGATCCTCTCCTAACTTACCTTCAAATTTCGGTATATCACTGGGCAACTTATGCAGCATTGGCAGCCAATACGGATAATAAAAAATTGGATCATTCGTAAGGCGCGTCAAATCAGGCAAATCCAAAGTTGCAATAAATGGTAACTGACGGTTAGGGTCACGAAAACCTTGAGTAGCCAAAGCAGTTACAGGAGGCGGATACCCAAGATAACTGGGAATTGGATTTGCGTTAGGAATTCTATAACCTCCTTGAAAACCAGGATTAACCGGACCGAACTGGGGTTGTTGAGGTTGTTGATAAGTATAGCCAGGGTATGGTTGATACTGATATTTTGGATTTTGTGTATAGGGACCGAATTGTGGCTATCCCTGGTACGGTTGATACGTGAATTGCGGTTGACTTGTGACAATTGTACTCATACCGGCTTGTCCTGTAGGCATCTGAACCGAAGTCTAAACCAAAGATCCTGAATAGGGTATAGAGACTTGATGGATTTGCACGGATGCAGGGATAGACGAACTTGGGGTTACAAATACTCCAGAAGCAGGTGTTACAGGTTGAACAGTCGTAGAAGCAATTACAGCATTTTGAGGTGGAGTCTTAGGTGAACTAGGACCAGCTTGCTGAACATTAATAGATGGAGAAGGTTGAATAGTAGGCTGGATAGGTTGCTGAGTTGGACCAGAAATTAAAGGCTGTCCAGGCTGATAAGGCAACTGCACATTAGGCTGCATAGGCTGTTGATATTGGGACGGATCCCACACCATATTCATTCTGGGGTATTGTCCCACAGAAGGTTGAACGTAAGGACCATAACCCGGTTGAACGTAGGGTTGATAAGTAAGTGGTGCATTTCTGGCTCCTTGAATAGATGGCTAACCAGAAGGCTGTTGGAAACCTTGAATTGGGTACTGACCTTGAGGTTGATAACCCTGAGGCGCGTACTGAAGCTGGGGTTGATAAGGACCCTGAGGAACATATTGAATTTTAGGTTGACCTTGGGGCATATACTATCCTGAAGGTTGATACCCTTGAGGTGTGTACTGTCCTTGGGGTTGTCCCCCAAAATAATATGATTCCACAGTTTGTCCTGGGAAAAATCTACCTTGAGGTTTCCCTCCAGGCGGTAATTGAATTCCTGAAGGTTGCCCCCCAGGCGGTAACTGACTACCTGAAGGTTGCCCCCCAGGCGGTAACGAACTACCTTGAGGTTGCCTCCCAGGCGGTAACGGATTTCCCTATGTTGGCCCTCCAGGCAGTAACTGACTGCCTTGAGGTTGAGGATTCGGAATATTAGCAGACATCATATAGATTTGCTCTGCATTCGACGTTTTAGTTTTAACACCATTAAAACCAGATGACAACACTTGTTCAATTGGTTGAGGAGCTGCTCCCAAGAAAGTACCAGACAGAGCCTAATATCCCGAAGGAACAGAAGGACCACCATGTAAAAATGATTCCGATGTCTGGGAAAATATGGATGACTCTCCGGCCATAATGGATGGCGGATAGTAACCTCTGGGTGTAGGATGAAATGGAACTCAAGGTGGAGAAAAAGCAAGACTCGGATTCTCTAAAAAGTTTGTTAAAGATAGATACCAAGCACTAGTTCGAATAGGGTTGTAGAAAATAGATTCACGCTCCCTAATATTTAAGGATTGAGGGGATTCGGGAAGAGATATATCTTCGTCTGGATTAGTAAGTTATTCAATGGAAATAAGACCAGCTGGAAGATCGTCAGTGACAATATTTCTTACCCTAGGTGAACCAAGATTGCTAGAAGTTGGTGAAATAAATCCTGAGGGTGTTTCCAAAACAGAAGGTTCAGTTTCAGGTTCAGAGATTTCAGGTTCGTCAGCCAGTTCACTGGAAGCAAGAATACTACCAGTAACTTCAGAAACTGAAATTGGTTCTTGAATATATTCTGTTGTATGTATTTTATGATCAGGATGAACAACTATAGAGGAACTTCCAATTTCTGTTGATCTAATCCTACCACTACTAGATGATACCAGAGCACGAAGCCCTTCAAGCTGACTTGGTGAATATTCAGGGGGTTTCCCTTGTAGTCTCCAGGATTGTCTCGGCAATTCCGCCATGATTAAATATTAACTAATCACACGCAAACAAAGAAAATTTCAATGAAAACACCTAAAGTATCTAAGAAACAAACAGTTAAATCACACGCTTAAAAATCTAAGAGTTCAAACCACACACAAACAGTAACTTTCCGTACTAAAAACACTAGTTGGTGATGAAATCCAACTTAGTAGAAATTTAACACAGAAAGAGCGGTTGGAACAGTTACCTCGACAACCTGCTTAATGAAACAGACTAGCACAAGTTTCCTCACAAAACCATCTCGTGTGAAGAGAACCCCCCAGAGAGTCCAAGTGAGTCTAGTCGACGTCTGCTCCAGGTACAGTGATATATTTCCTTCACCG
The DNA here is from genome assembly GCA_034641835.2 of Pinus albicaulis. Classification (NCBI taxonomy): domain Eukaryota; kingdom Viridiplantae; phylum Streptophyta; class Pinopsida; order Pinales; family Pinaceae; genus Pinus; species Pinus albicaulis. The sequence goes on along the minus strand of JAXQQM020069401.1, from coordinate 39,897 downwards.
TCATCTTAGGAAATAATCTTAAGATAATAGACACTGAGGTTACCAACAGTAACAAATATAACTGGGGGAACAGTCTACGATCCGATTTCACGCGCAAGGGTAGAGTAGCAAGCTCAATCCCCTTGAAGGCTCCTCGAAATGTTTAATCTGAGGTTTATTGACAAGTGACCCCAGGCTCCTCGACAATGGTTAATCCAAGGTTTATCATTTGTAATACGTGAAAAATTTTCTATCTTCCCCAATGAAACAGAATTGATTGTCTCAAAGGTTCGGACATGATCTCGTGATTGAATTCTTTAAGAGAAGCTTCCCAGATCATACAAATTACAATTGGATTTATCTCCTACCGCACGATTTGTCTACTTGTTTGTTTTTACTACCTTGGAGAGTTAACTACTCCCTACTCCAAGATACTAGCCTAAGCTATGTTGGTGATAAGAGCCCTAGAAAATAAAAATATTACTAGATGAATTTTAATTAAGCGTTAATTTTAAGAGTTGTTCCTTAAGTCAATGGGTGCGGAGATGAAACTCTAATGGTGTGAAGACTTGATTTCCAAAAGACACTAAAAATGCACCTAAAAATGATAATCAAATTGTTTTCTTTCAATGAAATTCTAATTAAGGAAAAGTTAGAGAATGCAATTCTTTTAATAAACAATTCCTTTTTTAAACATAAAGAACAATTGAAAGAAACTATTTTTGTCTTTTCCAACAAATGATCAAAGCTCACAATAAAAATCCATTTACTTTCCAAAAACTTGAAGCTACAAAACAATTTTCCTTTAAAAGAAATCTAGAAATTTTAAAAGGATTTAAAACTACAAAACTAATTTCGAGATCTACAAAGTTTAATAGCACTCAAAACTACAAACTTTAATAATCTAAATGAATAAAAGCTTTAAGATTTATTTTGAAGAATGTTTTAACTTAGTTGTTCAGCAAACTAAGGATCTATTCATCCAGAATAACAAACAAATCGAAAACACTCAATTATGTTTTTATTAAAAATGAAATTCAAAAACCAATAACAAAGTTTCTTTTCGAAGATTTGCAAAGAAACAGGTAATTCTATTTCTCAATAAAGGATGATTTCACAATCAGGTCAGATCTAGCAAAAAGACCAAAAAGACCAAGGTAATCTGAGGTACTTCTAAGTGTCAAATGCTTCAAATCGCTACAAAGACCAAGTGAAATGCAATCCAAAACGCAAAACTTCTAGAAAATCATCAAAACACCAATACTGCTGAGATTTATTAACATAAAGTTTTTGACAGAGACAATCATCAATCTGGGCAGAAAACAAAAACTGAAAATCAAAATCAAGATAAACTAAAGAAAGAAATCTGAAGTTTTTCAAAACTTTAACAGGGTCCGCAGGCTCCAAGATGTCACAGGTGCGGTCCTGCACTGTTTACACAAGAAAAGTGCGAAACTACCCACACTGTGAAAACAAGGCAAAGTGCAGTCCCAGGAAAAACTAGAGAAAAACCCAAAGGATTTCAAAATTTTCAAAACAGATAAAACCTAAGCTACCCAGGCAGATGTCAATCAATCAAAAACCAAGAAAAACATTTCCTCAAATAAAAATAAAAGAGAACCAAAAACAACAACGTCTCCCCAGCGGAGTCGCCAATTTGTTGTATGGATTAATCCATCTTGCGGACAAGACCGATCTCCCTAGTACTAAAAGTATCTAGCAAAAAACAGCCAAATAGACTAATCTTTCTCTAAGCATATATGATCTATGAAAAGCTCTATATAGGTGTAAAAGACTTACCGTTTGTCCAGTGCTTGTTTGAAGTTGTTGTTATCCCTCGCGCGCTTGAAGGAGTTTTCCTCGTAAACCTGCAGTCACAAACAAGCAAAATATTACATAGCACCTGTATAGAAATCATCATAAACCATGCTTATCATAGTGATCAAGGAATATATGAAATAAACCATTGATTGAAAGCTTATTGAGTAAAATTAGTATATTTGTATTAATTTCAAAAGAAGAAAATCCTTACAACCTGAGCCTTGATGTTGCACAGGACTTTCCGAGGTCCGAAGCAGGAGTCTCCTTTACTTTGATAAGCTCTGCACTCCTTCAACCAAGACAAATAGAGGTATGCAGTCTCTCCTCACAAAATTCTTAGTTAACTGAGTCTAAATCTCAACAGCACTTAACTTCAAATATTCTAAAAGCTTGAACTCCCTTTGAGGCTACCCAATGCCTCTTTTTATAGTGGAAAAGAGCAGGTTTTTTGTTCCAAGTATGAAGGGATATAATCCTCCTTCAAAGGGATAAGCTCCTCACATCAAGGGGTTAGCTCCATAAGGTAAGGGATTCATGCACCTCACAAGAGTGGTTCTGCCACCGCAAGATCCATTCTAGAAGCTTCCATAATTTACTTTAATTGAGATTTTTGGGATTTACTTGCACCTTTTTAATCTTACAGGGGTCCGCACCTATAACAAAGATAAAGTGCATTTAGGAACGCAGGAAAACTGAACATTGGGTGCGAGACCACAGGCAAGATAGCTAGAAAGTGCGACACCAAAGTTTAGGAGACTTTTTAGGAATTTTTTCTGATTTTCAAGGCTTGACATGAGGAACTGATATGTTAGACTTGCAAAAGGGAGAAGTATGAGTAATAATGAGCTCATACACATGGCAGAATTTCAGGATGACAATTTTCAGTGTAACAAATACTCTATTTTCCAGACTCTATTTTAATAAAGAAGATCAGTTCTTTGATGTTGCTTTGATCACATCTTCAAGGAGCTAAGGAATTCACCGAATTGGTAGCAGAGGGCCCCTGCTGCTAAGGAGGATTTTACACTTTCTAGCTAGGTTTATTTCAATTTCTTTGTTTATTATTTCTTTCTACTTGTGCTAAAGTTTACTGCTTTCATAATTAACAATTGTTGTGTCCAACTGATTAAAAACCATTTGTCTTCATTACCAAATCTTTATCACTGAATGGTTAGTGACTTATAGGTACAGTGGTTGTTTAGATTTCATTTACTGCTTTCATAGTTGAAAATTACTGTGTCCAACTGAGTAAAAACCATTTGTATTCATTACCAAATCTTTATCACTAAATGGTTAGTGACTTATAGGTACAGTGATTGTTTAGATTTCATTTACTGTCTTTCATAGTTGACAATTGCTGTGTTAAACCAAGTAAAAGCCATTTTTCCTATTTCCAAATCTTATATTAAAATGGCTAGTGACTTATAGAAACAATTATTGTTTAAGCATTTTCATTCTTTCTGTCATTCACTTAATTATTTGTAGTTAGAAGATCCTCATTCTGTTGCAACTAATAATCTCTTTAAAGGACATTCTGATTGAAACTAAATCTGAATATGATTTGCAAGAATGGCTAAATGATTAGATTTAATGCAATGTTTGAGTTATCAATTGCATTTCCTGTTTTCATTTCTTAGATCTCAAATGAGTTATAGATCCATGGATTAGGTTTACTTATTGAAGTACTTGCTTTATCTTTTTGTTTAGAACTAGACCTTAAAACTTGTCAATACACGTTGGTTTCTTTCATAGAAATTAACTTAGTTTTATAACACTTCCTTTTCTTCCATTTTTTTGGATTTACTTTCACTTTTTAGCCTAGGATAGCATACGGAGGACTAAACCACAAAACCCCCAAAATAATAAGAAAAACATCAAAACAAAGAAGTAAGAGAAAGGACACTTAGGCACATATAGTGCACTACACTTCATCAAAGTTACAAGCCCTGGTTGATAATTAATGGAAGCAATTTAGGACACTAAATTTACTAAACAGTATTGATAAGCCATGGTATTGGCCCATGTTATTGTAACAGAATATTTAAAATTCTAGATCCATAACATAATACAGCTTGAGTGGGCCTAATGGTTAAGAGTATGTGTTTCCTCCTAAGAGGTCACAGGTTCAAAACCAGATGGTGTTAGAGTATGTATGCCTTCGTAGTCACCTAATGCTCACCCATACACCCTAAACTAGATTGGAGAGAGGGATCAAATCTCTCTCGAGGTGAAAACCTCTTTTTTGAGTGAAAAACTTGAGAAAAGGTTTTTGAATCCTTAGGGGGGGAATATGCAAGGGGGTCTAGGCTAACCTCTATATACAGTTGAACTAAGATAGATCATTATGTAGATCTAGATCCTTGTTATTGTAATATTTATAAGCCTACCACTAAAATCAATGCATATAGTTCAAAAAATAAAAAAGGATTAGAAATAGATCCTTGCTATTGTGAGATTTTAAGGTTTACCACTAAAATCAATGCATACAGTTCAAACAATCAAATAGGATTAGAAATCAACATCTACAGTAAGATCACCCATAATATGCACTAGATGGTGGGTGTGAGTTGAGTGTTAGATGGGTGAGTGTGAGCATGAGTGTTAGATGGGTGAGTGTGAGTGTGAGAGTGGCCGTGAGATGGGTGAGCGTTAGATGTGATAAGTGAGATATTTTTTTTAATTCAAATAATTTTTATATCGTAACTTTGTTTTTTATTAATAAAATTACTAACAACTTTTTAGATAAAGGAAAGTATAATATACATATCACATTAAAATATATAACATATAAATAGTACTTATAATTAAAATAATGATTGCATAACCATGTTTAAATTTAATTAATAAGCGGATACAAATTTAATGTTTACAATATAACAATATTTTTAATCATGAATATTTACAATGGATATTATTAACTCCTGAATATGTTTTTTTAATATACCATGGGGCAATACCTAGAAGAGAAAGATAAAGAGAGGGAGAGGAGGGAAGAAAATCATAATACCATGGGCTAATACCATGGTTTATCAATACCATGGGGCATCTATGCTTTTGATTATTATGTTATGGATCTAAGATTTTAATTATTATGTTACAATACCATGGTTTATCAATAAGACATGCCCAAGAACCATAACTTATTTCAAAATAAAAATATTTTACAAATACTTTATTTTATTTTATTTTTATTTTATTTTTTAATTAAATCTAAAAGCAAAAATGTTATAATTACTTTTGAGGTATATCTAAACCCTCCATCCTCACGACTACTAAAAATATTCCCATAGAGATTAAATCAAAGTTTTAATAGATTAAAAATGAGAATACTTTTATATATACATATGTGAAATTTATATAATATAAATAATATTATAAAGAACCAGAATAGATGCATTTTAACCAAGGATCCAAGCAAAGAGAGAAAACAAAGTGACTAACAATGATAGAGGAAACATAGTGCATGATTCTTTTAACTTTTTTATTATTGTATTTTCTTTGACATGATAGATCCAAAATATATGTTTAATATTTTATAACCAATTTTTTTTTTTAATTTAGATACTTTCTTAAATACAATGCAATGGGATGTATTTAAGAAAGAGAGAGTGAGATGGAGGGGGACTAGAGTGGGGGAGAGAGAAATAGAGGTGGGAGAGATAGGGAGAGAGAGGCAGGAAGAGAGAGAGGAGGGGGGAGAGAGGGAGAGAGAGATTGTGTGATGGGGGGAGAGATAGAGGGGGATGGGAGAGAAAGGGAGAAAGAGGAAGGAATAAATAGGGGACTTGAGAGAGAGGAGAGATGGAGTTGGAAGGGGGGAAGAGAGGGAGGGAAGAGAAAATACATTGAGAGATATGGGTGGAGAGGGAGGGAGTGATAAGGGAGAGATAAATATGGAATGAGGGAGAGAGGAGATGAGGGAAGGGAGAGAAAAGGAGAGGATAGTGAGAGAGAAATAAGGGGAAGAGAGAGACTGGGAGACACGGATATAGAGGGGGGAGAGAGGGGGAGAGTGAGAAGTAGAGAGAGACTGGGAGACATAGATATAGAGGGGGGAGAGAGGGGGAGAGTGAGAAGTAGAGAGAGACTGGGAGACATAGATATAGAGGGGGGAGAGAGGGGGAGAGTGAGAAGTAGAGAGAGACTAGGAGACATAGATATAGAGGGGGGAGAGAGGGAGAGAGTGAGAAGTAGAGAGAGAGGGAGATAGTGACAAAGTTGGAGGGTGAAGAGAGAGAGTTTCTGTGATGGGGGGGGAGATAGTTTGAGGTGGGAGAGAAAGGGAGAGAGAGGAAAGAAGAGAGAGAGGAGAGAGATATGGGGTTGGAAGGGGAAGAAATACATAAAGAGAGAAAGGTGGAGAGGGAGAGGGGTTGAAAAGGGAGAGATGGAGAGAGAGAGAGAGAGAGAGAGAGAGAAGAGGAAAAGAGAGAGGGAGAGTTTTATTCATCATTAATTTTTTTCCTTTGTAGATGAATAAATGTCTATCCTCGATTTCTAGAAACAAAATTCATGAATCTTGTGAGTTCTGGAAATCTCACTGCCTTCATTATCCTTAGGATAATTTTTTCATTGTTTTACTACTCTATCATGTCATAGTCAACCTATCACTCATGGAAGATCCCTCATGGACTCATGCCTCTCATCTCTATCCCATTTTCACACCCATAAATCTCATTACTCTGTTTTTCCCTTGCTTATGACTCCATTATCCAACTAGGGTTTTTGAGGGAAAATTTTCTTGGTTTCATGACCTCCATGGTTAAAACATCAACAAGGCTTGTATATTGATGCTCTTACACCTCCTCCTATCCTTAATATACCTTCATAAACACTTCCCATCACTCTTATCCCTCAAACTCATCATTTTTCTACAAAGCCTAGACTATTGCTACAATTTGACACTTTTCAAGACTAGGCTTGTGTTTTTCCCTTTTGGACCCTTTTCCTTCACTCAATTCTTGAAATTACACTTCCCCCTACTCTCTAACATCTATCCCTATCCCCCAAAATTTCCCCAAGAATTTAGACAACCCTTAACCCCTTCATTCCCCTCCCTCTACAAGGCAGTCCTAAATCCCCTACACCAAACCCTAATTTCCTCTTCCAACTAATATAGGGTTTGATATGAAAAGGAGGCATAAGATAAAATGATCCATATGGTAGTTAATTTCATAAATAATGAATCCATATCAACTCATAAACATCATGCATCCATATTTTTCTAGGAATTCTTTCCAACAGACAAGCCATGTGTCACACCCAAGGCCAGTTTTTCTTCAAACTATGTTTCTGACCAAACAGAGATAAATTTGAAAAAAGTGAGAGATTTTTTGTTCATAATAGGCCCAAGAATAAAAACCACCTTCATTTTTTACACAGGTATCATGGTTTAGAAGCAATGTCAAAAATACAGGTGTCCCAGGAGAATTTCTACACTGCTGGAGTGACCTTGGGAAAATTAGGTTTTCTCATAGCTGGAGTGCCCAAATGACTTCCTTGATGATTCAAATGACAACTGGACTTGAATATATTTCCAATGATCTATCATGAGCTCAATTTGGATTTGAGGAAGGCATCTGAAAGTGGTATGCAACATCACTCTGCATTTCTGCACCATCATTCAGCATTTTTTTACCAGTTTTGGGAAAATCAACTTTTGACAAGTAAAATCTACTTCAATCAGGAAAAAAATTGTATATTTGGAAATTCGACAAGTTAAGATTTCCAACGAGCTATCACGGGCCCAATTCTGACACTAGGAAGGCCTCCAAATTCCCTCTACAAAATGGTGTTGCGCTCTTGGGAGGTGGTGTTGCGCTCTTGTGCATTCAGTGTTGCCCAGGAGGACCCGACAACCTGTTCTGTGCTCCTGTGTAATTGTGCTATGCTCCTATCTCCTCTCTAAGTGTTTTTTTATACGCAGTGTTGCGCTCTTGTAGCGGCGCGCTGCGTGCCTGTCACGTGCACGAGCGACCACCGTTCAGCCTGCACCCGACTACCCGTTCAGCAGCTGCCAGAAGACCCGACCCTGCGTGCAGAGAGTGCCCATGCTGCGCTCTTGGGCGTGCAGCATGAAAAATTTTCCCAACCACATGCAAAAGGCACCTAACAGTGCATTCAAGAGGCACCCAGAGCTAACATGACAGCGTGCAACAGGTGACCCATTGCGCTCCTAGCCGTTCAAGAGTTTCCCGACAGGGTTTACAAAGCTTCCAGCCACCTAACTCAGCGTGCAGGAGTGCTCGTGCTGCGCTCCTAGGCGTGCAGCGTGCAAAGAGTTCCCGTGTTGTGCTCCTAGGCGTGCAGCATGTAGAAGCTTTCCAACGACATGCAGAAGGCACCCGACTGACCCATGTTGCACTCCTGTGCAATTTTACTTCAACTATGGGAGTTTTAAGAGGTATTTAGGCTTTTTCCATATTTTTATATTTCCTAAAGGTAAAAATGACCAAGATGCAAGAAATGATGAAGAGGCAAGTTCTGAAAAACAAAAATAGTGAGCTAGAAAGTGAACAAGAAGACAAGGTTAGTAATAGTAAAGATAACACAGAGGTTGAAGATGATGAGAAAACATAGACAAATTATGATGACAGAGATGGAGGTGACAACCAAGGAACAAAGGCAGATTTTGATGGTAAAAATAGTGATTATAAAGAGGAAAATAGTGTAGAAGAAGGCAGTGACCCCACAGAAAATGAAAATGATGACAGCTAAGGAACAGAAGCAGATTTTGATGGTCAAAACAGTGATTTTGAAGACAAAGACAATAAGCATATCCATGAGAAAGAAAACAAAGAAAATGCAGAGACAGAGGCAGAGTTTGAAGAATATGATAGTGGGAAAAATAGCATGGGAAAGGATGACAATGATGAAGGTAAGAACAGTGATGCTAGCATGGGTGAAAGTAAAAAGACCTCCCAAGAAGACAGTCAAGAACAATATGAAGAGCACACAAATGCAAATATCATTGATAAGAATAAAATCGGTCCTAAGGTTGCCCATGATGAAATGAAACATGCTAAACTTTGATTTTCTCCCTATCACTTATCAAAGAGGATCAGGGAAAATGTTTGTTGCCTCCAAGAGGAAAGGGACTTTTCCATCTAAATCAACTCAGCCATTGGAAAAAATGGAACAAATGAAGATAAAGGAATTGATGGGCACTTATGAGGAGAGTAGTGATGAGGTAGGTCAAACTAGAAGGAGGCCTATAACTATGGGTCTAGGGAAAGCATTAGCAAAGCAAAGAGAAGAAGAATCAGCCCTTGCAGAACAACTCCCTCTCAATTAAATACTTGCAATGGAGATTGAAAATGATAGAGAATCATGGCTTGAAATGGCTAACATACACCTTGAGGCCAAGCTGGACAAGGCTAATAAAGACTTGGAGTTAAAAAGAAGAACGACCAAGCATTATGCCCAAAGAAATCAATTTGCAAGGGTCAAGTTGAAGAAGGCTCAAGGCAAGCTCCCAGTACCAAAAGAGGAAAAAGACCAAGCTAGGCTTTGAATCTTGGCACAAGATTTTCTACAGGTCTCCTAGGACCCATGAGGCACTCATCCACCCATTTTGGAAACAATTGAACAACTTTTTATTTTTTGCAAAATTTTGAGGCTAGGAGCACAGCACACCCTGTGTTGCACTTTTTCCCAGGTCATCTTCAAGAAAGAAGGTTTAAATTTTTGGATTCCTCATCATGAGAGGAGCATGATCACCAATTTTTATCTCAATTGGAGTTGTTTTGGTCCCCCAAAAGGGTCAAAAACACTCATTGTTTCACCATTCTGCCCACTTTTCTGAGCATGTTTTGCGCTCCTGGAAGTCTTGAAATTTTTAATTTTGGACAGGTTTTAGAGGTCATATTGAAGAAATAAAGGTATATATTGTAATTATACTTAAAGGGCTTTCCAATGAGCCATCACGGAGCCTTTTCCGACATCGAGAAGGCCTCCAAAACACTGTTGTAAAAAGACCTATTTTTCCTGTCTCTGTGCTGCGCTCCTGGCATAAATTCAAATTTTGACACAGAGTGCTGCGCTCCTGTGATTGAAAAGGCAGAATGTGCATTTATCAAGTTTTTATGTGCTTTTCAGGGCCTAAAATTCAACTTAATTACTATATATATCCGAAAAGATATTTGTTTAGATATTTTTGTGCCTTGGGCCTTGCAAGGCCTCAAGGAAAAATTAGGATTTTCTTGTTGGCCAATAGGCTTCTAGATACTCTATTAGATATTTCTTCTCCTTTCATGATAAATATAGCACGGATACTCATTGTAAATGTTGGGACTTTATGTGTTTAAGAGCAATACATGGTTTTCAGATGTTGATGAACAATCTAGTGTTGTGAAGCTTGTGGATGATTTGCCTTGGTTGATTGTGATGAAGGCTTGCTTGTAGGATTCTTGAGTTTAGTTAATGGTGAAGTATCTCTAATTTTTCATGTTTTCTCTTGTTTATCATATTTTCATCTTTCTATATTGAAATAGCTCATAAGAGTATAGGATGAGAAATTTTGTTAGAGGCACCTCAGTCCTCCTGTTTGCTATTGTCTTCATGTTTTCTTCTGCTGGGTTAGCTTAAGGGATTCTTAGTTGCTCCTTAGGCCCACCTAAGCTTGTCTAATTAATTATTGGATTAGTATGCTTGTTTACAAACATGATTCATGGTAAGCCCTACTTGTTTTATGCTATCTAAACTCTGTCTTGAAATCTCTCTTTGATGTATTGATTGATAGGTTAAGTCAAAGAGGTCTTGTTTCGATCTTGCCCTTTGAATATGCTTATCAGTTTTCTTCGAAGTTCTTTATAGTTTAATAAATTATGTTTAGGTGTTCCCTTTTCATTTATTGATTTTATTTGTCTCTTATATGTTTTCAAATCTTTAAATTAGAATCATTGAAGTTAGGTAAGTTGTCTTACTTCTTTTGCTCCACTAGATTGTATATCTTGAATGTGTATTTGTTTAAAAGTATTGTTATTGAGTAAATAGTGTGCCCTATCTCATACCCAGTACCTTTTTCTTATCATTATTCAAGATTTCTCTGTTCATAAGTATTCTTAACTGCCCTTTTCCCTACCTTGGTTCCCAAACTTAATGTCCATTTCACCTCACACATAAACTTAAAGATTCATTAACTACACTAGATTTGCCTTGTGATGTACCTTGATTCATTATCGAGATATCAATGACTTCATAGACTCCATAGCCCAATTGATTTGATAACTCTCACTCCACCTATCCTACTTTATCATCTTACCCCAACCAAAAAACAACAACAAACCTACACTTAAAAACCAACCTAAAATCAAGCATCCAAAGCGAACAAGTTCACATCCTTCGCATAATAGAGAGAGCCCTCTCTGAGTCAAGGAAGGCTAGGTCCTAGGACTCCAAATACTGGTTTGATGTTACCCTGTCATTTGGTTTACAAATCTACCAAATCACGGGACACTAAAAAAGAGGAAGAGGGAGGGTGAGAGAGATAGATAAATATGGATAGAGTGTGTGTATGTTTTGGGGGTGAGAAGGAGAGACAAGGGGAGATAGAGATATAAATGGAGGGGGAGAGAGGGCATAAGAGAGAGAAAAAGAGAGGGAGGGGGAAAGTGAGAGAGAGAGAGATGGAGTGTGTATGTTTTGGGGTTGAGAGAGAGAGAGAGAGAGAATGGGAAGATATAGATAGGGAGAGGAAGATCAAGAGATAGATATATAGATATATGTGGAGAGAGAGAGTTTGTATGTAGGCTGATATAGAGAGATAAATAAGGAGAGACATAGGGAGCTAGAGATATATATGGAGGGGGAAAGAGGGAAGGAGAGAGAGAAAAAGAAAGGGAGAGAGTTGAGAGAGATAAAGAGAGAGAGACTGTGACATGTGTTTAGGGATTTGAGATAGAGAGACAAATAAGGAGAGATGGAGAGAGGTATAGATATAGATGGTAGGGGGGAGAGGGAAGAAGAGAAAGATAGAGAAAGGGAGGGAGAAGTGGAGATAGAGAGACGAGGGAGAGAGGGAGGGGGAGAGAGAGAAGGAGAGAGGGAGGGAGGTAGACACATAATGGAAGGTGGAGAGAGAAGGAAGAAGAAAGAGACACATGGACACAAATACATACATAGAAGTTAGATATAGAAAGTCATTAATATTTTGGTTTTTCACTAAAATAGATGTATTGACACTAGAAAATTTGGCGCAATTTCCGACGGCCAAATCGTCGCTATTCCGACACACAGTCGTCGCAAGAGCGACAGTTCGAGGCCGAGAAAAACGTGGTTTGTCGTGCGGTCGCAATTCTAACGCCTTTACAAAGTGTCGCACTACCGACACTTCCCCGTCGCTTCCAAACACGCGTCGCTCTTCCGAAGTCTCCCAAACCGACGTTTGTAAAGTGTCGCCATTCCGACGAAATTTCGTCCGACGTTTTTAACGTCGCTCTTCCGACGCTTGTAAAGTCTCACCATTCCGACGAAATGTCGTCCGACGTTTTGAACGTCACTCTTCCGACGTCTTTATACTGTCGCTCTTCCGACGTGTCTAAACTGTCGCATTTTCGATGCCGTACAAAAGTGTCAGAAGACCGACGTATTGCAAAAGTGTCACAAGACCGACGCTTTCCAGAAGCATCACAATATCGACGCCAGGAAGAACTGTCACAATTCCGACGAAATGTGGTCCGAAATTTTGAACGTCGCCCTTCCGACCTCTTTTTTCTGTCGCTCTTCCAACGTTTCTAGAACTGTCGCAATATCGATGGACGTCACAAGACCAACGAAAATGGAAATCGTTCAAAACGTCAGAAGAGCGATGCTTACAAGGCATCGGTATGCCGACGGCGGTTTCAATTTTAAAAAAAAAAAAAAAAATGAAACTTTAAAACAGGACAGTAAATCTCCAATGTTTGTTATCACAATAAGAAATCAATGATCAGTCATCACGTCAAATTTTCCTCGTAGCATGACGGGTCTAATAAATTTTATTGTAAAGGTTGCTGGCCAGTGACAACTGACGCAGCATTGAAGGAAATGCATTAAAGAAAATTAATTAGGCTGCGAACTCCAAGCCAACTGGCAACAACCCTGATAATTTTCCTTACCAACTTCCAAGTTGTGACTCGAGCTTCAAACTCCAAAGCTAAGAATTTTCTTTTCATCGTGTTGGAGAAGAGAACTGCAACCTGCAGCAAAAGAGCAATTCCTCAGTCTCACTGCTCAGGACTCGAAGTCATTCCTTGCTAACACGGTATGTGGAAATTTTGATAAGATAACTTTCTTCACCCTCGTTTTTACTAAACTTATTCTTTTGAAAAGGGCCTGGTTCCATTTCAGAAATTTTCAACTTTCGACTTCTAGAATTTGTACATATGATTTTTGGACTGAGGTTTTGTTATTAATGAGGAGATAGTGTCTTGGTTCTATCTGTATAAGATAATTGCCTCGTTTTTTTCTTCATGTTCAGGGTTTTTGATTTTATCAAAACCTATCTCTCTTTTAAGCATGCCTGCAAATTAATATATTCCAGGAATGTACACAATTCCAGGCTTCATGTACAACATATTGTATCAACTATATTTTAACAAGTGAGTCGCATGCCCATATAGTGTTACAGATTACAGGGCTTCATTTGGAGAATAAATGATAAGCCTGGGAGCACTAAATCCAAGTAATTCCCCTCATCCCTTAAAACACACCTCTAAATATAACTAGAAATTTCAAATAGTTAGTAAAGGAAAAGTACAAAGATATAACAGATATGTGTTGAGCCAAAAACCTGTGCATTCACAACAAAACTGGGATGGATAAAACTTAAAAACAATTATGGACTTTGACAAAAAATCATCTTATGCATACAAAATGAAAGAAGCATTGGCATACTACTATGTTTACATATTTAAGGACAGGCAGAGTGAGTCTCCGGGCAACACAGTTTCATGTGGAGACCCTAGATCCTTGTACCCACAATATCTAGTGACTTAAAAAATGATTTCCAAAACAATGCCTTTGCTATGCATGTAAGAACACCACCTGTATAATGAGGGAGATGTAATATTGTCCAAGAAGCAGATTTATACAGAGTGGTCCAATATTGTGTATTTATGGAAGATACAATTGATTTTGGCATGAAACATGTATCCAAGATTTCAATGTGGCCTTATTTTAGAGCCCATTGATGATTTACTATGAAACCTAAAATTTCAAAACAAACACATCGAAATCACAGGATCTCCATCACGAATATCATAAATATTAACTGTCTTTTGGGCACTGGCAGTAGATACCATAAGAGACCCACATGGCCTGTACCACCAATGTTGATTCTCTGGCACAACATTTGCAAAGCCAAAATTTCTACCCGAGACATCCCTCTCTGCCAAAACTGGAGACATGGTACTGGACGTTGAAGTGAAGGCCTCTGATTCAGTATGGAATGCCATAATTTCTTTATTATAAAAGTCCCATGAACATAAACCTGAGTCCAATGTACAACCTGCAGATGCTGCCACAACATATTTACCAGAGCAACCATCTGAACCAGCTGCTCTGATCAACCAGCAATCACCCCACATGTTTGGGGTAAGCCCATATGGAGCTTTATATTCAACCTTCTCCTGGAGATTGGAAAATAACAATACTGAGTATTACTCATACATCAACTGCCCTTTATGTTAAGGGAAAATTTAAAGAGTGCATAAATATTCTTGAAATCCCAATCATAGTTTCTAGAAAATTTCAACAGTATTTGAAATGAACTACATCCTATTTAAACTACATCAAATATTTAGGAAAATCATTTTTTTAAACAGAAATTGGTGAATTTTATTTCAAATATAGAAATTTAAACCATGAGAATAATCTAACCCCTAGGATTTTCCCTATTTCTAATATAAAATCCCAAAATGTATAAATTATAACACCCATAAACCCCAAAATTAAGTACAATAATTAAAACCTCCACACCTCTGAATTTGCTATATCGTGAAAAGAGCAGCATCCATCATCATGGGAAAGCAAAACCGATTCTCCATCTGATACAAACCAGCCTGCAGTAGATGTCTTATGGCCGAGTTGATTCAATCGATCACAGGAAACCTCTTCAGTTTCTTCAATATTGCCAAAATGCTCTGGCTTGTTTTCCTGATCATCATCAAAGTCCATATTTTCATCACATTGAATTAGTTGGGGTTCATTACGATCAGGTCCAGTGCCTATTGTAGAGCTCCGGACATCTAATCCAATATTGGAACTACCATACCCATTCCCATTAGAGATTGTAAATCCTGTTTCTGGCTTTAATTCGGTAAGTTCAAGAGCACTAGAACTGGATTCAGTTGATTTAGACTTGGTATAGTTGTCCTCCAATTTGTATTCCGATACAACACTATACTTGTGCTTCAACGCAGACAAAAATTCTGCAGCAATGGGATCTTCATCTATGGGGATTATGGATCTGCCCTCAAAAGCATCCCGAATATCTGATTCATTTTCATTCAACTGATCATGCAAATCCACCCTCGTCTTTAGCACAGCAAGCTGAACTGAAGGCCAGTTTTTCAGCAATTTATGGTGGGGGCAAAGCCTGTCTTCCAGATCTTGACTATTTAAGTGTTTAATTGGTTTTTTTAGAGACCTGACCATAGAATCAAATGAATCCTACGAATCCTGCGAAATAATAAACAATATTAAGGCCATTATTTATTGGTTTGAAATAATAAACAACATGCAACAAACCCACATAATTAGTAAATTATTTAAAGACAATGTTGGCAATATGTTTCCTGTATCCTATTATATGATTTTCCTTGATGGCAAGCTCTGTATTTAATGGAGAATCGATATAAATAAGGATGAGTTAATTCATGTGTGAACATATGTATGCATCCTGATGAAGGATAATTGACATCCGTAAGAAACCCTGTGCTCTGTATGTTGATCGAGGAACCGATGTTAATACGGTTGACGGTGTATCCAAACTGGTAGACAGTGGAGTTATATATATTCGTTAAATATATGATGGAAGGGTCTACTCTATTAGTAAGGAGCTGACTGGCTTTCATGGAGAAAGGAACGAGGAGCGAGAGCAAACCAGTTATAACGCGAAAGAACTAAAACAGAGTATCTGGCATTGAACTTTCGATGGAACACGGACTAACCCTTTGGAATCATGAACGGAACCTGGAAGGAAAGAGGTGGAACATAAAAAACAGAAGCACGACGGAACCCTGCATGGAAGAGCAGAACCGTGACCGAGAAAATAGTAAAGGTGGTTTGTGGTTTCTATCGCACCACCTTCGACGGGCAAGCAGTTTTCAAGAGGTATAGGAGCGATTCCATAGAACGCGCGACACGCGTCCTTGTACGACTCCACAAAACCGCTTGTCACTGCGCGCCATCGCGCGTTATTGCTCGACCCAGGATGCCCAGCAATATTGATAAGCACCGTTGATCTGGGAAGGGGTCATCGGACGGTGTTCATTTGCTATAGATGCGCGAAAGTTACCCAAGGTACGGCGCGCCATCGCACATTATTATCCGTGCATCATCAACGAATGATATCCATCAGATCATCTGATGCCGAGCGATGTGTTCTCCGCTGTTAGATGCAAACGATCGTAAGCGATGGGCCCCTGTTTTTTAAATTATGTTGATTGGGACGTCGATTATGTATGTGGGGCCGGAACCAAAGGTCTATTTAAAATCATTTTGATAAAAGCGTTGGTTATTAATATAAAGTTCTATTATATATTTAATTGCCAAAGGTTGTGAATAATATTTATTTATCAAATTCCATGAATTTGATAAATAAAAGAAAGGAAACCATCAGCAGCATGCTATTGGTACTTTACCTTGGCTATAGTATTATTTGGCGGAGATAGAGATTACCTTTGGGACAATTCGAGCATGGAACAACAAAGATCGGGATTTCAATTTGGATTGGTTCGACTTTTAATAATACCATTAGCAATTGAATGGTTTTGACCCATGGTTTCAATAAAGGCGAAAACTATATTGATCCGAAAACTATAGGCGAAAACTACCTGAAAAGCTACAAATCCATTCTACACAATTGTTGATCCATCAAGCGAGCCTGCACAGATTTGTTCCCATCTACTGATCCATCAAGCGAGCCTGTTTTTCCTTGTTTTTGTCTACAGGTTTTTGAATTGGCATCAAGTGCATTCATGTGAGCCTGGATATTTTCATCAGATGCCGACCTGATATGTGGGGCTCAATTACTTTTCTAACAGATTTCTGTCGTAGGAATATATAGGCTCCATTTTTTTTTTAGTTTTTAATGCATACAGGTCCATATTTACTATCTATATCTACAATTTTTCGGTTCATCTCTGTCTTCTTGGGATGTCTATTTCCACAGGCGAGCCAGATCTTATTCCTCGTCCCTATGGCTTATGATATGGTAGCGTCATGATGTTTTATGGACTCGATATTTGTATTGGGTGATATTTCCCCTGTTATGTTTAATTGGTCAAAACTTAATCCTCTGTCTTGACACCTTCTTCCTTAGAAGTTGTGCATGAGATGGATAGGTTATTTTGATCATGCTTTTTCATCAGCCTTGATGGAATGTTATGTCGAACTATGCACTGTTAATTCAAACAGCATTTTTTTCTTTCTGAAAAAAAATATAAGGTGATGAGAATCATAGTACGAGGTGTGCATGCAGAGGCATTGCAAATAAAAATCTCTTTATGAGATCTGCATGATCGAACTCTGTTGTCTGATAACGCTGAATCCATGATGCACCTATGGAGTTGATCGAGGAAATGAAAAATCTCTAGGAAGATCAGCAAAGAAATAATAAAGATCTGATGCAAATCTGATGAAGAAATTGAAGAAATTCGGTGGATCTGAGGGTTGAAGTCTTCTACATAGAAGTGGAAGCTTTCTGCCAGTTCAAGCTGGTGTTAAATCAGGGTGTCAAAGCTCCCTTCCAGGAGAGGCTGGATAATGAGAGAAGGTTGAAACCTTCTGCAGGTTGGTGCCTGCGTGCTGGTATGAGTCTGCGCTAGCACAAAATTGTAAGATGTTTTCTTTATAATAAATATTGAAGACTCAGACGACAGTAGCGGTGGTTTTCTCCCAAATTGGGTTTCCACCTTAAATACTGGTGTTCATATGTGTTCCTTTTGTGTAATGGCTTATTCTGTTATTTATTTTCACATGTTTACTAAAAGAATGATGCAATAATCTAAGTAAAGAATTAACAACATAATAAGATCTCTGGTGAAAAGTTTTCGGTCAGCCCTAAATATTGATTCACCCCCCCTCTCAGTATTTTTCCCAACAGACAATAATTCCTACATATTAAAATATAAAGTTATAACATACCAGCTCATACTCGAACATAACATCTGTATCAATATTCTTCTTTTGTATCTTCTTGATCTTCATCCAACTGATCGACATCTATACCAACATCTGATTCAGAAATGGTGTTGAAATGATCGACCATGTCATCATCATCATCAATTATGTCATTTTCAATAATATCCTCATCGACATCATCATCAACAATTGTTGCCTCATCTCCTATGCCTGGTTCATCTTCTAATATATCTTCTTCGTCTGTCAATGCATCTTCCTGCTCATCTACCACTGCATCATCTTCTTCTTGATCAATATCATCTTCTTCCTCTACAATATACTCTATTGGCCTTCCTCTTGGATCATATCTAATAGCAAATGACCATTCCTTCTCACCTGGAACCTCTGAGTAAAAGACTTGTTCGCATTGGCTTGGAAAAACATAGCGATCTTTTCCTGCTTCAAACTGCGATGTTTTAACCATTGGAAATCCATTGTCATGTTGAATAAGTGTTCTATCATCATCACGTACATTCATTCGTATCCTATACCATTTGACGTCGAACAAAACTATTTTGAAGGAATTAAAGTCACACTCAACTATATCATCTAAGAACCCATAATATCTATTTTCATATTCTCGAGGATGTCTTTCACTCCTGGAGGAAACATTAGTGACCTGGAATACTGCAGTTATCCCACTATCAGAAGTTTTCCTGTTATCATCCAACTGTTTAACGCAAAATTGACGACCATTGCACCACATAGCCTTGTGGTGTTTCAATTGCAATATGCCAAACATGAAAAAGATGCATTCTCAATTAATAATTAAACATATAATTTACACAACACGAAAATTAACTGAAAAATCAAACTTCTTGTCACATTATAAAGAGGTGAATTAATTGCTTACCTTTCTATCTTTCAAACCATATGCTAAATCGATTTCCTTGTCCGTAACGCTCCCATCTCCACTACAATACGCTTCTCTAATCAATTCAAATAGTAGTTGCCATGATAACCTACCATCCTTATGTGCTTTACATGTTTCAATCCATTCACTCATCCACTCAAGATTGTTTGCAATGTATAAAAGTAGCGCCTCATAATCTTGAGCACCTGAATAAAAAAACAATAATTCACCAATATTAATAAATATTAATTATAACCATGGTAAATTATATTAATTAATAAACTATGAAAGAATAAAACCTGAATGAATATAATGATCATATACATGATGTAAAAAAATGAAACATTATATGTATTATACATAATAAATCTTTTACCTCTCACTTTCTTCATTCTACCTTTTCCCAACAGGTGCTCCTCTTCAAATTTTTTGATGGAGTTCACATCCCAAATGCAATCCACCGCCTTCATGACTGGTGCAGCTAATTTAGGAAGATAATTACTAATATACACCATGGATTTATATACCACATATCCCTCCACCATAGAACCCTCAGGTCGTGCTCTTTGTTTAACCAAAGCCTTCAAGGATTTCAGGTGCCTCTCGACCATCCACATTGACCTTGTGTATACTGGTCCACACATTTCAATCTCCTCAACTTGGTGTATCAAGTAGTGTTCTTGTGCATTGAAAAATGTTGGAGGTAGATACTTTTGCATTTCACACATTAGCCGAGGAATTTCTCTCTTTCAATACTTTATTTCATCTTGATGGATTTCTTTCAATGAAAACCATCTGCAAATCATTACGCAAGGTTATTTCAATGAAACATAATATATATTTCATTACAAGTAAATTAATACATCATTTCATCAAGTACAAAAATAAATTGTAGTAATTAGATTTTGCGTATAAATCAAAACTACTTACCTCATGTATTTACTAAGACCATATATAACTTGTTTGACATTGTTGTCGAAGTCGTTTGGGAGAGATACAGGTAGAACATACTATAACAATAAAAAATGAATCGTTATTGGTTTCCAAATTAAACAGAAAAAAGGAAAATTTAAAATATGTATTCAAGCAATAACAAACAAAAACGTATGCCAAAAAAATTACCTTAACAAAGGTATGCCAATCATGTGTTTTCACCCCACTAAAGTGACCTTTCTTCGTTAAGATATTATTTATGTTTGAAGCAAAACCTGTTGGAAATTTAATTCTTCTAACGACCTCTTTTACATCATTGCTTTGTTGTTCTGTTAATAACCATGGAATATTATTATAATTTCGACCTCCATTGTTATTTGATCCGTCGATCACACTTTTCATTGCATGATTTGATTTCTCAATGTCAGCACGAATTTTTTCAATTTTATCTCTATCATGTGCACCATCTATGGTTCGCCATAACATTTCTGTCACATTCTTCCCGACATGCATTGTGTCAAACAAATGAGCTATTTTTAAGTCCTCATAGTAGGGCAACCTCGCGAATTAAGAAGGATAACATTTCATTCTAGGTGGAAGTACAATATTAGTACCTTCACGGCAACGATGACCTTGATATCAAAGAATAAAATAAATCAGAACAATATTAATTATAAAATACAATAAAATAAATTCATTAGTTAAAACAAAAATTCCAAACATTACATAAACAAATAATATACATATATACACACAAATTACGTACCAGCTGCTCGACGATTATTAATCCTGTTATATTCCAACATCCACCACTGAGGTGTCATTCTTCGTGGTTTTAATCTAGTTTCTTCTTTATCATTGAAAAGATGTTTTTCAGTAGTACGATACTTATGGTTCCTAGGGAGGAAGTGCCTAAAATCATCAAAAACCATCTTTCTTAATTCTGGCGAATGACGATACTTCATCTTAGGGCCACAAACTGGACATGCAAATCTACCCTTTGTTTGAAGACCTGCAATAGATGGATCAATAACAATTAATATACTATGAGATCATTTTTAAAACATGCAATATGGTATATATAATTTAGATAATTATGTATCATATTAAAGTGCAATGAAATATTACATACAACAAACATGTGTTAGTCCTGGGGCATCATGAATTGTCCATACAAGCATTCCACAACATTGAAATCTCTTCTGCTTGATTGGCTTAGTGATGTCATACATAGTGATGCCATGCCATAATTGTATTAGCTCATCGATAAGAGGCTCAATATATACATTCATATCTTTGACCTGGTACTTACCTAATTGTTCAAAGTTATGGAACATAATAATTACTCCCATGATATATGTATATATAAGTAAGTAAATAAATAAAATATATATTTATTCAAACAACGAGAGAAATGAAAATGTTACATTCAAAGAAATAATGTATCAAATACCTGGAATAATCATAGTCAACATTATGTGCTCCCTATTTATTGAAATCCAAGGAGGAATGTTATTGTTGATAACGAAAATAGGCCACATTGAGTAAGTAGATCTAAGCTCTCCAAATGGATTAACACCATCGGCTGCCAATGAAAGCCTGACATTACGAGGTTCATTTTTAAAATCTACATATTTTTCCTCGATTTCTCTAAATGCAGAACCATCTGCAGGCATTCGAAGAACACCATCTCCACTTCTATTCTTTGCATGGTAATCGATAAACTGTGCTATGTTGTTACACCTGAACATTCGCTGCAAACGTGGAATTATGGAAATATGACGAAGAACCTTTTGAGGCACCTTTTTGGTTAGTTGATCTGTTCGATATCTACTGGTACCACATTTCGGACATTCTGTTTTCAACGCATGTTCTCCATAATATATAATATGATCTTTAGGACATGCATCTATAGTGTTATATTCCATTCCAAAGTGTTTCATAATAGCACGTAGATCTCGATATGTTCGAGGTAATGTATTTGGCGATGGTAACAAATATTCACCCAACAATCTACAACAGAAACAAAAAGTAGTGTCTTGTAAAGATTATTAATCATATATATATATATATATAATAGTTATTAAAACTGGAACCGCTGACCGGATCGGTGGAGCTAATGACCCGGGTTTCGAACCGGAACCAGTCTAACCGGTAGCGATCAAATCTCAATGAACCGGTCGAATAGTTATTAAAACTGGAACCGCTGACCGGATCGGTGGAGCTAATGAACCGGGTTTCGAACCGGAACCGGTCTAACCAGTAGCGATCAAATCTCAATGAACCATTTTTAAAAAAAATACATTAAATAATTATTTTTTAATAAAATAAATAAATAAATAAATAAATAAAAACTATTTTTAAGATTTGCAACCATGATTCCAAGCCAATAGAGACAAAATATGAAAATTTTGCTCATTTATATACCATGCAAAGGTGAATATATCAAAATGGCAGCAAATGCAATACATATCATCGAAAAATACATAAGAAAACTTGTTGAAGTAATGTATCAGGTTTCTCTTATATTATTCACCGTGTTTTATTGCTGAGTTAATATTATAATATACAATCTGTCCCTGCTCAGATCTGTTGTCAATTCATTGTATCAGCCTTAAAGACAATTCTGGGTTCAGTATATATATATATATATATATATATATATCAGACCAGCATTTTGAAGATATTGTATTCTTCATTATCTATGTTTGCTTGCCAATAAATTTCTAGAAAAACATCTACAACACTTAGAGGTATTGAATTGGTTTATGAAACCCACTATTAGTGCTATTTGTAACAAGTTGAGAGAGCATTACAACTTCAACAGTCTGCTCACAATGTGTTTGACAAAATTTATCACTGAAAAGATTCATTAAAACCTAGAAAACTCAGTAGCCAGTTTAGTGCATTTCCAAGCGGGAATTTTCTAGTGGTCAATTTATTATTTCCAGTCACATTTTCATTAGGTTGTATGTTGTTGTTCCTTGAGTGGCGTCCGACCATTTGCATCAGTCTTGATGCCATGATCGAATTGCTTGTATGCTGTGTGAAAGGTTTTGTATTTATGCTGCTGCTATGTGTGAGCAGAGAGAGAGGGTCTGACAGTTCCTAGCTGAGTGTGAAATAAGGTTGCTGCTGATTGTTTTGAGAACAAAAATTGTCATCAAGTACACTTGATGAGTTGCATGCTGCCAGGGATTTTATGCTAGCCAGCCTTGTATTTATCAGTCATCATGTGTATTGTTGCTACTATAAGGTGTTGAGTATGAGTTATTAGACAATTTTGTTGCTAGTATAATAGAGGAATTTGCAGCTCATGGAGGAGACACTGAGGAATTTGCAACTCATGGAGGAGCACCTAACCGGCTGGTTAAGTACGGAACTGACCGGTTTATGCATAAACTGGCCGGTTCCTTACTTAACTGGCCGGTTAGGTCCGGTTAACCGGCCAAAACAGGTGAGAATAGGCTATTGACCGGGTTGCAAGGCCGGTTCCAACCGGCAGCCGTCCTGACCGGCCGGTTTTGATAACTATGATATATATATATATATAACTTATTATTTTACACATTTATTACAACTAAAAAAAGGGAAAATAATCAACATTTACATATATGTGATCATATATACATATTGCATACCCCGTCTTTGTGTCGGGCGCACTGTTTCTGTTGGGCATTCATAACCTTTAAGTTCACCAAAGAATAATAAAGGCAGAGTCGGTGAACGAAAGGTTATGAATAATTTGTCGAACTTTTGTATGACAACCCTAAGGTAATCAATATGTATATATGATCACATATATGTAAATGTCGATTATTTTCCTTCGTTGCTGGCATCCCAAGGTTATGATGAGTCGACAGATGCATGACACAACCCCAAGCGAATATGTATACATGATCACATTAAGGCTGATTATTTTCCTTTTTTTTAGTTGTAATAAATGTGTAAAATAATAACCTATATATAAGTTATTATTTTACACATTTATTACAACTAAAAAAAGGGAAAATAATCAACATTTACATATATGTGATCATATATACATATTGCATACCTTAGGAGTTGTGTCATACATCTGCTCGACAAATTATTCATAACCTTTAAGTTCACCAGCAACAATGTAGCAGAGAGAAGAGTTGCATTTGAGTGTTCAAAAAGTCGTTCACTTGACCTTTCAATCAAAGGTACATCATAAATACCGTCACTGCTATCTCCACCATCATCATCTGACTCACCATACAAGTCTTGGAGCATTTGATTTGTCGCATCATTAATGTGAACTGTCTCATTACTGTCATCATGATCTACCTCCATGGGATCATTAAAATTACCTTCATCATTCACTTCATGTTCTTCACCTTGTACAACATCATTTCCAATACTTATATTTGCTGCAATATTCTCTTGTACTAGTGCAACATCATCTAATCTACTACTATTTTGTTGTGGAAGCTGGCTTATCATCTGCAAAAATTTGGGGGGCAATTGTGCCTTTATGAAAATTACAAACATTAATAATTAAACATTAGTGCGCATATAAAAAATATTAAAATAATATAAAATTTTACGATATAATCAAAATGAAGATAGATAATTAATTACCACGGGACGATAGTCATTCGATCCACCATCAATGTGCTCATATTTCCTACAATGCAATGTTGTTGTTGCTATTAAAACTCTAACATTATTTCTCATACAACATTTTTTACAAGGGCAATAAACTCTGCCATCACCCCTTTCACCCTTTTGAATTGTTTTTCCAGCTCCAATGTTTTCTTCCATTGTTTCAAATTATCCTATAAAGAAAACAATAAATCTCTCTCAATGGTGTAGAAAACCCAAGACTTGTTGAACTCAATGGGAGCTCAATATATAAGCAAAAAGAAAATAAAAGTGGGCATTTTACAAATTGTGAGCTTTTTACAAAATGTGGGCTTTTTACAAAAATGTGGGCCTTTTACAAATTGTCGGATTTTTTTATTCTTAATGCATTTTCTGTAGAATACTAAACATATTTGTCCAAAATTTCAGATGCAAACTGTAGTCTCTACTACATTTGGAAAATTGGAGGTTTATAAAAGATAAACTGCGAACATAATTGTACCACTATGATAAGAAGCTGTCAGAAGCATTCCTTCTGCTTCACAAATGTGGAACTACCTTAAGAATGCTTATGGTTGATATAAATATTAGAGCATGGCAGTTAAATGTAGTAGTTATGCTAAAATACCGAATAACAGCCTGAGAGTGCTCTTCATATACTGTACGAATGCACCAAATTAAATTTGTACCATTACTAAAGATAAATGGCCAAAAATAGTCAATTTTGATATCGTGAAGTTATGTCTTTCTCGGTAGCAAACTGGGGATAGGATGGAAAATATGAGAGAACTAAGTTCCAAGGACTAAAAAACCAAGGCCAACATAGTTCCGCCTTGAATCAGAGACAAAACAAAGCTGCCCAAAAAAGTGTTTGAGAGCACCCATTGAAGCTCCTATATATAGCAGAGTCAACATTTTCCTATTGAACAAGTTTGTATAGTCAAATCCACAGCAAGATCAGATAGCCACGATCCTAAATGAGAACCAGAGCCAAAGCTAAGACAGATCCACATTTAGCATAACAAGACAGCCATAGCAAAGGATTTGACCACAGAACCAGATCATGAGAGATAGCAAGATTCTTGCTTCCACTGTGGAAGTGTAGAAACTGTACAAGGGCTTTGCTTCCAGCAGATTTCATTGTGACAGTAATTTCTATGGTGTTGTAAGCGCTCATTAGTAGAATCTTAAAGCCATTCTGGAATTCTTTTAACCTGGAGAGGGTTTTCTGTGGTTATAAATCCTCATGTTCAAATTCCATTGTCGATTGGTTGTGTTTGATATTATGTTTTTATTGTCCGCAGTTGAATTTTTGCACAGAAAATTATCAGTCTAAAGCGGAGAAATTTTACGATGTTTCTTTTGCTTCCTATTGTGAAGTATTTCGCTCAGAACTCTACTCGTTGTAATAGAGGTCTTGGGCATAGAACAGGGGACTTGGGTTTTTTGGAATCAAACTTCAGGTTAAGATGCTCATCTGAAGAATGGCATAGTGAGCCTTAGCATGGAGTTGGGAGTACCAATTTGAAGTGCAAGTAGGGCATTGTACAATAGACCAGTTAGATTTCTGGACCCTAATACAAAAGTTTCTTCTTCTTTCAAAACGTGTTTCTCCTTTTCTGTAACCAATGTGGGTCCTGTTCTTGTTTCAATTGGGGATGGATGAGCATTTGTTATTTCTCCAGATGATCACACTCTGGGTAGCCCTAGAGGCTATTTGGGGGTGATGAGTCCAATAGGTCTCAATGAACTGTTGCCCTCGCCGGGGAATACTATTGCAGTGGAATTTGATACTATTTTGGATGTTGAATTCCACGATCCTAATGGAAACCAGTACCTTCAGCTCCAGTACCTGTTCACAAAAGAGGGTGCCATAGTCATTCATGCATGTAGAGAGGGTGAATTGCAGGCATTGCAACAAGAGGTGTTGTTGTTGTTGCATTGGCCACTAGATTGTTTGTCTGGTTCTGTTACAAGCGCAGAGTATTGAAAAGGACAAACAAATTTAGTTCAGATATTGTGAAATTGCCTCGGAAATTCACCTAAAAAGAGCTCAGCAATGCTACGAAAGACTTTTTTTGAATGTGATTGATAATCGATAATTTCAAGCAAGGGTAATCCCCTTGTGAAACCCAAATTTCTGAGCATTTTCTAAAACCTGATGACGGAGTCATTGTAATGAACAAGCACCTAGGTCCATATTACGTCCAAATCTACCAAGCACCAAGATCTATAAAAAAAAAATCCACAGTATCTGCGAACTAAGAAGAAGAGGCAAAAAATGTGTTCTGCTTACCTATTCGAATAGTGGTTGGGGTTTACCACGGAAAAAAATTTACAGAGCCCATGTACCATTTCGTATCATTGAAATTCTGGCAGTATCATTCAACTAGGCAAGCACCTGCCTCGGAGCTCCATGACTGAGGGCAAGATCCCTAAATGATGCAGAGTCTCCAGCAATATTTCCCATAGCCCAAACAGCCTTACACGAACACCATTTGAACTCAAAGTTGCCCAAACAGCCTTACACAAACACCAGTTGAACTCAAAGTTGGGTAGTAGTTTTTTAAATCAAATTCCAAAATTACAAACGTATAAAGATAGTTGGGAAGAATAATTTTATGCCTCTAAAATGAACGTGCTACCTGTTCTCGAACATTATCATTCCTAGAGGCAAGAAGTTCCATAAATATAGGCAGTGCCCCGTAATCAATCACAACCTTTGTATTCTCAGAGGCTCCAAAAAAACCCAAATAGGGTCAACCCTACTACAGGAGGAAGGGCCTGCAGTAAGAACTTACCATTTTTCAAGAACTAAGGGCGAATGCTGTTCTGCAAGAGTTGAGGGCGAATGCTGAGAGCGAATGTTGTTCTGCAAGAGCTGAGGGCGAATGTTGAGGGCGAATGTTGTTCTGCAAGAGCTAAGGGCGAATGCGCGCGTGATATCAGACGTTAATGTAGTTTTTAAAAAAATCATTTTTATGTAGCGCACATTTGAATTTTAGCATTTCAAATCATTTTTATTTACATTTGATTTTTTCATTTCTAATACAAGTGACAAACAAATTTCTACAAGAGGTTGAAATTTTTACTAGATAGCCATGAAAGACTATTAAAATGGCTTAAAATGCAAGTGGAACTTCAAAATAAATGTAATTGAAGGTTCTCTCCACTAAATTTTTGCAAAAGTGCTTACATTATTTAAGTTATCTAGGATATTTTTTTGTATTACACAATCAAAATTAAATAATGAAATAGTTGTGTAGTCTTATTGTTTCAAATTAGGACACAATTTTCAAATGGTGATGAAGTTTCAAGTGATGATTAACTGAAAATATTCTCCTTTCCTATCCTTGAAAAACTATACAAGATTCCCTGTTGCCACATGAAACCCTAAATCATGTAGCAGCATAGGACCAGTCCTCCATTTTGCCCGTCATAAGGCATTTTGCACATATTTGACGACTAGAATTTGCGGATTCCTGTTTTCCATGAGGTGCTAGGAAGGATAGAAGACTTAATTTTGACGTTTGAAATTTTTTCAAAAACGTTCTTACGCCCTTTAATTTCCACTTACCAATAATTTTGCAACACTAGTCCTCTTCGCAATTGCAAGGCTGTACTCAAAAAGTAAGGAAAGTTACTTTTTTGGCTCACTCAATGATCCAAGTGGACACTGGTGGCCACCCGCCTATTTCACTTGGGACCCCACCATTGTCTCTTTCAGTTTTTCAGTTTCGGCACAACTTACTATTTTTAGCAGTTTTTCGGGTCCTGAACTTCTGGAGCCGTTTTGAGGCCCTAAACGACGTTTTTTGGGCATCGCGCCTCTAGAAAATATCATTATGTATCATTCTATTCTAGAATTATATTCGTGGCGAAAGTTTTAGTCCTTGGATAGATCTTTCTAATGATGTATCATGTGCGTCAAACAGAGATAGTATGCCAAAGTTACGTCCTTGGGAAGTTGAAACACCAATTTACCCAAACGAGGCCCATAGTTTTGGCACTTCATCTCCTAGGGTTTGGTTTTTGGATGTTTAGGGTTATCCATTGTTTCTCAATAATAATAGGCCCTCGAGCCTCATTGTAACTCAGTTCAGAGGCCTGTAGCTGCCTCATCTCTCCTCAGAGATAGCTACCAGCGCCCTAGCTAGTTTTATTTCCATTCTGTCTATAAGCAAATTTCAATTCTTTGATATTAATAAAATGAAGTTTTATTTCCACTGCATCTCTGTATTTATGGTTATGTGTTTATTCTGTTGCATTCCTGCATAAATCCGAATCAATGGTATCAGAGTGGTCTGTTTTTTTCTCGATCCTTCTTTGCATGTCCCCAATGAGGTCAGGGTATAAGGAGTTAGGGCTCAATCTGGTGGAACCTTTGCAAGATCAGCCTCGCAAACCCTGACAGACGCCCATGGGGAACAAAAAGAAAGATGAGGGAGCAAGAGATCCTATCAAAATATTTCTCAGGGAGGCCCTCGAAAAACAAAGGAACGCGATGATGGATAACTTTGCCCAGATCCTTCAACGGCTGCCCACTGGTGGCGCATCTACATCCAGCAGCCACTCTGGAGGTGTGACTCCTTTTAAGGTACAATTAAATTTTTGCATTTCCATATTTGAGGGTCAAATAGATGCAGATGTCGTAGATGGATGGTTGAATCTATTAGAAGGATATTTCTCGATTCATGACTTTTCCGATAGGGAGAAGATTATTTTTGCACTCCTCAAAGTTGCCCCCCATGTCAAGGATTGGTGAGAAATCCAATATGAGAAAAAGGACAAGACAGAACCCTCTTTGTTCTCGGTCGTACCCACTTGGAATTCTTTCCGAGACGCTGTCAAGGAACAATACTATCCCGTGGGGAGCTATGAGGACAAGTACATACAATGGACCATGCTACGGCAACAAAGGGATCAAGATGTGCATGAGCTGACAAATCTATTCCATACCCTGCGCACCAAGTTGGGTATCGAAGATTCAGAGAAACATCTGGTGCTAAAGTATCACATTTGTCTGCACAGATACATTTAGGAGGTAATGGAGTTCCTCGACATCTCCTCGCTTGGTACGGCATACCAGTATGCTGCCAAGATTGAGCAGAAATTCAAACAGAAGAAGCGAGACTTTGGATTTGCGAAAAAAAAGAAAGGGAAAGGTGCTCCCAAACCACATAACAAAGGACAGAACCAAGGCACGGTGACTCAAGACAACCTGTCGAAGCCACAAGGAAAGAACAACACTGCAAAGCCAAAGAAGGACACGGGAAAGTGGTGTGAGTTCCATATTAAGAGCTCCACTCGCAACACAAGTGAGTGTCGGGCCAAGCAGTCGTTGGTGGCCAAGATGCGGGCTTCTGAGTCAGATGCATGCTCTGACTCTGAATCAGAACCTGACAAGGGGAATGACAAAGGGAAACAGATTATTGATGCAGAGCCCAATGCCACTATTGCCACTGCAAAGATGTAGAAGGAGGAACATATCTTCCACTCCCAGATGTGGGTAAAGGGATCCCCGGTACAGTTCATTGTCGACAATGGGAGCCAAAAGAACCTCATTTCGGCAGATGCCGTGAAGCGGTTGGGCTTGCCAACCACAGCTCACCCACATCCATACAAGATCTCCGCGTCAGCCAACAGTGCTGCCTTCCCTATAGCATCAAGCCCTTCACAGATGAGGTATTATGCGAAGCTATTCCTATTGATGTTTCTGATGTATTATTATTAAAACCATACTTGTGGAAGCGTCATGCGGTGTATGAGTCTCAGCCTTGTGCTGTTATTGTTACTTTGGGAAATAAGCTGTACAGGATACCTGAGGTACCACCTCCTGCTACTATATCTTTGGTTACTACAAAACAATGCAATAAGCTCATTTCCCAAACCAGGAAATTCATTTTCCTGATGATCCGCCCCAAGGGCAAGAAGAAGCCTATGGCCACGACCTCCAAAAAATGCTCCTCTGCATGACAACAACAAATGGATAAGGTTTTGGAGGAGTACGGGGACATTTTCACCTCACCCACAGGGGTTCCTCTACACTGTCAAGTCAAGCACCCGATTGATCTGACCCCAGGTGCGACGCTACCCAACGAACCGATCTATCGGTGCTCTGTTCTGGAGAACAATGAAATCAAGAGGCAGATTCAGGAGCTGCTGCAGAAGGGTCACATCCGACCAAGTTCATCGCCCTGTGGGAGCCCGATAATTTATTATTGTGAAATCATAGTTCTAAATTATCTCTTTTTCTATGAGCAATGTAATCTATTAATTGTAAGTAGATTCATTATAAAAATTCAAACTGATTTTAGCGTGAATGATGACAATTTATATATTAATTGGTTTTTAAGAGTATTTGTATTATGTAGGAGCACTGGAAAGATAAATCAGGACTTCATTTTCTGTTTTCCTTATTTTATTGGGCTGAACTGGAGAAAATTGAATATGAATAGTAATTTAATTGTAAGATCAATGGGCCAAGGCCATACATCAACATTGACCATAGTGGGGAAGTATAAAAGCATGGATATTCATGCAAGTATAGTTATTAATGTAAGATCAAAGTTAACTCTTAGCTTCACTAAAGAAATAGAAGGCAAAGATATAGCATCAACTGAAATTCACGTGAAAAAGTAGATGAAAAATGTACAATCATCCAATGGAGAGGTAATCTATAATTATCTAGTAAGACTCTTGGCTATGCCTTGAGACTAAACTAATTCTCAATATTTTTGAATAATAATCCATTGGAATTTAGTAGGAAAACCATAGTAAATCATTGTCCAATGGCCATGCAAAAATATAAAAAAAATAATATTTGTTGGTTGTTTTTCAATAGGTGGACCATGATGGGACCACTGAGAAGGTGGGGATGTTTTTTTAATCATGGAAGTGAGGTTTAGTAGATTGATAGTCAAGTTACCTTTCCCTACAAATTTTCTCGATCAAGTTATTCATTCATTGAACTTTGATTCATTCCTACTGTTTTGATACACAATCCAATCCACTTGAGTCTTGAATCTTCATTGAGAATGGCATTCATAGGTTGTCAAGAAAGAGGTTATCATGCACATGCACTCTTCTTTTCTTGGTATCTTTGTAACTATGTTCAGCCCGAGTTCTATATTTTTAAATTATCATAATAGTTCGTGATTATTAGGATTTTATTTTGTCTTTTAAGAATTTTAATTTAATTATTATTAATCATTAAATTAAAAAAAAAATTATATATATATATATACATATAGTTATTATAGTTATTAAACTTTCAATAGAATTATTAAACTTTCAATGGTACATCAACTTTCATACATGAGAACCCGAATGCGGGTGAAGTTGGTAGTGTTTAACGTGATGGGATGGGGGTGTGGCATAAGGGGAAGCCACTGGCCCACCCGCAAGAGTGTTTTTATTCAGTTCTTAATGTCAACTGATCGGCATTTAATGCCATTTACTCTTGGTGCTCGAATAAACCATAGTCCCGCTCCTCGATACACATTCGCATGCCGCGACATGACTCAGCCTCCAGTTCATACTTATGGTGGTTTATTGCAGTCGATTCACAGTTGCATGGTAGACTGGGTTGCTATTATGGAATGTTCCTCTGGTCTGAACAGAATTCCCCCGCCTGTGAATCTGTGGTGCGCTCCAGGAGCAGGGCTTTCTAATGTTCGCACTGTAACTTCTAAGAGGAGCTGTCTCAATTGTTGTTTGGATTTTGGAGAAAATCTCCACTTCTTCCACGCTGGTTCCTGCAAGCTTGCTTCTGTCACCCTGTTGCCCCTCTCACCTCAGTCTTTTGTCCATATTTTGCCTCCCTGCCCTGTTGTCTCAAGTGCGACTATGCCGCGCCTCAGGCAGAGAATGTGCTGCCAAAGAGGCTCCACGAGGCGCCAAATTTGACGCTCTCGCTCCACCTCTAGCACCTCCTCTGCATATATCTCCCACTCTGACAGTCAACCTAGAGGGCGCCTTCTCCACTCGGGCCGTCGCTTTGCTTCCCCCACTCCTTCCGCTCCTCCTGCTCAAACCCACACAGCGCATTTTTCCTTTAACAGCACTCTCAATCAACCCAGGGTGACTGCCTCAATTACGGTCGTCTTTCGTGAAGAGCCTCAGGAAATTGTTCCCAGTTCTCGCCCGGCGGAATGCAGCCTCTCGGCGGCTCAGGATTCGGCGCATTTTGTTGGGCTGAAGCACCCTGATAGTGTGAACGTGCAGGGTCAGATGGGAAAGGCCACGCAGGACCTAGTGAACAAGGAAGCGGTGGGTCAACCTACTGAGAGGCAGGACGCAGTGCAAGTGAGCGAGGCGCAGATTACTCCTCCTCCTCCCGGGAAGGTGATCCATTCTATTGCTGACCTGTATAATGCTGACGAGGAACCAGATGAACTCTGGTGCAGAGTTGTCTACGAACCTCCTGATGAATAGTTCCTCCTCTTCACTCTGGTTTTTTGCTCTATTTTTGCCCATTCTCACGGGCATGTTCATGTGTTTCCTGCTGTCTTTGAAAATGCATCTATTTTTTTTGCTTCGATATGGTCTCCAGTACTACAATTCTCTGGCTCCCCTGCGCGGGATTTTTCAAATGAACTGTTTCAGACTGGTTTCCCTCTTGCAGGGCAGTCTTCAAACTATGGTTTTTTGTTTCAAATGCCACAGCACTCGGAAATGATCAGGCTTCGGCCCGCTGTACTGTACTCCTTTTGTTAATATAATTACTTTTACTTAGAAAAAAAAAACTTTCATACATGAGAAAATAGATACTGACAAATGGTACATCATGGCCTAATTAATTTCGCTCAGCAATTTCAAATGGTATAACATTTAGTCAACAGTAATCATCAATTTCTGCACACAGAGACTAATTTATCTGGAAGCCTCAGATTTCTTTGGCTAGTTATTCTTATAACTACATAGACATAATTAATAGAGAGATTGAGGACAAAAAAAAATCTAGCGCTTAGTCTCCACTACTCAACATGTTTTGTGAGAAATAATACATAGATTGATTTCTCTGAGTGCCTTAGCGTTCTTTGGCTCATTTTTTTAATCACAACAACAATAAAAAATGCACTGAGGATTTGTTCTTAGTCTGATTATGCAATTTTTATAAGACAGATTATGCAATATTAATAATAAACATAAATTTATTGCAATTTAGGGAAAGCTCGTTCATGCTTTTTTCTTTATATTGGAAGGTTACTTGATTTTTGAAGTAATTTTTAGTAGATCAGAGCATATATTGAGGAAATATTAGTTTGACAAGAATCAATTATTTCTCTTGAAAATTTAGGTATTAAAAGTCCATGACACAGATATATCACACTCCAAAATCCAAAGAAAATGGAAGAGCGTTCAATTTTTTTAATCAAACTTTTATTGGTGAAGGGTTAATTTATTACGAGAACATCATTAATGAAGTGAAAAATTTTAAACGTAACGTTTATTGACTAGAAAAATAATGACAAAAACGTCAAAAAAATTTGTGTGACGAGTAAAGAGAAATCCAAATTCCAACCCTGTCTGCCACTTGTTGGTGAGTGGAGGTTATTCACTTTTCATTTACAGCTTACCAGGTTACTCATGTTACCAATATTTTCACATGGCTCACTTTTAGGTGACTACTTATTATACTTCTTCTTTATAAAGAACAATTGGTAGATAATTGTATATATTATTTGAAATCTATAACAAATCCAGGCAACAAAATTACAACAAATAGAAAATTATGCAAAAAAATCACTAGGGCACTACTAATGTGTGGATACCCTATCATTTCTTAGATCCTCATAACTTACCAACACCTAATATATTGGTATACACATAATATGGCATTTACCTGAAGTATTTCATATGTATCTAGAAGTAAATAAGTTGTATGACAATTGTTATGGAAGATATAAGATGTGTATTATAGTTTATATTTCAATTTTTCTAGCATGCATGTGCGGTCCATATAGTGACTACAATTACCAATATATTTCAGTGAAGATGTGAAGATGATCTCTCATTAGGTCCTAATTACCTAAAGCATCATTAATTAGCTTTCCAAATGAATAAAATATGTTAACAAATTAGTAAAAACTAGGAAAACAAATCATGCTTTAAAAAAATATGGCACAATGAGTCACACTGAGATTTATTTAATTACTCATCAAGTGTCGCTACAACATATATATGATCACCATTACCATAGAAATGGGACATGTGACCATCATTTTGGTTTTGCCAATGACATTCCACATCATGAGAATTGTTTAGGGTTGATTGTGTTGATTTTTTTTAAACAAATCATTTATACATTTTATGGAAATTATAGACACAATTTATAATCACATTACAAGATCATGATGTATGGATATTCCTTATCATTTCTTAGATACTCAAAACTTACCAACACCTAATAGATTGACATACACATCATATAGAATTTACCCCTAGAATGCCACATGTATCCTAAAACAAATTAGTTGTATGGCAATTGTTATGGTGCATATATGATGTGTATTACAGTTTATCTTATAATTTTGTTGAAGTAGCATACAACAATTTACATAGTGATCTGAGAACCACTCTCTAGAG
Organism: Pinus albicaulis; assembly: GCA_034641835.2. Taxonomy (NCBI): domain Eukaryota; kingdom Viridiplantae; phylum Streptophyta; class Pinopsida; order Pinales; family Pinaceae; genus Pinus; species Pinus albicaulis. The sequence goes on along the minus strand of JAXQQM020069401.1, from coordinate 4,730 downwards.
TATACATCGATTTTGTACACATGGCTTTTCAGTTGATTTTTAAGATATATCATTGGTGATGCTCACATGATTATATAATGAACTATTAAGTTGAACTATGAAATTATTCCTCACAACACACACATATTAATGAATTAATAATTTTTCTCATATAATTTTTTTAATCTATTTTGAAAAAAAAAAAAAAATTATATATAATTATTTCTAAGAAGAACAAGAGAGAGTTACTTACCATATCTTCGTAAAACATATAATAGCGACGTTTGGAGGAAGCCGTCTAGCGACGCTTTGGGGCATAGTGTCGCAATTGCGAAACTTTTTCTAAGTGTCGGTATTGTGAAACTTTTCTCTAAATGTCGGTATAGCGACGGTTTCCCAAGATCAATGGCCCAAAGTGAACCCGATAACTTACCTTTTACCTTTTCGGTAAGCGTCACTCTTCTGACGTTTTGAACGATTTCCATTTTCGTCGGTCTTGTGTCGTCTGTCGATATTGCGACAGTTCTAGAAACGTCGGAAGAGCGACAAAAAAACGTCAGAAGCGTGACGTTCAAAATTTCGGACCACATTTCGTTGGAATTGAAACAGTTCTTCCTGGCGTCGATATTGTGACACTTTTGGAAAGCGTCGGTCTTGTGACACTTTTGCAATAGTGTCGCACTTTTACAATTGCGACACTTTTTCTAAGTGTCGGTATTGCGAGACTTTTCTCTAAATGTCGGTATAGCGACGGTTTCTAAAGATCAATGGCCCAAAGTGAACCCGATAACTTACCTTTTCCCCGCACCTTTCCTTTTCATCGTGGTCGTTTGCTCGTTGAATCCAGATCCGACGGCGCTAATACATTTCCGCGCTCATAAAGTAATCTTTTGATGTTTTGGCAAAGCCGTGCGAAATGGGTGGTTTTTCCAAACCACCCACGCTTACGTGTCGCCACCACGTTGTATCGCGTTCGAAAAGCTAGTTTCCGCTTACCAACATTTACCCTCGCGAATACCACTGGCGGTATTCCCTAAACCTCACCCATTTAACCCGAGTTTAATGTCATTTAACTATGGTTATACCATCGAAGGATAACATTAAAATTATTATTTGCATTCAAATTTTCACCTTTTCGCTTTAAACCTGTAAAAACATTACAGAACCGTTTTTCCTCAAAATCACACCGTTTGAACCCTAAGAAACTTTGCAGAGCCATTTTCAACCTACCAGTACCATTTTTTGACGCCCATTTCCCTGAATTTCCATTACAAAGTACTACATTGTCCTCTGCGAAGCCATTTTCAAAAAATTGAAGACTGAGCACCTCTGCAATGTCTTCAACTAAATTCCGCTGGTTCTCTAGGTACTTTTATTCAAAGTTGCCCTCTGAGATTTCAAAATTCCTGTCGATTTCAAATAATTACCAAAGTTACCGCAAAAAAGTGTCCATTTTTCAGGGAAAACTCTGTCAAAATTTCCCTGGAATCCCTAATTGCCCTTTCTCGCAGTTTTTTCCATACCCTGGTCCGTTTTGCTATTGAAATCGATTTTAAATACACGTTCTGAGCTTTAAATTCCTTGCATTTCCTAAAAACCCTGCTCAGAAACCCCATTTTCAGTAGAAATTCACCAAGAAACCCCTGTTTCTCGTAAAGGAACTTAGCAAACTGTTTAAGCTTGCTTCGTTCATTATTAAAAATGACCAAGAAATAGGTAACCCCCAAGAATGGAGGCCCAAAATCTCAAAAGGAGTCTTCTGCAAAGATTCCTCAGCTTATGTCCTTCAAAATCGACAAACCAACTCCTGCACTCACTGCTGATTCTATAGAAGTGGTCAGACCAGTCCAACCTCCAGTCATTTCTCTAGAGAAGAGCCCTTTAGTTGATCTGGACTGTAGAATACTAGACCCTAATGTAGAATTTAACCCGCTTGATGTCTATAATTGGTGCTATGGCAAATCAGTGGAAAAGGGTGACAAAGATAATCCAATCTGCCTAGATATATTGTCCCTCTCACTCATTTTGTTCCTGACTTTATCAGATTATGCGAAGCCTATTATATGAAAAAACAAAGATGTATTGTAAACAAAGACAAATAAACCCTGTTTTACATCACTGAAGAGTCGATAAATTTCATGCTGCAAATGAATCATGACCCCAATTCTGCCTCCCTATCAATAGAAGATTTAACCCAACGATATCTTGACTTGGATTTCAATGCTAGATTCAAAATATACCAGAATTTTTGTCCAAATCAAGTTGATATTCCTAAGTTAAATCCTCCTTTCGACACCGTTGATTTCCCAGATGAAACTAGACAGATTGTCTCAATGCTCTCCTTCATACTAGGATACGCCAGTGATGAATTCACTGATGTGGCTATCCTAGGTTTTCTGTAAACTCTAAGCCCTGGTCAATCACCATCCATTCAGTTCAATTTTGCTAGATTTATTGCTAAAAGTATGCATTATCAGTTATCCAAATTATCAGAAGAAGGAGTTTTCAGATACTCCTCTTATCTACTCCACCTCTTCCTATATTATCAAACAGATAAGTTTCCAATTGAATGTCAGAAAGTGGATGCAGAAGGAAAAGTTCTATCAGTAGTATTTTGGTCATCTATTCTAAGGAAATGGAACAAAGAGTATAGTTTTACATATTTCAATGACTCATTTATAGCCCCTGCTATGTATCTCTTGGAAAAAGAGGAGATCCCTAGGATCAATGATGAGACAAGAAGAATTCTGCAGTTATCAGAGAGCTACAAAACTGGAGATTGGTATTTATATAAAAATCATACAAAAATCAGAGTGTATGGCTCATCCCTGGCCCCATATAAGTTACCCAGATTTGTTACTAAAAGAATATTTGCTTTAGAATATCCGAGACAACTATTGAATGTAGATGAAATCCACTTCATAGCTTTCAAGAAAAAGACCCAATTTAAGCTGAAAAATCAAATTGGGCCATTCATTGTGAATAACAGAGAAGCTTCCAATGAGATAAATGTCAAACTTAAAGAGTATAAGTTCCCATGTAGTTTTACATGGAAGTATGACCCACAAGGTATTTTGAGTGCAATAAGGGTAAAATGTAAGTTTCCTGTTTACTTGCATGATCCTAAGCCCCATATTGAAAGATATGTAAATAAAATTGAATGGGAGCCAAACACCCTATATGATGATGATTCACAAGCAGTACAGGTAATACAGGTAGACAGTGGCAAAGGCAAACAGATTGAACAGACACAGGTGGCTTCTACAAGCAAAGATACCGATAATGTACATAAAAGAGACAGAGAAGGAGATAGTTTCATAGCTGAGACTATTGAGGACATAAAATTCAGAACTCCTTATAGTAAAAGAAGCAAGTCAACAGAAGAAGAAAAGGATAAGGCTGTAAATATTGATATAAATGATGAAGCAACAATAATAGTCACTCAAACATTAAAAGAGCTTCAAAATGTAAAAATTGGAACACAACAAAAAGATACAGTCATGAAGGAAAAACAGGCTACTTTCGATTTGCCTCCTTCTTCTCAGGAAACTGACAATACAGAGTCAGAGATTCAGATCAGATTCAGATAGATTAAAGAGAAGAATGAAGAGCTCAAGAATCAATCTCATTCTAGATTTCTTAAGGAAAAGCCTGGAAACAAAGACAGGCTTCTTTCAGCATTTGATTATTCATCCAATAAATTGGTAATGTCATTCTTGAAGCCTACAGTGGCTGAGCCAAAATTAGTGGCAGATTATTCCAAAACAAATCTTGAACTGGATGCAGATGCCATTCATGAATTAGATCAAATTGAATTTCATAGGAGCAATACTGAAATGCTATATTCCAAAATTGTCAGTAAAACTATGAAATCAATTAGGCTTGAGAAAACAGTGCTCAACCTCCAAAATCAAATGAGGTTGCACAAAGCCTCACTATATGCTAGTAATTTAAGAATAAAAGCACTAGAAGATATAGTGATTGAAGCAGGGGGTGACCCATCCAACATTGAAGGGGAAAAAGTCTTAATTAAACTGAAAAATGAGGATATAGCTGCTCTTAGAAAACAGTTGAAGTTGCCTCAGAGTGAAAACTCTCAAGCAAAAGAAATTCTACAGCAAAAAACAGAGAATGATGATTTAAAGCAGCTTGTACATCAAATGACAGGTCAGATAAAAAAAATGGAAAGTCAAATAGAAGCTCTAATGAAAGAGAATGAAGAACTAAGAAAATAACAACCAATGGTCATTCCTACAGTGATCCCCACTGTAAACACTGCTATACCATCTACTTTGGCATAACACTTGGCACTTAACGGAGTACTGCCAACTGCAGTGCCAATTACTTCTCTAATCTCTGCCTCTTCTTCTTCATCCTCACAGAGGACCACACCACAAGACCAAGATAAAGAGATTCTTAGTTTGAGAGGCACTATTAAAAATTTGGAAAAATCCAAAAATGATGCCTTGACTACTTCTAAAGGACATGAGCAAAGGGCTGATCGACTACAAGAACAGGTAAAGATTCTGCAAGCACAAGTAAATCTTACAGATCAAGTGGCCTTTATAAAAAATCATTTATGGACCAAAATTATTGATGGAATTCATTCTCAATGGCCTTCAATTCGGATAATTTATGAACAGAGGGAGTTACTTCAAGTTGCTAGTGCAGATATTGACAAGACTAAGAGGGAAATTGACAAAAAACCAGCCCAAGCAATCCAACTCATAGCTTTTTTAAACAGTAAAACT
>JAXQQM020079554.1:0-16078 GCA_034641835.2 Pinus albicaulis | reverse complement strand
TCAGAAGGGCGGAAACATGAAGCTGGGTTACACTTTTGTGAGAATCGGGGCCCAATTTTTTTTTCCAAAGATAGTTCGGCCGAACTATTACAAATTTCAGGCAAACTTTCTTATAAATTTCAGTCGAACTCTAGATTCCATTTACAATGACGACACACTGACAGCGCTGGCAAATAGAATTTTTGCCGAAGTTTTGAAAACCAACAATTAAAGTTCGGCCAAACTACTAAAAAAGTTTGGCCGAACTATGAGTTCGGCTGAACTTTTACTTTTGAAATAGTTTGGTCGAACTAGTTTCTATAAATAAATCGCCCGCGAGTGTTTATGGTTTACTGTTTCATTGTTCGCATGTTGTTATTGCGGTGTATCTTGTTCACGTTGTTGCTGCTACCGACGCCCTGGTGCTGTTGTCGCCGCCCTGTTTCTCCTGCCGTTCGCACAGGTAAGGCTCGAATTCATTAAACATTGTTTGGGAAGTGGGATGAAAGCTTGTTTTACAGAAAATCATTTAGATGCTTGCTTATGATGTAAGTTTTTGTTTTTTTTCATACTTTTTCCCTCACTATTTATAAGAGTTTTTTCATTCTCACGTTGTACTCACTTTGGAAATATTTTTTTAGTTCCATTGATCTAATTCTGTGGACTCTAATAAAATTAGGTTATCTCCCTTAGGGTCAAGTTTCCTGACAAAATAGTCTTTTGATTGTATTCCACAATGCATACAATTTGTCAAATTTCCAATTTGTTGCATGCAAGGATTTAAAAAAATAGCGAATTCGTAAATATCTCTCTCATATGTTGTATCATTTAATTTAATTTAATTTATTATTATTATTTTAATTTTTTAATCCTATGTTCATATGTTGTATAGTTAAAAAAATAGTGAATTCTTGTTGATAGATTAAAGTCAGTTTTGTTTAGACAAGTTTTATTAAACTAACTGCTCCAAACCTACATAAATAAATTCGAAAATTTGAAGAGAGGCGTGTTATTGACTAGTGTCATAGTCTCTAAAATTAATATTTGGAACGTCACCCATTATTAACGTCCTCGTATTTGTAAATTTTCTGAAAGGGATTCTGTAGTGAAAATGAACCGTATACTGCAATGGAAGCTATTTCATTCTTCATCATACCCACTTCACAGCAGTAGAAAAATTTGTTTTGTAGTCTCATTTCAAAATCACAAATACACGAAGTCATCACTGATATCTCCTTATCTAGCAAATGCGGCACAGAGCTTTGTGCAAGGAGTGAGTGGACTGTAATTTTCCTTTGCCATATAATCAATTAATTGAATTTCAGTTTTAATTTCTCTATATGTGGCCTAATCCATCCTACTGGCATCGCAAAAGGGGTGAAGCTGGATAAAAATTGCCACCATCAATTTTATTAATACAATGCTTAGGTACCGGGGCTTCGTTTTTGCTGTGGCCTGCTCCTTCCAACTGGCATCCCAAAAGGCCTGAAGCTGGGTAAAACCTACCACCAGAAATTTTGGTGGAATAGATACTCTCAGATCTAGCACCTAAGTTAGAAAGAACTGTGTGCTATGTACTGCAGTCCTCACCTTCAAGGTATGTTTCTAAAGCAACTTCCAAAAACACAAACCAAAAAAACCCTGTTTCAGTTACACAAAATTCGTTTCAATTTTCCAATTCTATAGACAGAACAATGTTTTTGGATTTATTTTCATATGTTGCAATATCTGAGTATTTCTCACGACTTCTATATTTAATAGAGACTGAGCTCTAGCGTCAAAGACTTATGAATGAGGAAAAAAGAAAAGTATGGCCCTGCCGTTTGCAAGACTTCCTAGTTTCCTCTTCCTCAATTAGCCTATACATCCAAGTAACTGGGCATTTCAGAAAGTAAATGATCTGCGTCATTATTCAAATGTGGATATAATGAAAGTAAATATCCCTGCAAGAAATCACACCAGCTAAAAAAGTTGTGTGTATGAGTACATTTTTACTTTGACATATTTCAAATTCTAAGCAGTTGTGTATCTAATGAGAAATTTTTGTGTTTGATTCTGCAATTGCCACCAATGTGCCATCACTATTCGCAAATGTTCCATCACTATTATGCTAGTACCTTATGCACTGGTATAGAGAATACCTTTATATATCTTGTACAAATGTAGGCTATGAGTTTCACTTAATAGTGATAGTATGCTTAATAAATTTTTTACTTTTTTTTATACTCAAAATATCCCTTCTTATCCCTTCTTATCCCTTCTTAAGGGATAATGGAGGTGCCAAAAGTCTGCGATTTCTTTTCCAGAAGGGTCAAACTTGAAAGGACTATTAAATTATCCCTGACATCCTTTTCCATTGGGCTTTAATTCCCTCTAAATAATCTCACTTTTGAACCATGTAATGTTATTTTTTTTTGTTATTAGTGTTAAAAATAGTGCCCAAAGATGTGTTCTAGTTAACTCCACAAACTTGGCCGACAAAGAGAAGATACCCCACCTTAGCCCAAATGGTATGATGTTTCTCTGTACGTGAGGCCTTGAAAAGACACCACTTTTGCAAGCCTTTCAGGCAACGAAAAGTGTAGAGGATGCGAAACAGTCTACCAAATATTAGGCTCACCTATTGCTCTAACAGTCTACGCAGTATCATTGTTTTAGATATATTAGGCTCACTTGCTGGTCGTAACAATCTACCACGTCTAAAAAAAAATAGAGCCTTGTGGGTACCATTCATATTGAGTACTGGAGAGCATCTTTTGATCAGCAACAATGAGTAGTATGCAATTGACAGGCTTGTTGTGCGGATAATAGTCTAGTAAAAAAATGAACCCCTATGGAACAACATACAAGTGAGTACAGGCTCGCTTGAAAAGACATTAGACTCGTTTGAAAACCATTACTATCTACCACATCCGAAAACAGAGCATGTGGATACCATTTATATTGAGGACTGTCAAGTCCGTTGAGGAAATTGCAGCAATATTTTTAATAATCCTTGTGATTATATAAGAAACATCAGGCTCGCTTGCAGGTCAATACAGGCTCGATTGAGTACTAAAGAAAACAAAGACAACATCTTTTGTTGGAAATATTTGCCTCCCTTCTTGATTAGAATGTTGGATACCTGCTCTATCTTGAAACCCCTTCTTGAAGTATCTCTCTATCTAGAACTGCACCTACACTCTGCAACTAGCCAAAAAACAGATTTGAAATATTTGAATAATTTTTTATATAATTGAAATTCAAAAACAGATGATTTTCTCGAAGTTTTAATTGTTTAAAATATGATTGTTTAAAACTGAAAGATTTTTTTTCTTGTATATTTGAAGCTCTCCGTTATTATATAAAAGGATTTTATGCTTGTATATTTTTATGCTCTTTGCCATATAGTAATGTCAATGTATGAAATTTTAAATTGTTTTTATTATTTTTAATATATGTTGGATGTGATTTTGATTGAAAATGCTTCTTTTTTATTTATTAATTAAAAAAAAAATTATTAGAAAAATTATTGCTTTAAGCCTTGGAATTTACAATCAAAATTAGAAAATGTTTTTATATCTAGAAACTATTTATGAAAAGTTTAATATTGTTTGATTTTCTCTACCATGTCCTTTTTACATATATCTAGAATAATATTATTTGTAGTTTCCGGTTTTTTGTAACATTTTACTACCATAATCAAAATCTATAGAAATAATAATCTAACATTATAATATCTTGAAATGGAGCTAGCCAACTCAAATATAATATTGCAAATCCCTGACTAAGTTAGATGAGGAGGCTATGTATTACTTAGTATTGTATCCATATTGGGGTTGCAAGTTCTATGGGTTCAAAAGAACACTTGCAAACAATTTGCTTTCCATATGACCTCTCTTTTTCATAGATAAATTTCATTCTTTTAGCCATTATGGATTTGAGAAAAATACATCCTGATAGGCCAATAAAAAGCCTTAACAATGAATTAAACATGAACAACTATTAAATATGGGTAACCAAGTAGCATGAAAACAAACAATTAAATCACCAAGGCTAGTAGTGATAAATAATAAACATTCTAGGATACATAAAAATTCCATGTAAATAATTTTTTTACCTAAAATCACTAGATGGTGAGGCCCATAGCAACAACTACAAAAGCAATGCAATATAACCAATCAAACTACACCAACAAAACATATGGTCTTGAATGAGGTTTTGAAATCTTTAGATATAAATGTACACCGTGGCAATGTATCTTATATAAAACGTTAATCCATGTGCTTAACCTTAACATTGACACAAATGGAATACAATTTTACTCATTGCTTTATGATAGAAAAATATTCGGATGAGTATTACCCACATATCCGAAGTCAAAAGGGATGCTCTGGTCATCTATAAAAGATAAATTAAAGAAGCATGACATGACATATTAGTAATACAAATTAGATATGCATACCAATTATCTTAAGATAACACAACAAATAGATGATTCAATACAAATGTCACATAGAAGTCATATTTATCTCATGGGACTTAAAATTAAATTATATATCTAGCATTACATTAAGCTATAGGAGATAAATCAAAGAAGCATTTGAATGTAAATTAAACATGTGTAATAATTATGTCCTTTAGTTCAATAAATAGATAATAATTTGCAATTGCCATATCTAAGCTATATTTCATCTAAGTAGCTTTCAATTTAAACTTATATCTAATGTTAAATTATATAAAATAATAACAGTAATTCAAACTTCAAAATAATATTTAGAGTTGGTATAAAATGTGACATAATTTTCCTGCATGGAAAAACATAGTTACTGAGAGTTGAAAACTCATGCTTTTGAATAGAAAGTGGGTATACGAATGAGCAAGTAGATTTTTTCTAGAAATGATTAAGTGAAGGTTGATAGAGAGCCACACAAAATTGCAAATTCATACCTTACCAAAATTGTTAGATCCTTTTAAAGAAAACATATTTAATAAACTTTCATTGAAATATATGATAAACTCAACCCAATTTTATGAAAAGTAGTATACCATTTTTTACATAACTTAGCATAATACAAATAGATATAAATTTTAATTAAGTATTGTTATAAAGATTTAACTACCCATCAAGAGATGGCCAAGTGATTGAGACAGGGCATCATCACAATAAAAAACCAAGTACAAATTGTAGTAATCCTAGAATCATGATTTACATGAGGTAAAATTGGGGAACTCATGACTTGTACTATAGATAAAAAAACATTTACCCCTACCAAAAAATATATGATAAAAATTGACAAACTACATAAGCTTAAGCTTAAGGGGATATAATCCTTCTTGCCTTCCATATAGATAATGAAAATGATTTTTCCAAGTCTCATGTTGCTTCTCATGTTATTTTATAAACCTTGATTGTAAAGAAAAATAGGAGGGCAGAAATGTAAGAGATATAAAACATAATGAAACACAACGTAAGAAATAGAGAACATAATGAAACACACACATAAATATCTCTAGACAATCAACACAATTATTTTCCTAGGAAATCCTTATATGGGAGACAAGCAACCCTAAAAAGTAATGATGCTTTTGACTCCTTTTTCCCTAGGAAATCCTTATGGGAGTAAAACAACACTAAAATGTAAACATGCTCTACTCTCTCTTTTCTGGTATGGAAAATATGTGAGTACAAAGAAAGAGGTAATCTCTCTAGAGTTAGCTAAGACTTTTAGCATGTAAAGTTGCTATAAAAACTTAACTTCATACATTTTCTCTCTCTAACTTCACACTCCTAGTTGTATTTTCAACTATGGAACAAAATACAATAACACAAAATGGAACTCTTATTCCTCCTAGTGACCAAGTATTTAACCTAGTGTGATAGCCAACTAGGTGTAAGATTTGACTCTATAAACCATTAATGAGGTTTCTGATTTTAGACCTTTTAGAGCCTTGTTAAAATTCCACATGTAGCTAGCTTGCCATGCATGAGTAATGGGGCTAAGATGTCATTCTCTCATACCATGGTGGTCAACATGATAGGTCAACTTACTAAAGGCATAAATTTTGAATGAACTTCGTTTGATGTTTTTCTTGCACCATTGGATATGTCTTTAAGTGTAGAATAATGGTCAATATTTTGGCACAACGGATAATCGTTTGACCCCCAGAAATGTCATTTAATGCCTCGAAATGACTCCAAAAGATTTTAGACCCCAGTTCTCCACCCACCATTAAAATGACCCCACAAGTTGATTCTTTAAGTTTTTTCACTCTATACGCATCAAAATATATGACAAATAATATAATTATCCAATCTAGATCATTATATAATAATTTGTTAAAATTATGAGTAACATATACATAATGGAATTTAAATAAATAGCGTTAATTCATTGAACACCCTTGTACATGTTCCTTGTTGATACTTTGAAAGTAATACTTTTTGAAAAATAATTTGTTTATGGATTCTATTTTCCACATTCTCTCAACCATATCAAACACCTTCTTATAATATTTGAAATCAAAGGTCTTTCCCATACCAAAGTATGTTCTTTTAAAACATGTTTTCTTCGTGATATGGGTGATTTAGAAATGATTGGGAGAGCGAAATTCCTTGAATTTAATACATGTACAATATGTTTGGTTCATGCCACTAAGCCAAGAATTTTAAATTCAACTGACTTTTAATATAACCAACTAAATCTTGCAAAAAAGGAATAAAACAATTTATGTTAGGGTTGTGGATTTAGGAATTGAAACAACACACCATGATATTTCAAATTTAAAAATAATGGTTTCAGTCCTAGGTAGCTCAGAATCCTATTTGTTTTCAAAATAAGGATGCACTCCCATTTGATTCTCATGATTAGGTTGTAATCATGAGGCTCTCACTCAAGAGTGGACCTTCCCAAAATCTTGTGACGTCTTGTCACAAAGAAAACCATCAAACTGAAAACACATCATGCAAGAAACATAGCTCGCTGACAGATATCATTTTTGTCCTTCAAAGAAAAAAAATTCACATCATGTGAATATATCCATGTACTCTTACATATTGGTGTACATAACCTTCAACCAAAAACAAGTTCACAACATGCCTCTTCAAACAACTGACTCTCAAATAAAATAATAGGGCTCATGTACAAATTTCCATATTTGTTGCATTTAAGTGTGTCAACGTAACTCTACTTTCAACATCTTTCTTCATGCAACATACACCATACTTTGAATTTGTAAAGAAGTTCATGAAACATCAAAATACATGCAAGGCCTTAATTGGATAAGAAATCTAACCATCTGTTAGCAAACCATTTCAATGGCGCATCTTTTAGCTGCACTTCATCATGTGAATCATCTTGACCTTCATCAATTATGGAATATTCTTTTCCATTATTGTCGTTATCTCTTTCCACCTCCTTCAAATGTTTTGGATGAGTTCCCTCGCCCTGAGCCGCCATTGGTGAGTCGACCGTTTCGAGTCGAAACTCTGCGATCAGAGATGGATGTGACTTCTCAAATAAGTCGAGAAGCAAGAGATGTTATGATCGACAATGTTCATAGCCGATTGAGTGGAGTCGATCTTTGTTTAAATGGACAAAGAGCACGTGAAAATGCACGTGCCAATTTTGTTTATCGTACAGATGAGGAGATTTACAACATGAATGTTGAATATCTCCGAACATATGCAATAAATTGTCGTAATGGTCTGCAAGACCTAATTTTTCATGAGGAGGAGGGCACCAGAACGGTATGTGTTAGTGACCTTAGGGTTTGAAATTATTTTTACATATACATGTGTACAATTTGTAATAAATAAATGTGTATTTACATGTATACATTTATTTGTATGTGTACATTAATCTAATTTAATGTATGATTATATGTTAAAACACCATTTGTAATTCTCAGGCATGATGCGTGATGAAAATGTTAATATTACGTTCGGGACCTCCAGTTCAAACGATGCAGATGGGTCTAACCAACATGATATGTTGGCACATGTATGTTAGTGCTTTTTAAGTGACTCTAAAATAAATAATTGTTGCCACACATGTACATGTATCTATATATATATAATTTGATAAAATGTTTTAACAGGTACCAATTACGTCTGATGTTTTTGGGATGGCGGTACCTTCTTCTTCTTTAGGAGATATACCTTCTACTTCATTGGGAGATGAGCCACAAGTATGGACAATTTTTCACAAGTTTAAAATTTATGTTTAAAAGTTATATATATATATATATATATATATATACATTCTACCTCTAAAAGTTCCATTAAAAATTGAGATATATATATATATATATATATATATAGAAATCTATATTTTGAGTTATTTAAAATTTTTTGAATTTAGGTTCGTATAGAAGATTTCTTTAATTCGGGGACTCTAGCGACGGAGATAGGAACATCCACAACATTTGAACAAGTTGTCTTTAGTTCCTTTTTTTAATATTATTGAAAATAATTTTATATATGTACACATGCATTTTCATTTGAAAGTTTTTAATTTATATAAATTATTCATATATATATATTTATATTTAACTGTACATGTATATTGTACAGTTTACCACTGCAGATGTTCTTATGGGAGAACCTGTTCATCAAATGGAGAGGGAAACTTACAAGGTATTGCATGATTTTTTTGTTATATTTTGTTTTTTAGGTGAAGTTCTAGATATATATATTCTCATTCATCTTTAAAACTTCAAACTTTAATGTTCAAGTGCATGTGCATTGTGTATGTAGGTTTCCTATTTACAGGATAGGGCGCGGACTGAGACCCAGACGCTAGATCCTCCATTTGATGGACATGATTTACAGTAGATTTGATTTTAAAATTTAGATGGTTTTAAAATTTGTTAAACTTGATACAGTTTGATACTTGTGCGATTTACAATTTTTGGACATATTTTATTACTTTGTTATTATATATAATTTTTTTTATTTAATTTTTGGATGGTTTAAGTACTTTTGGCATGTGAATGTGAAGTAATGTTGTCATCTGAACTACATTTTGCATGTGATATTTAATGAACTTCAAATGTTTAATGTTTTAATGTTGCACAATATATAATCAAAAGGATTTTAAAACTTAAAGTTTTGGATGGTTTCAATCTATAACTTAAAGTTTTGGATGGTTTCAACCTACATTTGCACCTGTGGTAAATTGAAATTTCGCTTGTAACAAGACAATCACCATTGATTTCATTGTATATGTTGATTTCTGATTTGATATAATTTCATGTATGATGGTACATTACTTGTAAAGTCATTGGATTAATAGTGTTCATTGATTTTAGTGTAAGCGCAAAAAATTATTAACAATGTAGAACGATTTTTGTGTTATAATAATTAAACCTAATAATATTGGAGAGAAAGAGAGAGAAGGTATGGTCTTTACTACAAGAGTTAGAGCTAAATATTTAAATGGTTTATGATTTATGATTTTTACTTTCTTTTTAATATAATCGATACGGAAAGATGACAAAACTAATAAGGTTGACAATAAGAATAGAAGAAGAAAATAGTTTAAGATTGATCTCACAATAAATGCTATTTGTAATTGATTACATTCTAATTATTCACATTCTAGACCACTCAATATTATTACATTGTCACTTTGCATTCAAAAATTTTATTTGATCATTTTCCATTATTAAAGTTATTCTACAATATTTATCATTTCAACAAATTGAGGTAACTAAGAAAATGTAAAATTAAAATGACTTGATAAATATCAAAAATATTTAGCATATTTAAAATGGTTACATTAATATTAGATGTATTTACATATTATTGATAAAATTAATCATATGTTCCTCATATTATCGATAGTTTTTCCTTGGTTGCACACGACTGAAACCAACCTAGATCCATCTTAACTACGGATCTATCAAGCACCGAGAGGGATCAAATCTCCGGGTTGCAAACCTTTCCTCAAATTTTCACTCAAAAAAGAGGTTTGCACCTCTAGATATTTGATCCCTCTCAGCGCTTGATAGATCCATAGTTATGATGGATCTACGAAAATAACTTTCTAAAAATAAGTAAGGGAAAAGTAGCATAGGGAACAATTAGGAGTAGATTTAGGTCATAGGAAACAATTAGGAGTAAATTTAGGAACATGTGATAGTTGGGTGAGATAAAATCATATTTTAATAAAATAATGGGAATTTGTAGGAGAGACAAATAGTGGATATGACATGTATTTTGGTGAATAATCAAATTTATGGAATTAAACAATTAATTATTTTTGTATGTGAAAACAAGATTCACACCTAATCCTCACCTAAAAGACTAAATTAAACACATTATTATTAAGGCGACGAGGAGCTTTCTAGGTTTTGAGATCCCCATTGTTATATGAGTGTCGTAATGGCATTCCATGTATTTTTGTGAGAACTTATGATATTGTGATATTCTAATTACGAAATAGTGATCTTGAGTACATGCTGGATAATGTAGTAGATAAGAACTTTTTGATAAGGGGAGATTAGGGAAGTGACCAAATTCCTATCAGTGAAAAAAAAATTCTTCACCTTCCTATAACTCCATTGTAGGTTTGGGGGCCAAAGGTAAGAAGAGTACCTTGGAATTTCTTGGGCGAAAAACCAAGTAGGTCACCAACTTTGGTCTAGTGAATTGGAATTCATTAAAGAATTGGTCATTGGAGCTGCTTCAAGTTAGGAGTGAGCATCGTCACCAACCTACATTGAATATTTTACACTCCCTAGGGTGAATTATACTTTAAATTGATTGACAGTCTAAGACTTTCGAATTTTTCCGAATGCCAAATGATCTTACAAAGCTAGTATTTATAATATTCTAGTAGGTCATTCGGTGACAACTTCTACCGGAAACTTGAAACAAAGAGAATCTATCCTTGGCTAGGACATCATGTAAGATGCCTGTCATAAACAGTAAAATTGTACTTAAAAGCTGAGATTCGGGCAAGTGGGGACAACCACTTGTTATCTCGTCCCTTGGAGGCTAGGCCATATGGGGACCGTATCTGACCTTACAAAATAAAGTGAAATAATTTGTACCATACGGTCGGAAAACATATACAAGAACAATTAATATACAAGAAAAATTAATTTCATTCTAGAATATATATATCCAATACATATAATATTTTTCATCAATGCACATGTATAGAAAAACTAATTTCAATTGATACTAGAGCACGTGCTTGTACCCAAACAATTTGTAACATGTGCAAATCACAAATAACATAAGCAGCTTAATTTTTAGCTGAGTATTGGAAGTTCTAAAACATATTTAATCCAAAGATAATAAATTGTTGGACACTTCACTCAGAAAAATTCTAATGGAATTCCATCTTGAATAATCCATTCATGATTGGATTTTGACATTTTCCATTTCTTAATTTTTGATTTTTTCTTTGATTGAACTTCTATCAACTTTATGCGTGCTGCACACACCAAGTGACTATATTGACAACTTATGGAATCGTGTTCATAGTCTTCAAAGTAAACAAAGTCTCCACTTTGATGAGTTTGTCTGAAAAAATAACCTTTCAGTATAATAGACCCTCTGTCATACTGAAATCCGTGATCATTATAGTCTTGTAATAATTTCATTTTTCATTCAGTGCAACGCATCAAATAATACTTAACATTTTCATCGTTGTCAATAGGTGCAATTACAGCAAAAAAATCCCATGCACAGTAAAATAAATTTAACATTTAATTATGCATATTTAAATTTATTTCTAGATCTTTAAATCATTAGAAAGTAATTCAAATGTTACCTTCTCTAACAAGATTAGAAACTCGATCACCATCAGATGATATTGTAGTTTCCTCTGATTGCATTTCTTCAAACATTGCAACAGAAATTTTTCCCTTTGTATTTAGCTTTGTATGTTTCTAATTGTTCACGTACATTTTGTTTTCACAAACGTCATTGGATTGTGTGTTGTCTATGCAAACATCACAAAAAAAAAGAATATTTTCTTTTATCCAATGCAAACACATTTGTGGACAACTTTGTTTGAATTGAATGCAATTTTCGGGTCCCTTTTATTGTTTCAACATCATTTACAATTGATCTATCTATGTCTCTGATTCCAATATGCCAGAAAAACCTTTATATGGAAAATTGGAAAAATAATTTGTAAATATGATATCAAAATACAATTAAAAATAATCATTGCATGATAAATGTACAATGTTTAAAATTAGATTTCCAATATAAATTAAATTGAATGTACCTCTGCACTTCTCTTGATGGGTTGTTCTCATGGCTTAGAGCAGCGATACACCATTCAACAACTTCTTCAGTGTTCAAAAGTCGGCATGCAGAGTGGTTCATTTGATGTCTTCGAAGTACTCGTTTTATGCATGCTCCTACACCGTCATGTTCTCCTTTTCCATGGCGAGTCTCAAAGAAATTCCAACAATGTTTAATGCATGTTTTCTTATGAAGACAACACAACCAAAAGAATGATTGTGCAGATTTGAATTGACCTGCACATCTGTCTGACCATATCCAATGTTCATTGAATGTTATTCCATGATCTTTCAATGAATCATAAATTTTTCCAAAACAATGTTGTACAAAACATGTATCATGTGTACGATCGTCACTGATATAAAAGTGATATTATTTAATTATATGTCGACTTTCACTCGTGATTTCTTTATGATAAAAATTGTGTTCAGCATGTCTATATAGAATATGGACGAGCATGGAGACTTGGTCAGAATGATAGTATTCACTATGAATTTCTTTTTGTGGAACAAATGTGTAGTTTTCTGCAAAATCAATCATTGAAAAAATGGTCCCTGGTGGAAAAAATTCACAAGATTTTTTGAATTTCAAGTCTTGCCATCGAGCTCTATGGGAATGCTTGGTGTATTTGTAAATTTCTGCCTCAAACTTTCTGAAAAAGTCTATCAGAAAAATTTTGTCTTCTCGTAATTCGATTCTTTTAACACTATTTGCACCTTGAATCGATGTACCGATATATTCATATCTCTTCCATTTCACTTTCATGTTGGAAAATGATTGATCATTTATATCAATATGATATTTTTTTTGAAATTTAGTCAAATTTCCACAATCATCGCATTTTTTACCACCAACACATTTTTTTTTTGTAAAATAGTTCATCGCTTTCTCTTTCACATAGAATTTGAGATATGAATTCACGGATAGTGGAAGGAGGAGGTGAATCCTTCCATAATGTTCTACCAAAATCAAGGAATGTGTCATAATATAACTCAAATTCCACATGATAACAGCAACAACAAGTGTCACGTATGGTGATAGGTTTTACACACCATGGTTTTTGTTGAAAAAAGCACTGAGTGAAACATGAATTTGACGATTCTCTTTTTTGAACTTGTTGAATAACTCTATCTGAGTAGTTTCCAAGAGATGTTTTTCAAGTTCTTCGTACTGATTTCGTGCTATTCTTCTTTGCATCACCTGTCTTGCAGTTGGTGAAACACGCGAATTGTTCTTCCAATATTCATATATTACTTTTTTAACATTTTCTCCAAGTCTATCTTTGTATGGTTGCCTACAAATAGCTCTCCAAAAAGCAAGTTCATCATTTACATCTATTTGCAGTTGAAATTTTTGATGTTTGTGCAGAGTTTTTCGTGAGGTTCCCAGTGCTCGTGCCATAGATGTTATCAAACGATTCTCTTGAGTACTCGGTGAAACTATTGACATCTGTATTCCTCTACGTATATTTGAAACATATTTATCTCTAGATCTCTTAATTGATTTTATAGCACTACTCATATTTTTTATCACCTCTTCATTCATTTTTTTATCTTTGGTTGATTTTTGAATACCCAATAGTGTCATCGCTTCTTTTAATTTCCTTAATGATAGGAGACATTTCAACATTTGAGCCTGAACTGTCACTTTCTCATTTAAGAAATACTCTTCAAAAATGTGGTTGACATGATATTGTATAACATGGTCAGGTTTTTTATCTCCATATGTGTGAGTGTCAACATTTTCTAACATCTCATTATCGATAGTGATTTCATCTGTACATATTCGAAAAAATAGTACATATTCAATAAATCACTAAATTAATAAACATGTCAATAAATATTAGGAAAATTTTAAATATATCAATAGATCATAATATTTACATTTACATACCCGCTTCAATTTCTTCTTGAGGTTGATTTTCGTCTTCAATATTTTGAGGAGTATCTCTGTCTGTTTACATTAAACAAAATATTTTTCAAACTAGATCGTCAAATAAAAATTAAGCTTCACATTTTACATTAGGAAAATTTTATTTATATCAATAGATCATAATATTTACATTTACATACCTGCTTCAATTTCTGCTTGAGGTTGATTTTCTTCTTCAATATTTTGAGGAGTATCTTTGTCTGTTTACATTAAACAAAATATTTTTCAAGCTAGTTCATCAAATAAAAATTAAGCTTCACATTTTACATTAGGAAAATTTTAAAAATATATCAATAGATCATAATATTTACATTTACATACCTGCTTCAATTTCTGCTTGAGATTGATTTTCCTCTTCAATATTTGAGAGGGCTTCTAACTTTCTTTTGCGAGATTGTCTGGTTTCTTCCCTACGTGTCTCAGGGTCTCTTTTTCGATCATATTTTCTCACACAAGTTCTTCGATTTCCCATGATAATAGGGTATGAAGTTCAAAAAATTTCCTTCAAAAAATTAGACAATAACTCAATTACAAAAAATATCACAAAAAATATCAGTGTAATTTTTTTGTAAAAAATACATACTCCAATCCAAAACACACTTTAAAAAATTCGAGAGAAAAGTGTTCTATAAAAATGAAATGAAGCTCAAAAGATTTACTTCAACTCAAAACATGTACATACCTCCAAGAAATGTCTTCCAAAAAATAAATTTGCTTCCAAGAAATGTTCTTAGACCCAAACTTTGAAGAAACCTCCAAGAAATGTCTTCCAAAAACTCAATTTGCTTCCAAGAAATGTTCTTAAACCCAAACTTTGAAGAAAAGTTTTTGAACCCAAACCAAAATCTTTATAAAATGAGATGAAGTGTGTGAAATGTGTGAAAATTGTGAATCATTTCACGGCAATTTATATTGACCCAAAATGTGTTTTAGTAGGGGGCTCCGCAAAATTTTCCGGCTGACGAAGAGTTATACAATAGTTCAGCTGAACTTCTGGTCAAAAGTTCGGTCGAACTATTAAGACGTTAGATTTAACGAACCTTAAGCGGAAAACATAGTTCGGTCGAACTTCGACTAATATTTCGGCCGAACTAACGCATCACCAATTACGCAAAAACCAGGCTCTGAAAACGGTTCTGCAACTTTGGACTGATTAAACTCCATGAAAGGTTGTTAATTAACTGTTAGAACCAAGACAAGCATTTTTAGAATTGAATCTACTTGCAGGAAATATAACTTTTATGGAATTTCATAAAAGTTTATTAATTTTAATTATTTTTCTAATAAAATGGGTGCAAACAATTTCTGTGGGTCATTGTGATTCAGTGAAATCAAAATTTTGTATCTCCCAAAATACAATGTAAAAAAAATTGAAAAAATTATGGGGCATTACATTGGTCCGTCGTCTCTAATGGGTAGCTTTTATATTTTTAGTTTATAACTTATATGCTAATAAATTTCTTGCAACGCGAAACATATCCAAAATACGCAGTTTTTTCGTATTGGACCAGTTCAAAAAGTTCTAGTAATTATGATATGCATCCATTGGCTTTTTAAATATGACAAAAACAAAGTAGACTCTATCTAGATTTTTGTAACACATTTTGTTTTTTCAAAAACACAAATTTTTAGTGAATACAACATTGCGTCATAACATGACTTCTTATGAATCCTTTGACTGTTAAGAAACACACACTCAAAGAAACGCTAAGTTGACATATTAAATCTGTATAAAAAAATTTCAAAAAATAAGTAATAGAAAGCTAACAAAATTTCTCACAACTTTTATTTTTATCGCAAAATGAAATTCTACACAGAAAAATTGTTATAGTTTGCAGAAAGTTGAAGAACCGAAAAAAATGAAATTTTTTTCTCAAAAAAGGGCAAAAAGTGTAACCCAGCTTCACATTTTAACCCTTA
>JAXQQM020078910.1:0-15216 GCA_034641835.2 Pinus albicaulis | reverse complement strand
GCGCGTATGCAAAACTAGGGTTTGCTGAAGTTTGTGGTATGAGATGTACGTCTGTTACGGTAGTTCTTGCTATACGTATTCTCTTTAAATTACAGGATTATGCAGCCCATCGGTTTAGTTCTATGATTAGACTTAAATGTGTGGAGTGGGTCCAGTCTGAAAATATGATGAAACGAGGCTTGCAAGTAGTGTCCTAAAGGAAGCCTTGGATCCAGTGTGAAAATTAATGAAACGTGGTCCATAGAGGTGTTGAGGGTTGTAGCCTTCAGTCAGGGGGTTTTAGCTCCCTTCTAGGTGAGGCTGGTAAATGAGATAAGGGGGTCGTAGCTCCCTTCCGGGGAGAGGTAGTAAAATGAGTCGGTTGGGCTCCTTCCGGGGGAGGGCTGGTAAACGAGCGCAGGTGGGTGCCTGCGTACTGGTATGATTCTGCGCCAGTACATAAGTTGTAAGATGTTTTCTTTATAATAAAATATTGAAGGCTGAGCAACGGCAGCGGTGGTTTTCTCCCGACTTGGGTTTCCACCTAAAATCCTGGTGTTCTTGTGTGATGCTTATGTGTGATAGTTTATTCTGTTATTACTGCACATGCTTACTCTTATCTACTCATCAGAAGAATGAATGTTGCATATATCTAAGTAAAGAATTAATGGCATAATAAGATCTATGTGTATACGCGAGTTTTATGAAGGATATCCGCATATATACGCTAGTTGGCTTCAGCAAAGTAGCGTATGGGTTTTAGAGAATGAAAAAGTAAAAATTTTTGAGTTTGCCCTAAATACTGATTCACCCCCCCCTCTCAGTATTTTTCCCAACAATTGGTATCAGAGGAGGTCCTTCTGCAGAAGCTTGATCACTTGAAGGAGATCTGTCGCAATGGGAAGTCATGAAGGAGTATTTTCTCTAAGGCCACCTCTATTCAATGGAAGTAATCTGTTATTCTGGAAGATACGAACAAAAGCATATTTGAAAAGTCTTGGTGCAGAAGTATGGGCAATCGTGAAAGAATGTGAACTAGAATCTAGAGAAGAAAAGGATACTTTTGTGGATACGCTAGAAGACAATAATTTGCTTGAAGAAAACACTCAACTCAAAGTAAGCCTAGAAGAAAAGAACAAAATCATAGAGACTCTTGAAAATCAGCGTGAAGCAAGAGAAAAACGCATTGAGGAATTGGAGTGTGAAGTAGTAAGTCTAAGGAAAGATAATGAGAGAGTGGAATCTCTCAATCTTAGATTTGCTAAATGTTCAGAAACCTTAGATGAGATTATCAAGGTACAACAGTCTCCTCTTATAAAAACAGGTCTTGGATATACTGGGGAATCTTCCCAGACTTCAGCACCAAATTTTCTAAAAGCAGCCACAGCTGGTTCACTACATTTAGCCACTCAGCAAGGGAACAAAAGATCTTTACAGGTAAAGCATGATCATCTCAATTCAAGGAACACTAACGGGAAGATATTTCAAGCTACAACCAAAGAGGTAAATTCTAATAGAATATTTTCACGATCACGAAAATTTCATACCAATGGGAAATGTTTCTCATGTCATAATTTTGGTCATAAATTTGTTCAATGTGTTGCATACAAAACCATCATGAACAGAGAAGAAATAAAGAAAAGAAATGAGATGGAAAAAAGAAGAACACCTATAACAACTTTTCTCCTCTTCAAAACGCAGTTGAATGTACTTATTGCAATAACTTTGGTCATGAAGAATCTGAATGCAGGAGCAAGGTCCAGCCAAAAGAACATGTTCCCTCAAGCTCTAAAGTATGGAAAGAGAAAGAAATACCGGTTGAAAATTGTGGGATAGCGTTATTTGCGGAAGGTGAAGAAAATCAATGGTACATTGATAGTGGGTGCTCAAGACACATGACAGGTGACAAAAGAAAACTTCTTGCATATAATGCTCTAGAAAAGGAAAAGAAAGTTACATTTGGAAATGATACTCCTGCTGTAATTAAAGGAAAAGGGTCGGTGTTTCTAAAAGAAAAGGTAAAGGCTAATGATGTCATGTATGTGGATGGATTAAGGCATAACCTGTTAAGTGTAAGTCAAATGTGTGATCAAGGAACAAAAGTTGTCTTTAGTTCAAAATAATGTGTGGTTCGTGATCTTGATACAGGTAGTGTATATAAAAGGAAAAAGAAATCCAAGCAACACCTTTATGTACTAAAAAAGAACTACAAAGATCAATGTTACTTGAGCAAGTCTTCAGAAAATTGGCTATGGCATAGAAGGCTGGGGCATCTGAGCTTCTCTCAAATCAACAAAGCAAGCAGACTTCAAGCTGTCCGTGATCTTCCCAATATTAATCTACCAGAAAGTATCATATGCAAATCTTGTCAATTTGGTAAGCAGACCAGAGTATGATTTAATGCCAAAGAAGGATCTTCAAGTAAGCCTCTTGAAGTCATTCATACTGACATATGTGGACCTATGAGGAAAAAGTCACTACGTGGGGAAGAATACTATATCTTGTTTATTGATGACTACTCTATAATGTGTTGGATCGGGTTCATGAAACACAAAGATGAAGCATTTGAAAAATTCCGAGCTTAGTAACGGATTTCCATAGTGGATCTAAAAATCAAGTGTCTTAGATCTGATCGAGGAGGAGAATATACATCAAATGAATTCCTTGATTTTTGTGAACAACATGGCATAAAAAGACAGTTCTCTGTAGCTGGCACTCCACAACAAAATGGCGTAGCAGAAAGAATGAATAAAACAATTCAACAAATGGCTAGAGCTATGCTTGATGACTCTGAAACACCTGACACTTTCTGGGCAGAAGCTACTCATACAGCAGCAAACATTCACAACAAAGCACATGTTCAGGTAAACAGTGATAAAAATCCATATGAACTCTAGTATGGCAAATCTCCCTCTATAAAGCATTTTAGAGTTTTCGGAAGAAAATGATTTATCAAAAATAATGATGAAAAGCTTGGCAAGTTTGAACCTAGATCAGATAAAGGAATATTTCTTGGTTACTCATCTTCAAGAAAAGCATACAAGTGTTATAATGAAAGGCTTCGAAAGATTGTTGAATGTATTGATGTTGTTATTGATGAGTCTCCTACAGCCCCTAAAGAAGAAAAACAAACAACAAAAGAAGATGATGGTGACTTATTTCCTTCTACTTTAAATAGAAATGATATAGACAGTGAATCCAATGAAGAACCTGAAAATGATCTATCTGAAAAAGCTCCATCCAGATATGTTCAAAATAATCATCACGAATCTCAAATTTTGGGAGACAAAGGGAATCGGGTGTTCGAACAAGGAGAAACTCTTGTGGGATCTTCTAGTCATCTGGCACTTCTATCCACAATTGAACCACACAATGTCAATCAAGCTAGAAAAGATGAATGTTGGAAGCAAGCCATGAATGAAAGAGCTTGATCAAATTGAAAAAAATGACACTTGGGAATTGGTACCAAGACCACATGATAAAAATGTCATTGGAACTAAAATGGATTTTCAAGAACAAGTTAAATGAAAATGAATATGTTATAAGAAACAAGGCTAGGCTTTTTTGTAAATGGTATGCTCAACAAGAAGGTATATACTTTGAAGAAACATTTTCTTCGGTAGCTAGGCTTGAAACCATAAGAATGTTTCTTGTTTTTTCAAGTTTTCAACAAATCAAAGTTTATCAAATGGATGTTAAATCTTCCTTTCTCAATGGTGGTCTAGAAGAAGAAGAAGTTTATATAGAATAGCTAGAAGGATTCATTTTGGAAATGATGAAAAACTTGTTTGTAAACTTAAAAAGGCTTTATATGGTCTCAAACAATCTCCAAGGGCATGGTACTATCGTCTTGACAAATATCTTCATCCGTAAAGGATTTTCAAAGAGGTGTGATAGCAATTTGCTCACACAAAAGTTGAAAATGATAAACTATTGATTGTAGTTGTATATGTTGATGATATCATTTTTGGGAGTAACGAAGAATCTATGAGTCAAAAATTTGCTTCTGTCATGCAGCAAGAATTTGAAATGTCTTTACTTGGGGAACTAACATTCTTTCTTTGCTTGCAAGTGCATCAATCTACAGATGGTATATTTCTATCACAAGCAAAATATCTTAAGCAAATTCTAAAGAAGTATGGCATGGAAGAATGAAAACATGTAAGTACACCAATGATAACCGGATGCAGTCTCAGTTCTAATGATGATTCTCCCACTGTGAATCAACCAGAATACAGATCGATGATTGGAAGTCTACTTTATCTCACTGGGACCAGACCAGACATTATGCATGCGGTTGGGATTGTTGGACGATTCCAAGCTAATCCAAAAGAGTCTCACCTTCAGGCTGTCAAAAGAATATTCAAATATCTACAAGGAACTCAAGACTTTGGACTATGGTATCCAAAGAATGCTGATCTTACTCTTCATGCTTACACTGATGCAGATTGGGCTGGAAATGTTGATGATTGGAAAAGCACTAGTGGTGGTGCATTCTATATGGGACCCCGGTTAGTATCTTGGTTCAGCAAGAAGCAAAATTCTATTGCCTTATCTACAGCAGAAGCAGAATATGTGGCTGCCACATCTTGTTGCACTCAACTCCTTTGGATGATGCAAACCTTGCAAGATTTTCAAATCAAATGTACACCTCCTGTCCCCATTAAGTGTGATAATACAAGTGCCATCAGTATCTCAAAGAATCATGTTATGCATTCGAAGACCAAGCACATTCCCATCAAGTATCACTTCTTACGTGAACAAGTGCTTGAACAAAAGGTGAATTTAGAGTATGTTCCTTCCAAGGAACAAGTTGCTGATATCTTTACCAAACCTTTGCCCAGGGAAGCGTTCGAATATCTAAGACAGAAACTGGGAGTAGTCTCTGCCAATCAAAAGAAAAAATCTGCTTAAATTCAGAAGATTAATTGAATACGCGGTTTTGATGAAACAAAGTCGCGTATATACGCAAGTATATTAACATACATCCGCGTATGGATAATTGCTAACAATTTTTGGTTGAGGGTCAGCATTTTTTCAGTACTGTTTGGTTATTCTGGTTATATGTATTTCTGACAGAGCATCTGATATGAAGAAGACAGGTACAGGAAGGACAATTTCAGGGGGAGATGAAGGAATGTGGAAATTTCTATGCTTCACTTTCCATACGCAGGTTATATGAATAAAAGTCGCGTATACACGCGAGTTACAGCAGACACAGTCGCATATGCATTAATGATAAGAGATTTGGAATGACAACTGAAGATCAGGAGCAGAGGTTCAGGGGGAGCATCAGTCTGACTGCTTATGATTGTACTGTTAGCATTATTCTGGTTAAAATATAGAAGATGGTATTGGATACGCGGATTTCCTGAAACACTGTCGCGTATATACGCGAGTTCATGCACATAAAACCACGTATGTCTGGTTGCTGACAAATTTCTGTTTGGGGTCAGCTTTCTTCAGCACAGCTGCAGTGCTGTTTGGTATCTCTGATACTGTTTGGTATCTCTGGTGGTGTTCCAGTTCTCATAATTCTATTTCTAATGTTTTGATAAAGATGCCTTGATGATTTGTTGGTGAAAGTGTTTAGGATGCACAAACTAAGGGGGAGCCTTAGTCATATGGAAAGGATGCTTGGATGCACAGATTCAGGGGGAGCATTAGCTTTGCCGAGTATAATGCATTGTTGGCATTATGAAGGTTCTGAAATATGTTCTCTTTCTTGAGGACTTTTTGGTATTGGTCATAAATGGTCATATTTGTAATTTGATGAAAAGGTCTTGTTGAGACCCATGATGTAAAATTGTAATATTCAGTCATGTAAGGACTTGTAAAATTTGTAAACCCACTTGGTTGGGTAGCTGAGTCAAATTTTGTAAACCCACTTGGTTGGGTAGCTGAGTCAAATTTGTAAACCCACTTGGTTGGGTAGTTGAGTCTCATATGTAAATCCACTTGGATGGATAATTGATGTAAGTATGAGTCTTTGGTGATAGGAATTTCATAGAGTCATGTACTTCATTGAAAAATATGTTTGAAGATTTAGCATGAACTCAGGGGGAGCTTGGTCACTTCAGTATACATCAGATCTGCAGAACGCTTCTTCTACATGAGGAGAAAAGGGGGAGAGTGTGTTGGTTTTGATCCGCTGGTTTTGATCCGCCCTTTGCCCTTGATGTCAAAGGGGGAGAGTGACATGGTGTTTGAATGCAGATAATGGTGTCAAAGAATTGGGAGAGTGACATGGTGTCAATATACTTATCTGTTGTGGTAACCAAACACCATCGTGGTTGCCATCAAGTCCAAAGGGGGAGATTGTTGGAAATATGATGCAGAGTGTTATCCTTGATGGCAACCCACTGAATGAAGATGAAGACATGTGACTGTTGACATGTGTTGTCCTTGATGGCAATCCACCTGATGAAGTTATTCTTGACTTGATGGACTTGGTAAATGATGTAAATCTGATGTGATATGATGTTTGTTGGCAATATGATGTTGAGTGTTGTCCTTGATGACAATCCACTTGATAGAGTGTTGCCCTTGAATGGCAACCCACTTGATGAAGATGATGGCTACCTACTTGATGAAGTTGTGCTTGATAGAATATGTTTTGATGAACCTGTTAAATGATGTAAATCCTGATGTATCTACAGTGAGTACAGAAGGTAATGAAGAAAGGAATGTTAAATCTATGATGAAAAGAGTATGTCTCAAGGCATACGCGGATTTGTCTAGAAGAAGTCGCGTATGCACGTGGGAAATAATGTTCCAAGTCGCGTATGGGCAAAAGCGCTTATAAAGTGCAAAACTAGGGGTAACCACCATGGAATTGACCCATTGTATTGGGTAATGATTCATCTAAATGACCCCGTCCAGGAATACCATCGGAAGTAATGTGGTTTTGGCTCATGGTATTGAAAAAGGGTAAACCTATATAAAGAGAAGAATTTCATTGTGCAAATCATGAGTGTGGGTGCAAGATGTCTGAGCTTGAATGAATACTTCTCTCTGAAGTATATCTGAATGGAAAGGGTTACAGTTGAATGAAAGATCTGAATGTATGATGCACCAATGAAGAAATGATGAAGAAGGAAATCTAGATCTAGAATGTATTTGTATTTGCTAGATCTGTTTATGGAATGTTTAGATCTGAAATGAGGCGAACATCTGTCTGAAGTAAAGGGTTAAATCTGTCTGATGTATTTGTTCTGAAGAATTGCAATGACATAAATGTCTAAAGAACCATACGCTAGTTCGTCGAAGAGGAAGCGCGTATATATGTAGCTTCGCTAAAGAGAAAGCGCGTATTCGCAGTGAAACTAGATCTGTAATATGTACAGAAGTATACACGGGTTTGTATGGTAGAAGGCGCGTATATACGCGGTATCAGTGAAAGGAAAGCACGTATGCAAAACAAGGGTTTGATGAAGTCTGTGGTATGAAATATCTGGTCTGTTCTGCTGTATTACTGCTATCTGATCTGTGTTGTCTGAATTGATAAGTATCAGTTTTGATGTATGATTGAGCTTAAATGTATGGAGTGGGTCCAGTCTGAAAATATGATGAAACGTGGCCTGCAAGTGGTGTCCTAAAGGAAGCTTTGGATCCAGTGTGAAAATTGATGAAACGTGGTCCATAGAGGTGCTGAGGGTTGTAGCCTTCAGTCAGGGGGTTGTAGCTCCCTTCCAGGTGAGGCTGGTAAACGAGAGCAGGGAGTCGTAGCTCCCTTCCAGGAGAGGCTGGTAAACGAGTCAGGGGGTTGGAGCTCCCTTCCAGGAGAGGCTGGTAAACGAGCGCAGGTGGGTGCCTGCGTGCTGGTAGGAGTCTGCACTAGCACATATGTTGTAATATGTTTTCTCTATAATAAAATATTGAAGGCTGAGCAACTGCAGCGGTGGTTTTCTCCCGACTTGGGTTTCCACCTAAAAATCCTGGTGTTCATGTGTGATGCTTATGTGTGATGGTTTATTCTGTTCTTACTGCACATGTTTATTGTTTATAGAACATCTAATGAATGAATGATGGAATTATATAAGTGAAGAATTAATGGCATAATTAGATCTCTGTGTATATGCGAGTTTTATGAAGGATATCCGCGTGTATACGCTAGTTGGCTTCAGCAAAGTAGCGTATGGGTTTTGGAGCATAAAAAGTAAAAGTTTTAGTTGCCAAAAATGCGATTCACCCCCCTCTCGGTATTTTTGTCAACACTAGGCCAATGTAAACCTGTGTCACGCCCCTAATATCCCACTATAAATTATCGAGAAACCATACCTTAATTTTCATGAATCTTGACGAAATGATTAAGCATTCTTTGGAGTTAGGCCTCCCTACCAAATCCATGAAATGGGATCCTAATTTTTTAAATACTTCTCTATTATAGTTTGTTTCCAAATTACTCTTTTGAAAATGGCATGGCACATGCTCTTGATTAATAAATCGTATATGAATTTTTCCAAACACCTCAATCCCCATCCCACCCGATTCTTTTTGCTAGGATATTTGTTCCAAACTAGCCAAATTTAATTTCTAGTTTCCCCTTGATCCAAGCCAGATAATGTTTTAAATGATGGCATTTATTCACACCTTCATACTATTTTATTATTGGATTTGAATTCATATGTGTATAATATCATATACCTACTGATGTACCTCCTGATTCAAAGGCACCTTGTATAGTCTATTTTGACAAAGCTCACCATAGTGTTCCTCAAATGAAACAAAAAATGAAAATCCCACTGAGCGAGTTGTTGTCAATGATGGTGGACACATATGAGGCATCAGGTGTTTTCTACACATACATTCAAACAACATTATCATCCACTGCATAGAAAAGATTTTTCCATGGGGTGTTAATTTCCACACCCACTCTGAAATGAAATACCAGATTAGGAAGATCAAGATGACCTCCCCTTGCACAAGAACATTAAAAGAAGGGATCGCAATAAGCGACCCAATAGATATATAGTCTGTAAATATTTTCTCATGTACTTACATATAAGTATAACCCATGAACTCATCAAAAAAATATGTTGAATCTCTAAAAATTAAGTTACTAATATATCATGTTGGTACATCTATCTGTGACATCTCATAATAATATCATAATCAACATAAATAGATAATTTTGTTCCTTTTTCATAGTTTTTCATGAAAAAATATTGACAGAAATGATAATATTGTTCAAACTAATAACACAATAAAACCAAAAACATCTATGGACACTGTCAAATAAACATGTTTTATGGACATTATAAAATACTATTAAGACTATAGAATGTAATCCCAACTGACATTAGCATCCCTTATAAATTAGAACTCCCTGAGCTTAGAACAGACCCTTGATCAAAAAATTAATAAAATATCTTTATTGGCAGGCAACAACAACCCTTCTTTGATAGGAGGTGAGCCACATAATTTTTTCTCTATAGATGTGATTAAAAGTTAGTGTCTGAAAAGTCCCCATTAAGGTTTTAGTTCGATGGATCCAACATATGTGAGGCGGTGTTCCAAAATTTTTTCTTTGTTGTACCTAATCCAAGATCACCTTGGAATCCCCAAACACAACTAAATCCTCAATACTGAACCAATTTGGACATTAAAGAACCCCCCAAAGTGCTATATGTTTGGATCTATCGTTTGACCTTGGGCCACAAACCCAACTGTAATGGAAGAAATTTTCCTCCTTCAAAACTAAATAAACACCATTGTCGCAGATCGTATTATAAGATGCTCCATAAAAAAAAGATGTAGGATAATGGGACCATACCTCCTTGAGATAATATGAATAATCTATCCCTTAGAACGAAACATGCTCTTACCATTAGGCCCAGTCAAGTTGTATAAACCTATGCTTTTATAATAATATTTAAAATATATACTTAAAAATAGAAATATAGTGTAATATTTTTATAGTAATAATAGTAAATATATTGAAAAATAAAGATAGAATAATATTTAAAAAAATATTGATTAGAAATATTTATAGAAAGGACTTAGATGAATGCATGAAGCATATGGAATTTGCTATATTGCGAGGGAAAGGACTAGCTCCACCACACTCTAGTGAAACTAGTGTTCATTGATATCTCCAATTCATCTCGAGTATCTTCAATTCATCCTGACTATCTCCATGTGTCTAGTGGTTATTTCTGTGTTCTTTTTACTATTTTATGTTGGATATATTGTCTCTTTAGATAATATGCTCATATTAGCTATTGTTGATATGTATATGGATGAAAAGCCATGTTTTTTTAGGTCTATTTTCTAATTTTTAAAATGTATTCATGAAATTTTAAATCACTGGACTAAAGCTCTACAATTTTACCTATGGTTTGGTTTTCAATTTGGTAGGCCTTGGTAGACTAAGAGCCATGCATTATCTAAGCAACATGTACTTACTTTCATGACTAATAAATGGTTCTAAACTTAAATAAAATAATAATAATAATAATAATAATAATAATAATAATAGTATTTAAAAAATACTAAGATATGGTTCTAATAATAATAATAATAATATTTAAAAAATATAGCATAATAGAAATATAATAATATTTAAAAGTATATTGTAATATTCTTATAGTAACATTTGCAACTATATTGAAAAATAAGGATAAAATAATATTTAAAAATATCTTAAAAATGGGTTGACCATTAAATATTTCCAACTAATTCTTATCAAGATTATTATTATGTCAAATATCTCTAAGACTTGCCAACTTGTAAGAATCTATGGTGGTTAAGACTAAGTGTGGAAATCCTAGTTCATGGCTAAGATAAAGTTTGGATAACCTTATTTTTTCCTAAAAATTCAACATAAGCTCTCTTTATGCACCAACATAAACTCTTTGTATGCACTTTACTTGGAAAGTAATATTTGTTCTTTATATTTATGAATGTTCTGAGATAATGAAACATTAGAAGGATGAAATTTTGTTAATCAAACCACTGTGACTAATATATACCCAACACATGATATGAAACTTTCATCATTGGCATACTTAAGTTAACACATCTAAGTGACATAACTAAGTGATGCCCAATAAGAAATGTACATAATTACCCTTCAAAGTGAAACATATTATCAACATGCCATAATATACCTACTATAAGCGACATAGTTAAGGATCAGCCCACTAAATCAAAGCACACAAACCCCAAGTCACTTAATTTCTCTCAACATCCTTATGAGTCACACAAAACAACAAAATGCATTTTGGGTATGTTCAAAATACTCCAATTTTAGAATTAAATGCACCTCTATTACTTCTCAACTTGTGGGCTTAACTGACTTTCATTTAATTTCTTATGTTAATAAAGATTCACATTTATTTTGGTTTACAATCTTTCTTCTTCCCTTATTTCCTACTCGTCCCGAAAAAACAATTAAAACTTACATCATTTTATATAAAATTCTCATGTTACATTGTACTACTTCTTAATTAAGAAATTCTTCAACTTCAACAATTACTAACAAAATTTGGCATTCAAAAATTGTGCAACTCTCTAAAAGGCTTAATAATAAATATGCATAGTAATAAATTATAAAATATTGAGCCATTAAATTTAAGTCATAATAAGCCATTAAATTTAGGCTAAAACATGTTAAACCCTTTTCATTTCATAATATAGAATTGAAATGATATGCATAATAATAAATTATAAATAATTATCAATGTATGATAAGTTGAAAAAAGCTATTAATTTTATTTTAATATTTATTGATAACTATTTTTTATTTTTTTAATTATAAAAAATTTGTAAGTTAGTTATTATTAGGAAAAAGTTATATTGAAACAATGAAATTTAACAATAAATTAAAATTACTTAATTTTAATTATTTATATGTTAAATTATATATTAATAATTTTGATTTCAAATTGTATACTATAATATCTCGAGTTTCTCATCTTTTATTAGAAAGTTGAACAGTTCTAAAGGGTAAAGTGGACCCAAAGGAAAACATGTATTATGGACATATTTTATTATTTTAATTTAATAAAATGAAAATGGAATAAATTGTGCAAATGCTAGAGTATAATTAGAGATCAGGAATCCAAGTCCATAAGGATGGATAAGGTTCCCAAGACTTTCCCATTTTTCCAAAAATACTTGGAGAAAATAAATTAAATGTTGAATTTTATATAGGAGACAAAAAACTAAAAAGATACTCCAGTAAAGAGGAAAGTCACTGGGAAGAGGTGGAATAAAACTAGAAAGAGGAAAAAGCTAGTTTTAAAGTATTTTTGTGGAATAAACAAAATGAAAGCCTAGGAAAAAATGAAAACAACATCCTGATCAACTGGACCCAGTTATGGAAAAAAGCTGATGGGAAAGAAGGCTTAAATAAGAAAATTCTAGGTGGACAAGAAGTTGTCTACTTCTCGAAGGTTTGATATCTGCTCAGGGGGGAGCTGTGGAGAAAGAGCTCATAGGTTGGGTGGAAAATAGTCTACCATAATTGGTATGCACAATTTAATTCATTTTGACTTGTATTTGTGTTATTATAGTGAAGTTAGTTAGTGGTGAAGAATTAGCTAGATTTGTTCACGATTATATTTTGAGTATGTAAATAATGTGAAAATTTCTAAGTTGTTGTGAACTGTTAGATCTGTGCATTTAACAAAATAGTCTATAATAAATATAACATAGATTTGTAGTGTTGCACAGATAATGATATGAAGAGGACCAACTCTCAGAATGTATAAACTTTGATGTAGGTTAAAATCCGAGGTTAGGTGAATTATCAGAATTAACTATACAGAATATAAGTACAGTAGAATTATTTTACTAACCAAGAAATTATGTAAATAAACCAGTACAGAATGAAAAAAAAACATGTATGATAGTTAATGTGAATTTATAACATTCAAAAAAATCTTCTACTGTGGTAGAAATTGAATATTTGGATACTATAACTAAGACATAATATTCTGTCAGAATTTCAAGGAGGAATTCAGAAAATTATTAACAGAATTGAAACACCGAATCTGGAGAACATAAAGGAATGAGAACATACTTCAATACTGGAGGAAAGAGTACATTAAAAATACTGAGTTATATTAATTCAAAGGATTTATATCCATATACATATACTGTCCAATGAAAACTATGTCCAAATAATTATACAAAATTTGGGAACTTTGTCCCATAATTTACAAGTGTATAATATCTCTAAAAATTATGCAGAGGTATAATAACAGAAATCCCCAAGTGGGTTACTGGACCAACCTGAAAAGGAAAAATCCAAAGTTATTACTGGACATGTAAATTGCTAGGATATGTGGTCAAACGAAATGGGTCATTAAAGGGTACCTATACATAACAGAAATAAAGGAATTAATATTGAAACATGTATTTCAAACTATAACTAAAAATGAAAGGATAGATAACTACAAAGCTTAAGGGATAATTACCTTACTAACAGTCATGGAGAATTAAAGATGTGAGAAAAAGAGAAATTGAAGTCAGTAAATGGGAGAGTATGCGGAATCAAACAATAAAAAATAATGTAATTAATTGCAATAAGATTCTTACCTTAAACCCTTGATGTATAACGAGTTAAAATGGAGACACATGAATTTCTAGAACTCCTGTAAAATTAGGGAATCAATTTACTAGTCCCTATCTGTACAAATAATTGAAAGTCAACCAAAAAGAAATACCTACACACAAAAAAGTCTAAATAAGGAAATCATTGTACAAATAAATTGGATTTATAAAATCCATAAGATTACTAACTAAATGGCATCATAGAAATCTATGAGGTTTTAGTAAGGTAAATTGAGATTTCTCAACTAAGAATAAGATAAAAATTCTTATCCCTGAAATTTAAATGTGTTTTCAAAAGAATAATTTAAACACTGAACCAAAATTATTGAAGGGAAAATAATTATTTCATAACATTGGAGGTGTCGATGAAATGCACGAAGTTGCTAGAGCTAGCCAGTAATTAAATGAAATGTATAACAAACCAGCGTAGTAATGATGAGGATAAATAACGTTAGGAAGTCATGACAATTACCTGTAGGGTATTGTAATTGAAGTAAGGAGGAAGCCATGATAAATTCCACGTATGGGTATGAGGAGGGTTTCCACGCAGAATTTCCTTCACTTCAAATTCACAAAACCACATGAGATAGTCAAATTGAAGATTTAAAAATTGAATTTAAATGAAGACAAAGAGAAACCCAAAAATAAAATTGAAATCGGAAACAAGGAAGTAATTTCCCCAACCAACGTGCGAGGGTAGCCCAAGGCATAATCGTATTTGAGAAATACGCTGCTAGAGGATTCACTGACTGTGTATGCCTAAGAATATTTTACCATGCACATTGGCACAATGGTGTGATACCTTGAACGAGGAAATATCGGGGAAGAACCCATATTCATAGGGAGAAACCCATCACTGCAAAACTACAAAAATAAAACAAAACACATAACGATGAATCCAGAGACCTGTAAGTTTAAATTGACAACATATAAATTAAAAACCATATGGTGAATGCATGTTACCTGATAAAGTGGATAAGGGTTACGAACTTAACCTCGGCGCTGCAAAAAGAGTTTCTCCTCTCAAGAAAAAATGAAAACAATAGTAGATCTGAGAGACAAATGTGTAGCAGAGACAAATGGTCGGAAAGAGAGACACAGAAAAATGAAATGAAGAAACCCTAAAACCAATTACGTTGAGATCGCTATCATCCAAGTAGATTAGATCACACGATGGAGAATTTCACATGTAGCTGTAGGGTTACATCAACAATGAACGAGCCATGTGATTATTGTCATAACGAAGGATTGTGAATTAAATGACACAAATTCCGAGACCAAAATACGATCCGAAGAGTTGGTGCAAATCCATACAGAGCCGGGGTCTCATTAAAACATTTGTAATTTCCAAATCGTTGCATATCTAATGACAGGGCTATAGTTAATGACATGGAGAACGCATAAGAATAATTAACATATGTTAGTGCATATGATATTTAGATATAATTCTATATGTGTTCATAATGATAGAGTGTAAAGCCAAACTTCAAAGCAAACATTTAAATGTATGTGGCAATTCAATTAATTATGGATAGAACTTAGGATGAGGCCAAATCGAAATGTATGTTCGATTATAAGGAATTATAACTATATGTCAAAGGGAGTAAGTGTAACGGCATAGAAAAGTAAAGTAACGCCTTCATAAAGGTTAGGGTTATTCATCAAATATGAATAGTG